>CM056053.1:351203368-351652624 GCA_029574335.1 Rana kukunoris | reverse complement strand
GGTATATAACAGCACACCGTCCAGTGACACTAACTGCGCTCAGGTGGTATATAACAGCACACGTACAGTGACACTAACTGCGCTCAGGTGGTATATAACAGCACAGGTGCGGTGACACTAAATGCGCTCAGGTGGTATATAACAGCACACGTACAGTAACACTAACTGCGCTCAGGTGGTATATAAAAGCACACGTACAGTGACACTAACTGCGCTCAGGTGGTATGTAACAGCACACGTACAGTGACACTAACTGCGCTCAGGTGGTATGTAACAGCACACGTACAGTGACACTAACTGCGCTCAGGTGGTATAAAACAGCACACGTACAGTGACACTAACTGCGCTCAGGTGGTATATAACAGCACAGGTGCGGTGACACTAACTGCGCTCAGGTGGTATAAAACAGCACACGTACAGTGACACTAACTGCGCTCAGGTGGTATATAACAGCACAGGTGTGGTGACACTAACTGCGCTCAGGTGGTATGTAACAGCACACGTCCAGTGACACTAACTGCGCTCAGGTGGTATATAACAGCACACGTCCAGTGACACTAACTGCGCTCAGGTGGTATATAACAGCACACGTCCAGTGACACTAACTGCGCTCAGGTGGTATATAACAGCACAGGTGCGGTGACACTAACTGCGCCCAGGTGGTATGTAACAGCACACGTACAGTGACACTAACTGCGCTCAGGTGGTATATAACAGCACACATCCAGTGACACTAACTGTGCTCAGGTGGTATATAACAGCACACGTCCAGTGACACTAACTGCGCTCAGGTGGTATATAACAGCACACGTCCAGTGACACTAACTGCGCTCAGGTGGTATATAACAGCACAGGTGCAGTGTCACTAACTGCACTCAGGTGGTATGTAACAGTACACGTCCAGTGGCACTAACTGCGCTCAGGTGGTATATAACAGCACATGTGTTGTGACACTAACTGCACTCTGGTGGTATGTAACAGCACACGTACAGTGACACTAACTGCGCTCGGGTGGTATATAACAGCACACGCACAGTGACACTAACTGCGCTCAGGTTATATACACACACGTACAGTGACACTAACTGCGCTCAGGTGGTATATAACAAGCACATGTCCAGTGACACTAACTGCGGTCAGGTGGTATATAACAGCACACGTCCAGTGACACTAACTGCGCTCCAGGTGGTATATAACAGCACACATCCAGTGACACTAACTGCGCTGAGTGTTGGTATATCACGCACAGGTGCTGTGACACTAATGCGCTCAGGTGGTATGTAACAGACACGTACAGTGACACTAAGTGCGCTCAGGTGGTATATAACAGCACACGTCCAGTGACACTACTGCTGCGCTCAGGTGGGTATATAACAGCACACGTCCAGTGACACTAACTGCGCTCAGGTGGTATATAACAGCACACATCCGTGACACTAACTGCGCTTAGGTGGTAATATAACAGCACAGGTGCTGTGACACTAACTGCGCTCAGGTGGTATGTAACAGCACACGTACAGTGACACTAAGTGCGCTCAGGTGGTATATAACAGCACACGTACAGTGACACTAAGTGCGCTCAGGTGGTATATAACAGCACACGTCCAGTGACACTAACTGCGCTCAGGTGGTATATAACAGCACAGGTGCGGTGACACTAACTGCTCTCAGGTGGCATATAACAGCACAGGTGCGGTGACACTAAATGCGCTCAGGTGGTATATAACAGCACACGTACAGTGACACTAACTGCGCTCAGGTGGTATATAACAGCACACATCCAGTGACACTAACTGTGCTCAGGTGGTATATAACAGCACACGTCCAGTGACACTAACTGCGCTCAGGTGGTATATAACAGCACAGGTGCGGTGACACTAAATGCGCTCAGGTGGTATATAACAGCACACGTACAGTGACACTAACTGCGCTCAGGTGGTATATAACAGCACACGTCCAGTGACACTAACTGCGCTCAGGTGGTATATAACAGCACACGTACAGTGACACTAACTGCGCTCAGGTGGTATATAACAGCACAGGTGCGGTGACACTAATGCGCTCAGGTGGTATATAACAGCACACGTTACAGTAACACTAACTGCGCTCAGGTGGTATATAAAAGCACACGTACAGTGACACTAACTGCGCTCAGGTGGTATGTAACAGCACACGTACAGTGACACTAATCTGCGCTCAGGTGGTATGTAAACAGCACACGTACAGTGACACTAACTGCGCTCAGGTGGTATAAAACAGCACACGTACAGTGACACTAACTGCGCTCAGGTGGTATATAACAGCACAGGTGCGGTGACACTAACTGCGCTCAGGTGGTATAAAACAGCACACGTACAGTGACACTAACTGCGCTCAGGTGGTATATAACAGCACAGGTGTGGTGACACTAACTGCGCTTCAGGTGGTATGTAACAGCACACGTCCATGACCTAACTGCGCTCAGGTGGTATATAACAGCACACGTACAGTAACACTAACTGCGCTCAGGTGGTATATAACAGCACACGTCCAGTGACACTAACTGCGCTCAGGTGGTATATAACAGCACAGGTGCGGTGACACTAACTGCGCCCAGGTGGTATGTAACAGCACACGTACAGTGACACTAACTGCGCTCAGGTGGTATATAACAGCACACATCCAGTGACACTAACTGTGCTCAGGTGGTATATAACAGCACACGTCCAGTGACACTAACTGCGCTCAGGTGGTATATAACCGCACCGTCAGTGACACTAACTGCGCTCAGGTGGTATATAACAGCACAGGTGCGGTGTCACTAACTGCACTCAGGTGGTATGTAACAGTACACGTCCAGTGACACTAACTGCGCTCAGGTGGTATATAACAGCACATGTGTTGTGACACTAACTGCACTCTGGTGGTATGTAACAGCACACGTACAGTGACACTAACTGCGCTCGGGTGGTATATAACAGCACACGCACAGTGACACTAACTGCGCTCAGGTGGTATATAACACCACACGTACAGTGACACTAACTGCGCTCAGGTGGTATATAACCAGCAGTCCAGTGGACACTAACTCTGCGGTCAGGTGGTTATATAACAGCACACGTCCAGTACACTCAACTGCGCTCAGGTGGTATATAACAGCACACATCCAGTGACACTAACTGCGTGAGGTGGTATATAAACAGCACAGGTGCTGTGACACTAACTGCGCTCAGGTGGTATGTAACAGCACACGTACAGTGACACTAAGTGCGCTCAGGTGGTATATAACAGCACACGTACAGTGACCACTAGTGCGCTCAGGTGGTATATAACAGCACACGTCCAGTGACACTAACTGCGCTCAGGTGGTATATAACAGCATAGGTGCGGTGACACTAACTGCTCTCAGGTGGCATATAACAGCACAGGTGCGGTGACACTAAATGCGCTCAGGTGGTATATAACAGCACACGTACAGTGACACTAACTGCGCTCAGGTGGTATATAACAGCACACGTCCAGTGACACTAACTGCGCTCAGGTGGTATATAACAGCACACGTACAGTGACACTAACTGTGCTCAGGTGGTATATAACAGCACACGTCCAGTGACACTAACTGCGCTCAAGTGGTATATAACAGCACAGGTGCGGTGACACTAACTGCGCCCAGGTGGTATGTAACAGCACACGTACAGTGACACTAACTGCGCTCAGGTGGTATATAACAGCACACATCCAGTGACACTAACTGTGCTCAGGTGGTATATAACAGCACACGTCCAGTGACACTAACTGCGCTCAGGTGGTATATAACAGCACACGTACAGTGACACTAACTGCGCTCAGGTGATATATAACAGCACAGGTGCGGTGTCACTAACTGCACTCAGGTGGTATGTAACAGTACACGTCCAGTGACACTAACTGCGCTCAGGTGGTATATAACAGCACATGTGTTGTGACACTAACTGCACTCTGGTGGTATGTAACAGCACACGTACAGTGACACTAACTGCGCTCGGGTGGTATATAACAGCACACGCACAGTGACACTAACTGCGCTCAGGTGGTATATAACACCACACGTACAGTGACACTAACTGCGCTCAGGTGGTATATAACAGCACACGTCCAGTGACACTAACTGCGCTCAGGTGGTATATAACAGCACACGTCCAGTGACACTAACTGCGCTCAGGTGGTATATAACAGCACACATCCAGTGACACTAACTGCGCTGAGGTGGTATATAACAGCACAGGTGCTGTGACACTAACTGCGCTCAGGTGGTATGTAACAGCACACGTACAGTGACACTAAGTGCGCTCAGGTGGTATATAACAGCACACGTACAGTGACACTAAGTGCGCTCAGGTGGTATATAACAGCACACGTACAGTGACACTAACTGCGCTCAGGTGGTATATAACAGCACAGGTGCGGTGACACTAAATGCGCTCAGGTGGTATATAACAGCACACGTACAGTAACACTAACTGCGCTCAGGTGGTATATAAAAGCACACGTACAGTGACACTAACTGCGCTCAGGTGGTATGTAACAGCACACGTACAGTGACACTAACTGCGCTCAGGTGGTAGTAACAGCACACGTACAGTGACACTAACTGCGCTCAGGTGGTATAAAAACAGCACACGTACAGTGACACTAACTGCGCTCAGGTGGTATATAACAGCACAGGTGCGGTGACACTAACTGCGCTCAGGTGGTATAAAACAGCACACGTACAGTGACACTAACTGCGCTCAGGTGGTATATAACAGCACACGTACAGTGACACTAACTGCGCTCAGGTGGTATATAACAGCACACATCCAGTGACACTAACTGTGCTCAGGTGGTATATAACAGCACACGTCCAGTGACACTAACTGCGCTCAGGTGGTATATAACAGCACACGTCCAGTGACACTAACTGCGCTCAGGTGGTATATAACAGCACAGGTGCGGTGTCACTAACTGCACTCAGGTGGTATGTAACAGTACACGTCCAGTGACACTAACTGCGCTCAGGTGGTATATAACAGCACATGTGTTGTGACACTAACTGCACTCTGGTGGTATGTAACAGCACACGTACAGTGACACTAACTGCGCTCAGGTGGTATATAACAGCACACGCACAGTGACACTAACTGCGCTCAGGTGGTATATAACAGCACACGTACAGTGACACTAACTAACTGCGCCTCAAGGTGGTATATAAACAGCACACGTCCAGTGACACTAACTGCGCTCAGGTGGTATATAACAGCACACGTCCAGTGACACTAACTGCGCTCAGGTGGTATATAACAGCACACATCCAGTGACACTAACTGCGCTGAGGTGGTATATAACAGCACAGGTGCTGTGACACTAACTGCGCTCAGGTGGTATGTAACAGCACACGTACAGTGACACTAAGTGCGCTCAGGTGGTATATAACAGCACACGTACAGTGACACTAAGTGCGCTCAGGTGGTATATAACAGCACACGTCCAGTGACACTAACTGCGCTCAGGTGGTATATAACAGCACAGGTGCGGTGACACTAACTGCTCTCAGGTGGCATATAACAGCACAGGTGCGGTGACACTAAATGCGCTCAGGTGGTAAATAACAGCACACGTACAGTGACACTAACTGCGCTCAGGTGGTATATAACAGCACACGTCCAGTGACACTAACTGCGCTGAGGTGGTATATAACAGCACACGTACAGTGACACTAACTGTGCTCAGGTGGTATATAACAGCACACGTCCAGTGACACTAACTGCGCTCAGGTGGTATATAACAGCACACGTACAGTGACACTAACTGCGCTCAGGTGGTATGTAACAGCACACGTACAGTGACACTAACTGCGCTCAGATGGTATATAACAGCACACGTACAGTGACACTAACTGCGCTCAGGTGGTATATAACAGCACACGTCCAGTGACACTATCTGCGCTCAGGTGGTATATAACAGCACACGTACAGTGACACTAACTGCGCTCAGGTGCTATATAACAGCACACGTCCAGTGACACTAATTGCGCTCAGGTGGTATATAACAGCACAGGTGTGGTGACACTAACTGCGCTCAGGTGGTATGTAACAGCACAGTACAGTGACACTAACTGCGCTCAGGCGGTATATAACAGCACACGTGTGGTGACACCAAATGCGCTCAGGTGGTATGTAACAGCACACGTGCGGTGACACCAAATGCGCTCATGTGGTATGTAACAGCACACGTGCGGTGACACCAAATGCGCTCAGGTGATATGTAACAGCACACGTGCGGTGACACCAAATGCGCTAAGGTAGTATGTAACAGCACACGTGCGGTGACACCAAATGCGCTAAGGTGGTATGTAACAGCACACGTGCGGTGACACCAAATGCGCTCAGGTGATATGTAACAGCACACGTGCGGTGACACCAAATGCGCTCAGGTGATATGTAACAGCACACGTGCGGTGACACCAAATGCGCTAAGGTGGTATTAAACAGCACACGCACAGTCAGAGCGACGTGACAAGACACTGTGTCTCTATCTATCTATCTCTCTCTCTCTCTCTCTCTCTGTCTGTCTGTCTCACTTCTCTAAGCAAGCCGGAACACACTACACGAGGCTGCCCGGGAGGCCGCCTTTTATAGTGTGGGGCATGTGCTAAAGCCCTGAGCCCTAATTTGCCAAAGCAACCAGGCTTTGGCCAATTAGGTCTCTTCGTTTTTTGGGCGCTGTGATTGGCCAAGCATGCGGGGTCATGGTGCATGCTTGGCCAATCATCAGCATGCAACGCCACCGTGAATTATGGGTCATTCGAATTTGGCGCGAACGACCCGATTTGTTCGTTTTCGACAAACGATCGAACGGCCAATGATTGATGTGAACATATGTTCGCATCGAACACGAAGCTCGTCCCTACTGAGAAGAGATGAACCCCTGGACTACTGGGTGGGCAGGCTTGACCTCTGGCCAGAGCTTGCACAATTTGCAATGGAACTGTTGGCTTGCCCCTCATCCAGTTTCCTCTCCGAATGGACGTTCAGCGCAGCAGGAGGGTCGTGAGGGGGGTTCGTGACTGATAAGAGCACTCGCCTAGCTCACAACAGTGTTGACTACCTCACATTTATAAAAATGAATGAAGCATGGATCTCGGGGGAATTCAACACATGTGACCAGTAGACCATGTTTCATTCAAATTCTGGTGAACGCCTGTTGTCTAATTTTTTGGGCCTGTACTGGCCGACAGTTTTTTCGGTATCCGTTGAATGCCTAATGTACCACCAGCCACAGAATACAAAGTTGTTTGCTGTCCGGTGAACGCCTGTGGGCTAATTTTTGGGGCATGTAATGGGCGGCACTTACTTCTGTAGCCGGTGAATGCCTATTGTACCACCAGCCACGGAATTCAAAGTTGTTTGCTGTCAGGTGAACGCCTGTGGCCGTGGGCTAATACTATATGTACTTATAATGTACCTGAGCTATATTGCCTCTCATACGCAATTAATTCTTGTTACTACAAATACTCCATGTACTCTCAAAGTACCTGAGCTATATTGCCTCTCATATGCAATTAATACTTGTTACTACAAATACTCCATGTACTCTCAAAGTACCTGAGCTATATTGCCTCTCATATGCAATTAATTCTTGTTACTACTAATACTATATGTACTCTCAAAGTACCTGAGCTATATTGCCTCTCATACGCAATTAATACTTGTTACTACAAATACTCCATGTACTCTCAAAGTACCTGAGCTATATTGCCTCTCATATGCAATTAATTCTTGTTACTACAAATACTCCATGTACTCTCAAAGTACCTGAGCTATATTGCCTCTCATATGCAATTAATACTTGTTACTACAAATACTCCATGTACTCTCAAAGTACCTGAGCTATATTGCCTCTCATATGCAATTAATTCTTGTTACTACTAATACTATATGTACTCTCAAAGTACCTGAGCTATATTGCCTCTCATACGCAATTAATACTTGTTACTACTAATACTATGTACTCTCAGGCCGCGTACACACGATCAGACCGGTTTGATGAAACTGGTCTTAAGACCAGTTTCATCGGACCAATTTGATGGTGTGTACGGCCCATCGAACCGTTGTCCGTCGGACCAAAGTTTTAAAACTTGCTTTAAAATCTGAATTTTGTATGCAATTAATACTTGTTTCTACAAATACAATTTACTATGTGCTTGACAGAAGTATAAAATACTTATAGGACTTATCCTAATTGTTGAACATGTTCGCTCTAACTTTTCTATGCTAGGGGTTCACGGTTAGCGTTCGTGAACCGTCCCGTCGGATGTTCGTCCATCACTACAAGAAACACTTTGATCGGAAACTGAGGGGGAATCCTGCCTTCAAGGTAGGGGACAAAGTGTGTCTGTCTACTGCCAACCTGAAATTGGCTGGCCTGCCCTTCACGAAAGCCAGGGCCAAGGTAAATAAAACCAATGGGGTTTCGAACTGTCTTTGCTTGAATCATATAGTATCCACCGGGCTTTCACACCTCCTTGCTTAAACCAACTGTTCCAGATTCATTTCCAGGGAGAGCGGAGCCACTGCTGCCACCGCTGCCGCCACCAGTGACTATTGAAGAGGACACACAAGTTGAATCAAGCCTGCATTGCAGGAAGTGAGGGAGACAACCCCAATTCCTAATTAAATGGAAAGGGTATCCACCCAAACAGGGCCGATCCTAGGGTCACAGGCGCCTGGGTGCAGAAATATTTCTGGCACCCCAGATGGACTATGCGCAGGAATGGGCAGGGGCTGTGTATCGTATGCAATCTATCATGCCATAAAACATCTAGAGCATGGGGCAGCCCAGAGCACATGTAAAGGGATGCTGGGAATGCCATCCCCCAGCACACAGCACACTGAACACTGTGACTGACCTTGATTCTTTCTCTGTGTAGAGATAGAGATGGGAGGGGGAGGCATTCCAACTGGAGTTGGTGGAGATCCAAGACTCCCAGTGTTAGGAATTCATTCCTGCACATCAGCACTCAGCAGCCACTGAAAACTAGAACTCTCATGTCAGGAAGAGGAGCGGCCCCTCCCCCGAGAACTGCCAGGCTGGATGGGCTGCCCTATGCTCACACATCAGTTCTGGACGGACACAAACAAGGAGAGAAGGAGGGAGGGGAGAACTCTGGCACTTTGGCGCCCCCACCTCTGCAGGCGCCTGGGTGTAATGCACCCTGTGCACCCTGCCTAGGATCGGCCCTGCACCCAAAGAGAGCTACTGGGAACCTGAGAACAATGTACATGCCCCTATGAGTTTCGGGCCAAATACCCTGAAAAAATTGCCAAAATGGGCATATGGAGGCTTCCCGTCGGGGGGGGGCACTGTCAGGGAACCATCAGCAGGAGAAGGGCTTTAAGACCCAGCATCTCTACCAACACTAATGGCAGGAGAAGGACTTTAGGACCCAGCATCTCTGGCAGTAGAAGGATTTTAGGACCCAGTATCTCTACAAGCAGGTCACATGGGCCTATATAAGGAAGTCTGTTAGTGTCTGCATTTGTTAGTTGATCTTCGGCTCCTCCAATGTTTTATCTTTGTGATATTCCTGTTCCTGTGTCTCCTGTTACAGATCCAGCTTGTCCTTGACCTGACTTCTGTTTGCTTCTTATGTTCGACTCCAGCTATCCACCTGACCATGTCTGCTCTGATACCAACCCGACTCATGACCTAGGCTTCCTTCTGACCACGCTCCAGTTGCAGCATTATCTGAATCCTGCAACACCTCACTGTAACAGGTGCTTTCAGCGCCGTAATGCATTCCATGCTGGAACGCATACGGCGCCCGTGCGATGACGTCATCGCCCTGGCGCCGCATGCGTCCTAGCTTGGAACGCGGAAGTGCGCAGTTAATCACAGCTGTTTCTCCCTGCACCTGCCTCTCACCTATAAAGAGAGCAGACTGCACACTGTTCTATTATTGTCGACCGTACTATGGGTACCAGCAATCCTTAAAGGATCACTAAAGGAATTTTTTTTTAGCTAAATGGCTTCCTTTACCTTACTGTAGTACTGGTTTCATGTCCTTATTGTTCATTTTTGCTTTGAAGTTGCTGTAATCCTGCTCTGTTCTCCACACTTCCTGCTTGTCTGTTTCATTATAACCCCAGTGCTGGGAGCTTTCTCATGACCCTTTAAGCCTGAACCATGCCACCCTGGATGCCTGCCTGATTAAAGCTAATGCAGACTGCCATGCTGGGACACCTTAAGAATATCTTTCTCCAGAAGACGCTGCATTACAGAAATCTTATTGTTGCTATCAGACTACAACACCAATCCTTTGCAATACGGATAAGTACTATTACAATTACTATTAGTACTATTACAATATGCTTCACATATAGCCTTTACAAGTACTGTATTTAAAACTGATGTATCTAATGCTATCCTGCTGCTTGGGATTATTTGCTGTTTCTTCAGCTGACCGCTGAGGAATATCTTAACCACTTAAGACCCGGACCTTTGGGCAGCTAAAGGACCTGGCCAGTTTTTGCAATTCAGCACTGCGTTGCTTTAACTGATAATTGATTGGTTGTGCGACGTGGCTCCCAAAAAAAAACCTCTGCAGTTTTTATTTTTTTGCGCTATAAACAAAAATAGAGCAATAATTTTGAAAAAAAAATCAATATTTTTTACTTTTTGCTATAATAAATATCCCCCCCCCCAAAAAAAAAAAAAATATATATATATATATATATATATATAAATCTTAAGTTTAGGCCGATACGTATTCTTCTACCTATTTTTGGTTAAAAAAAATGCAATAAGCGTTTATCAATTGGTTTGCGCAAAATTTAAAGCGTTTACAAAATAGGGGTTAGTTTTAGCGATTTTTTTCGTGACTGCGACATTATGGCGGACACTTCGGACAATTTTGACACATTTTTGGGACCATTGTCATTTTCACAGCAAAAAATGCATTAAAAATGCATTGTTTACTGTGAAAATGGCAATTGCAGTTTGGGAGTTAACCACAAGGGGGCGGTGAAGGGGCTAAGTGTGACCTCATCTCTGTTTCTAACTGTAAGGGGGTGTGGCTGTAGGTGTGACATCATTGATTGTGTTTCCCTATAAAAGGGAACACACGATCAATCACAGCGCCACAGTGAACAACGGGGAAGCTGTGTTTACACACAGCTCTCCCCATTCTTGGGCTTCGGGGACCGATTGCGTGACTCCAGCGGCGATTGGGTCCGCGGGTCCTGCGGTCACGGAGCCTCGGACCGGGTCGCGTGCCATTCTGCCGACGTATATCGGCGTGAAGGGGTCCTTAAGTAATTATACATACACTCTCAATTCCATTACGCTAAAGTTGTCTCTCTTAAGTAATTTGCTATTGCATACAGTATTCCTATTTACTACATGCTTGACATAAGTTCTTACTTGTTAAAGGGCCAATGCCCTAAGTTACTGAACATGTTCGCTCTAACTTTTCTATGCTAAGGGTTGAAGG
Organism: Rana kukunoris; assembly: GCA_029574335.1. NCBI lineage: Eukaryota > Metazoa > Chordata > Amphibia > Anura > Ranidae > Rana > Rana kukunoris. The sequence goes on along the minus strand of CM056053.1, from coordinate 351,641,136 downwards.
TAATTCATGCCTACTCCCTTAATGGCCTAATGCACTGCTGTATGTTTAAGTGATATGATGTAGAGAACCCCCAAACTCCTGTTCTCTGATTGAAGTGACGCCTGGGGTCCAATACTGATAATCACTTGCATACAGTTGTGCATTGGAACGTCCTCCTGAATTGTGTCTTTTTAACGCTAGGGTTTGGTCGCATGTTGTAATGCGTCCACCCCTAGTAGCTCAACACATTCCCTTATGTGAGAGAGAGATGATGTAGAGAACCCCCAAACTCCTGTTTGTGTGGAGTGATGCCTGGGGCTCAGTACTAAAATCTCACATAAACCCTTGCTCTCCGCAGTTGTGGTTCACTCCTGCTCACCATTGCTGTTACACTCAAAGGTGTCATCTGTCTGCTGATTTTACGCCAGCACACCAGCTGTACTCTAGAACCTCCTGCATACAGTTCAGCAGGTGACCCATGCTTCTTTGGGCCTGACCTCTCCTGTTTTCACCATCAGGGGGTCTGGAACTTAGCTGCATGGGAAGCCCTCTCTCTCCATTGGCCTCCAGTACTGGTACGTGATAGTAGGACAGCATAATGAGTCACCTGGGATTTTTAAATTGTTGCGCCATGACCTATTGTCATGTACCTGGTAGTAGTCTGAAGTGACCTCTATCCCAGGCCCCACTGAGAGTGAGACAGAGGATGCCAAGTGACAGGAGGAACACGAGTGGCTGTAGATGTTGTTTTCAGAGCTTGTGGCAGAAGTTTTGGGCTCGGAGATTCAGGCAAAACATCAGGTCAGGAACTGTGATGATCCTCAGTAGATCAACCAAGATTAAAGGGAAACTCCACCAGGCTTGCGGGCTCAGGATATGTGGCTTGCCGAGACTTCCAACAGACAGGAGTGCACAGGGTTAGAGTTCAGGTTAGGGTTAGGGTTTTCCCTTGAAGAATATGGCTAGGACTCAGGAATTGGAACAGGGACCTCCCCAAAATGTCAAAGGTCAAAAGTCACTATTCATGGAACAGATGTTGCCGATACACAAATAATTGTCTGCACAAAACTGCTTAGGAGAGGAAAACAATGGTTATTTTTGCCCCCTTCCCCTGATGGAGCCTGATGCATCCTCCTGCTCCATAGATGCAAAGGTACCTAAATCCAATGGGTGCAGTTTGCTTGCATCCAGCAGGGTAAGTCTCACTGTCCAGGCTGTCCGGTGACTTCAAGAATTTTGATCGATCAAAAGAATTTTATTCGATCAAACAAATTAAAGATTAATCAAGGAATTAATCTTTAATTTCCCCGGCCCTAATATATATATATATATATATATATATATATATATATATACAGTATATATATATATATATATATTAGGGCTGTGCAAATTAACTTTTAATTAATCGATTAATCTTTAATTTTTTTGATCGATCAAAATCTTTTTGATCGATTAAAATTCTTTTGATTCGTATTCACCTCTCCGCCGACTTCTGGGCCTTCAGGGAGTTCCGTCGGAGATCTGGTAACGTCACCGACACCGGGGGACTTGCCATGTCCATCTGAAGGGCTCCTTTGCTGTGCCTTCATATCTGCATGCCAGCGGGACCTTACTATCTGCCACACGCAAGAGCTGTTACACTCCCCTCTACCACTTCCCTCTATCATCCTGGGATTCTACAGCCATCACTGGGAGTTGTGATAGTTCCCTTCATGGGACATCTACATGCCGATGGACTGATGTTAACCTCTCCTCATCTGGATTCAGCAGTGGCATCGTTGTACACATTTTTATACCAGTATCATAATTGGCTACATGTTTTTATGACTGCTTTTGGTACCGTTTGGTATTACTCGCACCATTTTTACAGTTTATGTAGCTACATCGATTTTTTTTCTCCAGTGCAATATTTATTTTGTTACCTACTTGAAGACTATAAAAGTTTTAATGCTATTCCTATCGAGCGCTGCCTTTGTGTGTTTTTTGTATCCTGCTATCCATTTTTCCAGTGGTTGGTAGCTGCACTGGGAGATCAGCTAAAAGTAGTTGGATCTGTATGTGCGTTATAATTAATCGAAATTAGTCGATTAATCGATTAAAAAAAATTGATTAATCGATCACAAAAATTTTGATCAGTAACAGCCCTAATATATATATATATATATATATATATATACATACACACGTATATTTCTTTATTACTAATTGCAATCCTGCATGACTCTTTAAGTCAAAGCCACAAATATAATACTTTTTTTAGTTTTAAGGCCGCGTACACACGATCGGATATGTCCACTGAAACTGGTCCGCTGACCAGTTTCAGGGGACATATCCGATCGTGTGTACGACCTAGCGGACAGGTTTTTCCAGCGGACAGATTTCAAAGCATAAATCTCCCGCATGCGTCGAATGGATTCGACGCATGTGTGGAAGTATTTTACTTCCTGGAGTGGTGACGTGGCGGTGTCAACGTCACCGCCACGTCACCGTGACCTCAGTCCGAGGGGATTTTCGTCCGATGGTGTGTACACGCCATCGGACCAAAATCCGAGGAGACATGTCCGCTGTAAACGGTCCGTCGGACATGTTTCAGCGGACATGTCTCCCCCTGTGTTCACAGCCAGACCGACCGATTCGGTCTGACAGACCAATTTGAACAGATTTGTCTGCTGGGCTGTTTTGGTTTGATCGCTGTACACACGTTCAATCCAAAATCCCCGCTGGCAGACAGCGCGGTGACGTGGCGATGACGTTGACGCCACCACGTCACCGCACCAGGAAGTAAAACACTTTCGCGCATGCGTCAAATCCATTCGACGCATGTGCGAGCAGATATGTCTGCTGGTTAGCGTACTAACCAGCAGACATGGCAGACAGACGGATTCCCAGCAGACAGATTTTAAAGCATGCTTTAAAATCTGTCAGCTGGCCAAATCTGTCTGTCCGCCCGTACACACGATCGAATCTGTCTGCTGAAACGGTCTGTCAGACCGTTTCCAGCAGATAGATTTGATCGTGTGTACGCGGCCTTACAGTACTCAAAAGGTTTTGGTCCAGTAGACACCATATATTAATTTCTCCAGGTGTTCCACTGAGCTTGGTAAGCACTGAACTGTACTTTTCACTGAACTATACTTTTTAAGCAGAATTTCGGCAAAGCAATGCCAAGTGTTTCTTTTCACATGATTATATGAATGATTACACAAATATATTTAGAGTCATTAAACAACAGATGTCTAGTTAAATTAATACAATTCTCTTGTTTTCAGATAAATTCCTGGACATAATTATTCATACATTATAAACATCACAGCTATCTGGTACTATTTGCAAGTTGCAAGAGAAAACATTTATTGAGAGGCTGAATGGGAAAATTAGAGTAGAGTGAATTTTAAAATAGTTTTCTCATATTTATTTGACACTATATTAGGGCATATGGCATAAAAAAAAATGCCACATGTCAAGAAAATCAACCAATAGGTCTGATCAGAGTTGTGTGTTGCCAACATTCCTAATGCATCTACAAACTATTACATTTCTCCCATGGGATATTTTAACGCAATTGAAAACAATTTGTATAAAATATTATTATTTCATTCATCCAATCTTAAAATATATTCACATTAAAAAGCTGTTCTGTCATAATGATACATCCTCCAAATAGGTGGCACTAAATCATCACAATTTGTTTTATACAAATTGTTTTTGATTGCTGTAAAAAGTCCCATGGGAGAAATTCAATAGTTTGTACTTGTTCAGTAATTATCCAAACTAATGTTGTAAAGTTGCTGTATGTTTGCAGATATAACTGAAAAATTAGGATTCTGTATATGCATGAGTCTGTTGAGTCATCTATAGCAATTTTAGTAAAATGTATTGCAGACAATTGCTTTTTTTTTTGGTATAGTGGTTTTTAAATTGCTCTTGAGGTTATGGAAGCTTCTTTTTTATCTACCCTGAGCCCATTAATATACCAAAAATTACCCCCTATTAGCCTCATTATTTTAAGGTCTCTTGTACAGAAAAAAGACACCAAAAGGTTAAACAAAATATTTACAGCAGGGATATGCAATTAGCGGAGATCCAGCTGTTCCAGAACTACAAGTCCCATCATGCATAGCAAGACTCTGACAGCAAAAAGCATGACACCCAGAGGCAGAAGCATGATGGGACTTGTAGTTTTGCAGCAGCTGGAGGTCCGCTAGCTGCATATCCCTGATTTACAGCAACAGCACGCAAAAAGAGATCGAATACACAACCCTAAAGCCTCATACACACGACCGGTTTTCCTGGCAGGAAAACTGCCAGGAGAGCTTATGGCCAGGAATCCCGGCCGTGTGTATGCTCCCTAGCAGTTTTCTCATCAGGAAAACAAACAGGAATCCCGACAGGAAAATAGGGAACCCTGCTCTCTATTTTCTCATCAGGTTTTTCCGGCAGAGTGTTTCCTGCCAAGAAAACCGGTCGTCTGTATGCAGTGAAAAACCACGTTTGCTCGATAACACTTCAATGCAAGCGCGGTAGCATACAAGGTTAGTGTGGAGTGTAGCAAGATGGCGGCGACGTCGACTGGGAAAAAGCCATGGGAATCAATCTCACCTTCGCTGAGAACCCTTCATTGGTTGCCAGTAAAAGACAGAATCACTTTTAAAGCTCTCTGTCTGACGCATAAGTGCATCCAGATACCCAGAGCCAGATACAAGTCCAAAGGAGAAAGAAGATTTGCGTTCCAAGGTCCCAGACTATGGAACGCTTTACCAACCAGCATTCGGTTGGAGGAAAACCACCTGGCCTTCAGAAGAAAGATCAAAACGCATCTCTTTTGATATCAAATGAGACAGGAACAACGAGCGCCGCAGAGGCAATTTGCATGTGCTGCGCTATATAAGTTCTTCACTCACTCACTCACTCAATCACTCAGTCAATCCGATGAGAACGGTCTGATGGATTTTTCCATCAGTTAACCGATGAAGTTAAAAAACCGATTGTGTCAGAACGCAGTGACGTAAAACTCAATGACGTGCTGAAAAAATAAATAAAGTTCAATGCTTCCAAGCATGCATGGACTTTATTCTGAGCATACGTGGATTTTTAACCAATGGACGTGCCTACAAACGATTGTTTTTTTTCTATCGGTTAGGTATCCATTGGTTAATTTTAAAACAAGTTTCAATTTTTTTAACCGATGGATAAATAACCGATGGGGCCCACACACGATCAGTTTGGTCTGATGAAAACGGTCCATCGGACCATTCTCATCGGATTGACCAATCGTTAGTACGCGGCATCACTACTGATACTCTACATTTTCTTCCAAGTGCTGAAGGTGTAGCCATGCACTTGACCCTAGATAAAAGCTGTATTCTGGATCAGTGGTGGTGATATGGAATAAAGTAATGCCTGTGAATAGCAATACAAAAAATGTTGTGGCAAAATGTAAGGTACGGCACACATACACAGAAAAAAATGGATATCGGTGTATTAATCAGCCCATTTTGCCATGATTGAGAAGAGTGGAAAAAGAATGCTGTTACATAAACCTGTGTGTTTGTGTAAGGCCACATACACACCATGAAATAAATCCGATCAAATCGGTCTGACAGACCGATTCGATCGGATTTGTCTGCTGGGATAGATTGGTTTGATCGTGAACACACGATCAAACCAAAATCCCCGCCGGCATACAGCGCGGTGACGTGGCGGTGACGTTGACGCATGTGTGGACAGATATGTCTGCTGGTTAGCGTACTAAGCAGCAGACATGTCAGGCCTCGTACACACGATCAAATCTGTCTGCTGGAAACGGTCTGCTAGACCGTCCCAGCAGACAGATTCGATCGTGTGTACGGGCGAGCAGACGGATTTGGCCACCCGACAGATTGGAAAGCATGCTTACCAATCTGTCGGCTGGGAACCCGTCCGCCCGACATGTCTGCTGGTTAATACGCTAACCAGCAGACATGTCTTCTCGCACACGCGCCGAATGGTTTCGACGCATGCGCGGAAGTGTTTTACTTCCTGGTGCGGTGACGTGGCGGCGTCAACATCACCGCCATGTCACCGCCACGTCAGCGCGCTGTCTGCTGGTGGGGATTTTGGTTTGCTCGTGTGTACACGCGAGCAAACCAAAATCCAAACAGACAGATCTGTTCAAATCGGTCGGTCCGACCAATTTGAACAGATAGATTGCCTCGTGTGTACGAGGCCTCAGACGTACGGGTTCCCAGCAGACAGATTTTAAAGCATGCTTTAAAATCTGTCTGCTGTAAAAATCTGCCCATACACACGATCGAACTTGTCTGCTAAAACGGTCCGTCGGACCGTTTTCAGCAGATAGATTAGATCGTGTGTACGCGGCCTTAAAGTTTGGGAACCTTACCCACTTTGGCTCTGCAAGATTTACCCCCTTCATGACCAGGTCATTTTTTGCACTATGGCACTGAGTAGCTTTAAATGACAGTTGCACGGTCATGCAACTTTGTACCCAAATATTTTTTTTTTTCTCCCAAAAATAGGTGGTATTTTTTGGATGGCACTTGATAACCTCTGTGTTTCTTATTTTATTTTTTGCACTATAAACAACGGGAGACAATTTTGCAAAATATATATATATACAGTATATTTTTTACTTTCTGCTATAAAACCTATCCAATAAATAAAATGTAAAAAAAATCATATTTCTTCATCAATTTAGCCAATATTTATTCTGCTACATACTTTTTGTTAAAAAAAAAAAACATATTACATTGATTGGTTTGCACAAAAGGTAGTGCATCTACAAACTATTGGATATATTTATGAAATTTGTATTTATTTTTATACTAGTAATGGCAGCAATCAACACCCCTCACATTTTTGTAAATATTTGATTATACCTTTTCATGTGACAACACAGAAGAAATGTAAAAGGGTGCCGACATCTCGCACTCGCTGGAATAGTAAAAGCACATTCCAGCGAGCGCGTCATAGAAGCGACAGGGATCCGACGTGGATTCCCGCCAATTCTACATGTGGGCGGCGTTTGTTATGAATCCTGAAGGGGAAGTCCCCGTCGGATTTAAAAAAAAAATCCGGCATGGGTTCCCCCCCTCAGGAGCATAACGGGCCCTAGGTCTGTTATGGGTTGTAAGGAGACACCCTACGCCAAAAAAAACGGTGTGGCGGTCCCCCCACAATCCATACCAGACCTGTGTCCAAAGCACACCAGCCGGCCGGTCAGGAGGGCAGAGGGGGCGAGCGAGCGCCCCCCCCTCCTGAGCCGTACCGGGCAGCGTGCCCTCAACATGGGGGGGTCAGGTGCTCTGGGGCAGGGGGGCGCACTGCGGCCCCAGAGCACCCTGTCCCCATGTTGATGAGGACAGGGCCCCTTCCCGACAACCCTGGCCGTTGGTTGTCGGGGTATGCGGGCGGGAGGCTTTTCGGAATCTGGGAGCCCCCTTTTCCGAGATACCAGATACCTGCCCCCCACCCTAAGTGAATGAGTATGGGGTCAAAGTGTAAACACAAATAAACCACACAGGGTATTGAAATATTTTATTAGTTGGCCGCCGGGGGGGGGTGTATGGTCGCTTTTATAAAAACGCCCCCCCCCCCCCCTCGGCGGGCTTCTTCCGACATCTTCGGCGGGGGGGTGGGTCTTCTCCGAACTCCGGCGGTCTTCTCTGCTCTCCGGGGGTCTTCTCCGCTCTCCGGGGTCTTCTCCTGCTCTCTGGGGGTCTTCTCCACTCTCCGGGGGCCTTCTCCACTCTCCGGGGTCTTCTCCCGCTCTCCGGGGGTCTTCTCCACTCTCAGGGGGTCTCCTCCGCTCTCCGGGGGGTCTTCTCCGCTCTCCGGGGTCTTCTCCCGCTCTCCGCTCTTGATTCGGCGCTCTCAGGTGCCTTCTTTCTGTTCAGGACTGGCCGCCGCTTCTGTCACGTCGTCGTCGTCTTCTTCTTCTTCTCTTCTCCAGATGTTGACTCGACGCTTCCTCCCTCTGTTATGACAGATGCCTCGATTAAAATACACTTACAAGATATTCAATTAAAACTGGCTCTGTACAATACACATACGTCCACCTGTTAACCACTGTGGCTGTGTGACGTCATGGGCTCGGCTCCTCCCCTCTACACATATATCGCCCTCTGATTGGGCCGCCTCACCCGAGACCTTAAATAGCTCACCAAAGCTTCACCCCCGGCAGTTTGGAGTGTATGCGTACGCACCCACTTCCTGTGGACCAAGGAAGTCTAATTTATCCAAATCAAACAATGGTATTACTACCTATATACTATAGTAAAATATAAATAATACCATTTGTACTTACATTTTAACCCTTAATTGTATATATTGGTGATTATTTTGTATAGACAAGCTAAATTATACTGCCAAATGTTTTATTAATTACTTGAACTATGCACAATGCACTGCATTTAAATAGAATCAATATTAAATGTATCATATTAATTAAAATAAAATATAAAATATATTTCTGGGTTTGCTCCATCGCAAAACATTCTATTCCTGTTCTCATAGTATCACATGTTGTCACCTAGCGTGTATCATTACAATGACACGTCCCCAGGTTCCAACCATGAGACACCAATATATATTCTTATTATGGGAAACCGCCATTTACTATGCATTAGTCCTATTTCAAATTGGATGTATTTGGAAATTAATAGTGTAAGGTATCCCTATTAAATTGTATTACTACTGGATAAAACATATTTCACGGATTGCTCCTATTTCTAGTACAGTCCATAAAACCTTTATTCATTATATATCCAAATTTAATTCTTTAATACTACCCAATCAATCAGGGGCGTAACTAGAAATTACAGGGCCCCATAGAAAAATGTTGTACCCCCCACCAAAAAAAAAAAAACTAATGCCATTGAACAACAGATTACCCCACTCATGTGGCACAGTACCCAGGCAACAGCTTATATTAATTTCGAACAACAAAACAAAGATTTGCCAGAAAAATCTGCAGGTTACATTCAGTACATTATAGTATAAGTAAAGTCAAGTGGGGAAAGAAAAAGCGCGCCGAGGCAAATAATGGGCGTGGTTTAAACGTAATATTAAGCGTGGCTTAAAGGAGCATGACTCAAAGGGGTGTGGTTAGAGTCTGAGATGAACAAGGGATGGAGTGAGAAACAAAGAAAGAGAGAGAAGGAGAGAGCAAGGAAAAAAAGAGGAATGGAAGGAGAGCAGGCCTCAATCATCCCGGCAAGGCATTGTTTTTATGGTGTCAGGGTGATTGAAGTGCATTATTTCTATTATTACATTGTAATATAAAATTAAATAGTTCAACTCACCATAATGTCCCCCCCATTGGAGCCCATCTATATCCTAGCAGCGGTGTCTCCGCCGCCATTACTGAAGGCTGAGGGGGAGCAAATTAGAGGCGGCTATTTTCCAGAAGACCACAGACGAGTTATAAACAAGAAGGGAGCCTGCCAAGTGGCTACAATAGAAATTGAGCTGCGGCACCGCCCACCCACCACCCCTTTTCACAACAGGTTACAGATGACAGACAGAACGGGGGCATGGGGTGGGCGGAGCAGCAGCTCTATTTCTATTGTAGCCACTTGGGAGGCTCCCTTCTGGTTTATAACTCGTCTGTGGTCTTCTGGAAAATGTCAGCCGGTGGAGACATTATCTCCTTTAGCAATTATGGTGGCGGCGGTGAAAAATAATGGAAAAAAAAGTTGTATCTATTGGCAACTATGACCATCACCGGACCCCACTCGGCTACAGGCCCCATAGCGCCCTCATGGGTTGCTATGACAGCAGTTCTGCCACTATAATCAATAACGACCACTGTTACCATTATTGATGAAGCAGTTCAGATCAAAGTCCACGTTGAGACCCTTGGGTGCTAAGACCTTGGTCTCATATACCCAGAATGACTCACACTGACTGAGGGTTTTTATATAGTTGCCTCCTCTCCAATGATGGTTGGGGAGGTACATGGCAAGAACCCTAAAGGTTTACATTTCTGGGGGGTGGAAAAGGTCAACTGTCGATTTCAGATGGACTTCCTGTTTCTGGGGGAGGGTGCTAGAGTCATGGCGGAGTGAGCCTGCACGCCAGGGAAGCCTAGTGGAGCCCGGGATGTGTGTTTCCAGGAGAGCGGCTGCTATCTGATTCCTCCCCCTAGTCCCCCCCCCCTGCTGAATGAGAGCGGCGTGTGTTCTCTGATGTCGCGGCGAGGACAGAGCGCCGGTAAAAGTAACAGAGGAGCATCCAGCCAGCCCGGTCAGCTCTCCCACACATACATCACACGCTACATGACTGTGAAAAGGGGTGAACTCCAAACATTGCAGGCGGATCTGAAAGACATAGGTGAGATAAGGAGGGATTCCCTTACAGAGTATGTCTCACCCGCCCCCGCAATAACCATCCCTACGAGCGGTAGCTCCAGCATACCTTCAGATAAAGCTGTGGAGGAGCGCTTACTACAGCTGGGAGGCTCTGTGCAGGAGTGCCTACAGGAGAGATTGCAGCTGGCGGGGGACGCTGATGTAAAGGTGAGCGACCCACTCAATCCGGCAAGAGAACAATCTACAACAAGGTACCATTAACCCTTATCTCTGCACCAAGAACACTGCATTTATTCTGTGACTTGTCCCAGCCACCAGTGAAGGTAGTAACTCGACAGACTGCCCCAGATTTGGAAAATATGAGCCATGACCAGAGTGAAAAAGTGCATAGACCCCAGGAGGCTTCTGTGGGTCTGGGAGAGCAGGGTTCATATAAGCAGAAAACCCAAGAGGTCAGCAGAGAGGGGCAAGAAATCTCCCCAGATATTAAGCAACTTAGCAGGCTTATCCAGGCTCTCCCAACCAAGGAAGATATCCAGGAAATAGTAACAAACATTACAAGTATAATCCGGGCTGAGATGGAAGAAGTACGTAATAAGGTGGGGGAGGTTGACCAAAAGGTGGAGGGCCTGGAGAAACAACAAAATGTTACAAGCACTAGAGTGTTAGCGTTGGAAGAAAAGTTATTATATCAGCAGCACCATATAGATAGACTGCAATTGCAGTCAGAAGAGGCCGACAATAGAAGTAGAAGGAATAATATCCGTATCAAGGGCATACCAGAGAACTTTGAGGGCCAGGAGTTAAGAAATGTGGTCACTACCATTCTCAACAACATTCTAAAGAAACCCCCAGACTCGATGCTGGAACTGGATAGAGTACATAAAGTCCCATCAATTCGCCGCCAAGATCAAAGTGGCCAAAACAGCCCCCGAGATGTGTTGTGTAGGGTTCATTTTTATAGAATAAAGGAGGACATACTGAGGGCAGCGTGGAGAGAGGGAACAGCAGGGGTATGGGAGGGCGCTGATATACAGATTTTCCCAGACCTGTGTTGGCAAACTAAAGTGAGAAGGCGTATGTTAAAGCCTCTACTAGACCACATACGCAATAATGGAGCAACATACCGATGGGGGTTTCCACTGGCCCTAAATATTAAAAGAGAAGGGAGGAGCTATCATCTGAGGGACCCCCTGCAACTCCCTACACTTTTTGAGTTTTTGGGAACAAATCCAATACAAGTACCTATCTGGTTGGACATATCGGCTGTGAGGGAGAGAGCTTGAAGTGAAACAGTGAAATACATGCTATACAACCACCGAGTGTGGGAGCAGAGATTTGGATCGTATGGATTATACGCAACATAGATTTTCTTGGAGAATCTCTTTTTTTTTTTTTGGAGACCTTCTTGAAGGATTGAGACTATAGGGCTGAGGCCCCCCAGTGGTTTTTTCTGTTTTTTTTTTTTTCTATGTGTGTTTTTTTTTCTGTCGCTGGGAGACATTTAGTGGCATTCAGTAACATTTAGTGAAAATGTTTTGAATATGTTTTGATTATGCCTTGATTGTAAATATATGTGGTTAGGCCTATAGAATGTACCGCAGTAATCAGGAACCCTTTTGAAGTTCTCTGTTCCTCCCCACTCTCATTTTTTCCCACTGTCTCTCTACTTTTCCTTTTCTTTTTTTTCCCTCTCCTATCTGTCTCCATACCAGGGCCGGGAGGTGGAGCGGTACAACAACTTATATGAATTTACGAATTTATATGGTTAGAGGTATAAGAGACCTAATATAGATAATATAGACACATTCCTCCCAAGTCAGAGGGGGGAGGGGAGGGGGAGGGGGGTGATTAGAGAGGGAAGGGGGAGGTGTTTGGGGTGTGTTTTCCTTGTTAGGGCAGTGTGGGTTTTTTTTTGTTTATTTTTTTTTTCTGCAACACTTGCAACACTTATTATCTCACATAGTAAAACCTAGCTATTTATAGGTAGGTACACATTTTCACATATTTTACATTTACTACAATATTTGAGTAACTGTAAGATAGATATGACACATATAGTGGCCCATTGAGATGACGTGGGCCTTTTGACAGAGTAATAACACATTCACGACCGTTTAGCCACCTTTTTTTTTTTTTTATTATATATATTTGTATATATATATATATATATATTTATATATATATATATATATATATACATTTTGTCTTCATGTCACACTTCACACTTCACCACCTCACACAGTAAAACCTAGCTATTTATATGGGTAGGTACACATACACCATCCAATGCCGTGCGGTAATTTTATTATTATCTTTATTTTATTTTTTATTTTTTATTATTATTTATTCACTCATTCATTCATTTTTGTATGGGTGTATTGATGTAGATAAGGAGAGGAGGGAGGGAGGGGAGTCAGGGGAGGGGACTGGGGGACTTGGGGGGTGAAGTTTTGCGGGTAGGGGGGAGGACGTACAGGTGGAGTGGGGAGGGAATGGGAGGGGAAAGAGTGGTGGAGATAAAATCAGACAACACCTGAGTGTTGGGAGAGGGAGGGGACGGAGATACAGAAAGGGGAAGGGGGCGTATATATGACCTGGTTTAATAATCAGGAAGTATCATAAGATTACTATGATTTATTATAAAATATTAAAGAAGTCTGTGTGATTTGCAATAAGGGAAGACCCCCAGATCCCTATAGGAAAAGGTCTACTGGGTTTTTGATTTATGTGGTGCTCAGGGAGAAGGTCTCCGTATTTGTAGTTGATAATTGTATAGTTTCTTATGATTATGATTAATTTAATATGATTTGATTTGATGGTTGCTACATGAGGATTAAGGATCTGATCTGACCTCAGCTCCTATAGATATGGGGGACATTAGGGGGGGAAGACTCTCCCCGCCCCCCCCCCCCCCCCCCCCTGGCTTTTTTTTTTTTTTTTGCCAGAAGGGGGAGGGAGGGGGGGAGACTCAATGGGGGGGGAACAGGCCGCAGAAAAACAGTCGGGGCACATCCACCCGGGTAAAGCAGGGCTCTCCGTAGTGTCTCTATATCTTCCCCCACCAGGGCGCCTCTCCTCTTACGGGAGGGAAGTCGGAGACGCCCGTGGGATTTTTTCTTGTTTTTTTTTTTTTTTTTGCCTCATTGATCCGCGGGGCAGTGGTAGACCAGAACACCCCGCAGAGGTAGGCCAATAAATTACTCGGACACTTGGACAGAGGACTAGAATCCGAGATACAAGGGGGGTGGGGTTTTATACGTATATACATATACTTTTTTTTTTTTTTTTGTGTCTCTCCGGACTCTCTCTTCTTCTCCCATCTCCTCGGGTTGCCCCAGGGCATCCACGGTATTAGGAACCTTCAGGATGGATAGAATAAATATCACCACCTATAATGTTAAAGGGCTAAACACCCCAGAAAAAAGATCTAAACTAAGAATGGAATTAGGAAAACTAAAAACACAAATTGTCTTCCTGCAAGAAACACATTTTAGGAAAGATAAGATACCCAAGATGAAGTGTCAAAGATTCCCAGTAGTATACATGGGAGCTTCTCAGACCTCAAAAGCCAATGGGGTAGCAATCCTGCTGGCTAAAAACATAAAATGGAAAGAATCTAAAGTAACTGCAGATGAGGAAGGACGATTCCTGATGGTGATAGGGACACTAAATGAGCATAAGGTCACTCTAATAAACATCTACCTTCCCAATGAAGACCCGGTCTCCGCTTTGGAAAAATTTGTAGACGTGGTAAATCAGCACAGAGAGGGGGTCTTGATTTTGGGAGGAGATATGAATATGGTACTGGACCCGAGATTGGACTCCTCTAAGGGGGCCTATAACATATCTAATATCAAACTGAAACAGGCTAGGAAATTTTTACAAGGCCTACAGTTGATAGACACTTGGAGGACTCTACATCCACATGACAGAGACTATAGCTTTTACTCACCAAAACATAAAACATATACAAGAATTGACTATATATTCCTGGACCAAGACATACTGTTAAATTTAAGAGAAACTTCAATTGGCTCAATTACAATCTCAGATCATGCCCCAGTTCACTGTGCCGTAGATTGGGGGGCAGTAACCCCCAGAGAATGGGTCTGGAGGATTAATGAATCATTAATTAAAGACCCAGAATATGAAAGTAAGGTGAGTTTGGAAATAGAGAGGTTTTTTGAGATGAACAAAGAAGACGAAACTTCGTCCCTATGTAAATGGGAAGCACACAAATGCTACGTGAGAGGAATCTTTATCTCACTTGGGGCGCATAGAAAGAGGTCTCTCAGTGCAAAGCTTGACCACCTGCTTGGGGAGATCCAAATAGCAGAAAACGAACATAAAACTTCGCAAATAGCATATGCTGAAGAGAAACTATTGTCCCTCCGAGATAAATTAAACTTATTACTGATGGAGAAAGCGAGGGCCAAACTGAGTAGATGCAGGAGGGCATACTATGAACATGGGAACAAACCGGGCAGGATGTTGGCTAATGCACTGAGAAACAAGAACTAAAAAACATATTGAAAAAATAAAAACTCATGGAGACAATTTAGTTAGCTCATCGCACCTAATAGCGAAAGCATTCAAAGATTATTATAGTGAATTGTACCACTTGGAAAACCAACCCACATTAGTAGGAAGTCAGAGAAGAGAGGAGAGAATAAAAGAATATCTTAGGGAGTCAGGAATGCCCACAATATCAGAAGGAGTTACCGCTAACATGGAAGGGCCGATCACACCAGAGGAACTCCTAGGAGCAATAAAGGAAATAAAACCAGGCAAATCCCCAGGTCCAGATGGATATACTCTACTATACTACAAAACCTTCTATGAAAAATTGGCACCTAGATTCCTAGAGGCCTTTAACTCACTAAAAGATGGGCAGCCGATGCGTAGAGAAACATTAGAGGCACACATAACAATTATCCCAAAGGAAGGAAAAGATCCCACTTTATGCCCTAGCTATCGACCAATATCCCTATTGAATGTAGACCTGAAGATATTCGCAAAAATAATCGCTAACAGACTATTGCCTTGTATACCGCACCTAATACACCCAGACCAGGTGGGTTTTACACCAGGGCGGGAAGGGAGAGAGAACACACAGAGACTATTGAGTACTATCTATATGTCACAACTCTATCAGAAGCCAACAGTATTAATATCAACAGATGCAGAGAAAGCTTTTGATAGAGTAAATTGGAGATTCTTGAAAACCACATTACAACATATTGGATTGGGGGAAGGGATGCAAAAGTGGATAGCCAGTCTCTACTCCTGCCCTACGGCTAGGGTGAAGGTAAATGAGGCAATATCTGACCCCTTCCCAATACGGAACGGGACAAGACAAGGATGTCCACTCTCCCCAATAATTTTTATTCTTGTTCTGGAACCGTTCTTGAGAATTATACGGGCTAACACAGACATGAGAGAGTTCCAGATTAGGGGATCTGAGTACAAAGTAGCCGCATTTGCAGACGATCTGCTATTCTCAATTACGGCGCCAGAGCTGTCTTTACCAGCCTTATTAAAGGAGATAGGGGAATATGGAACTCTGTCCAACTATAAAGTGAATTACAACAAATCAGAGGCGATGGGAGTAGAAGTTAACAGGCAGACACAGCAACAATTAGCGGCAAATTTCCCCTTTAGATGGACGGACTCCCATATACCCTACCTGGGAACAAAAATACCTAAAAATCTGAATAGAACTTTTGAGCTAAATTTTGTGCCCCTGATAGGACAGTTCAAGGCAGATTTCCAACGATGGGACAAGGAAATCTTTACATGGTTTGGGAGAATTAATATTATTAAAATAAACATTATGCCAAGACTACTTTATTTACTCCAGACCTTACCGGTAAAGATTCCCTTAGGGTTCCTGAGGGATCTGAGAGCCAGATTCACTAGGTTCATTTGGGCAGGAAAATCGGTGAGATTACGACGATCCTGATGCTTCCAAAGGAAAGGGTGGGCCTACCAGACCCATTGGGATACTATGAGGCAGCCCACCTAGCGAGATTAGTAGAGTGGTGCGCATACCAGAAGACCAAACCTTGGATTTGCATGGAACAAAAAATCACGAAGATCCCGTTGGAGGGATTGGCGTGGATTCAAGATGTAGATATTCCACAAGAAGTTAAAAAACACCCCACATTAGGCGCCACACTACGAGTTACAAAAAGGAAATTTAACAAAACTATTATCTCAGATTATACAAGTCCACTCGTGCCGGTCCTGGGAAACCCCAGGTTTCAACTAGGTCTTACAGACCTATATTTCAACAACTTAAGACGTTCAGGAATGAGCAGGCTAATACATTTTGACATAGATAAGCAAAGGGCAACTGGAGGAGTGATGGAGGAGGCCCTTAGAAGTGTACTGGACCCACTGAGAGAAATCCAGCTGAGAGCAGCAATTAGAGCAATGAATCCACAAGGCACCCCGGCTAGAGAGCTCTCAGGATTTGAGGAAATATGCTTGAAGGGAGAACCGCGGAGACATGGCCTGTCGTTAATGTATAGCCTGTTAGTAGACTCAGAAGCCCCAAAAAATTTACCATTTATACAAGCATGGGAAAGAGACCTAGGGATAAAATTCTCAGAGACCCAGAAAACAAAAATCTTCGCTTTTACACATAAGGCCTCTCTAGCCACCAGATACTAGGAAGGAGGTTACAAGATCTTAACTAGATGGTACAAAACCCCCGCCGTATTAAAATGTTTCCTCCCGGAAATCTCAGATCGGTGTTGGCGGTGTGGAGATGAGGAGGGCACAATCTTGCATATTTTCTGGGAATGTGTAAAAGTGAAAGAATTTTGGAAAATGATTGCAGGCACGATAAAATAAATCACAGATGCGGAGCTTGGAGATAATCCAGCCACCTATGTATTATATGATTTCCCTATATCTACGGCAAAGTTTAAAAATTCTTTGCTTAGACACTTGCTGACGGCAGCAAGAGCTTGTATTCCATTCTTGTGGAAAAGTACATCCACACCAACTAGACAACAATGGTTAGCCAGAGTAACTGAAATCCAGCTGATGGAAAACCTGACGATGGGAATAAGAGAGCAAGAGAAGAAGTATAGACTGATTTGGACCCCATATATAAGATATAGAGAGCGAGACCTCTGAGGTGGGAGGAGGGGAGAGAGGGAGGAGAGTCGCGGGGAGAAGGGAGGATTTTTTTTTTTTTTTTTTGGGGGGGTTCACGGAGGGAGGTGGGGGTGGGGTAGGGAAAGGGAGGTTGTGGGGGAAATTTGGAGAATACATGTTATATCTATAGATGGTAGAAAGGAGTTTGGAGAGCTTGCTAAAAGAAACAATGTTTGAAAGGATAAACCTAAGAAAGTGTTAAAACTGTGTAAACGTTTATGTACGCTATATAGATCGGTAAATGAAATGTTTAAGATCGGAAAATAAAATAAAGAATTAAAAAAAAAAAATCAGTATGTTGACCAAGCTGTATTGCTGCAGTGGAGGTCAAGGACTTCTCTATGATAACTAGAAGGGGTACATGGAATCACAAGGCTGGCCGAACAGAATTACAAATCATTTGGCAAAGAATATATACAGTGCCTTGAAAAAGTATTCATACCCCTTGACATTTTGCACATTTTGTCATGTTAGAACCAAAAACATAAATGTATTTTATTGGGATGTTATGTGATAGACCAAAACAAAGTGGCACATAAATGTTTTTTACATTTTTTTTTACAAATAAATATCTGAAATCTGAAAAAAAAAGAAAAAAGAAAAGGTCAACTGTCATTGGACATGGACTTTGTGGGAACTGCTTCATCAATAATTGTTAACAGTGTATGTGGAAAACAACAAATAAAAGAGACAAAAACTAATGGTCAAAATATCAATTGTAGCAGCGCTTAAATTCTTGCATTAAAGAAAATGCTGATTCCTTATAAAGTAATAGTCTTTAAAAGGTCAAAAAGACCAAAAAGAAGAAGTAGAGTTAATGCAAAATAGACATGGAAGGATGTGCACTGTAGAAGCCCGGGTTAGAAAAGTCTTCTTATCATACCACCAATATGACACCACGTGACATCAAAACGGCCCCACATGGGGATGCGCTTACCAGATAGATAAGTGTGGCAAACCTTTTACAACATCTATCAGCAATCTCTCCTTCTTTGGAATCTCTTAGTACAGTCTGTGAGTCTGGGTGTCCCTCAGGATCATGCAAATAATAACGACAAAAAGGGCCACATAGCGTAATACTGTTTGTTTATTAAAGACTTCCCTCAGACCACCCCTTATAAAATGCACGTACACAAATAAAATGTAACAAGCTTAGAAATGCGATGCCAGCGTATTAATAAGTTACCGCCAGCTGTCCTTCTGTGGAACAAAATCTTGGGTAAGCCTCATAAACGCCTGCTCGTCATTTCCGAATATCAAGATGAGTAGCAACCCTGACGTTTCGTCCAAACCGGACTTTTTCAAAGAGTGTCAAACAGTGGTTAATGGTTAACAGTGGCCGTTATTGATTCGGTAGTATTAACGAATGAAATCTAGATATATAATGAATAAAGGTTTTATGGACTGTACTAGAAATAGGAGCAATCAGTGAGATATATTTTATCCAGTAGTAATACAATATATATATTAATTATTCGTCCTTAAAGTTTGCTGTTTTTTAGTTTATAGCACTTTAGGAAGGTGGCGCTAATTGTCTTTTATACATGATAACACTGAAGAAATTACCCTTTACTACAATGTAAAGTAGTGAGTGTACAGCTTGTATAACATTGTAAATTTTCTGTCCCCTCAAAATAACTCAACACACAACCATTAATGTCTAAACCGCTGGCAACAAAAAGCGAGTACACCCCTAAGTGAAAATTTCCAAATTTGGCCCAATTAGCCTTTTTCCCTCCCCAGTTTAATGTGACTCATTAGTGTTACAAGGTCTTAGGGGAGAATGGGGTGCATGTGTGTTAAGTTTGGTGTTATAGCTGTCACTCTCTCAGAGGATCTGAAGAAAAGAATTGTTGCTCTACATAAAGATGGCCTAGGTTATAAGACGATTGCCAAAACCCTGAAAATGAGCTGTATCATGGTGGCCAAAACCATACAGCAGTTTAACACGACAGGTTCCACTCAGAACAGGCCTCGCCATGGCCGACCAAAGAAGATGTGTGCACGTGCTCAGCGTCATATCCAGAGGTTATCTTTGGGAAATAGCCGTATGAGTCCTGCCAGCATTGCTGCAGAGGTTGAAGGGGTTTGGGGTAAACCTGTCAGTGCTCAGACCATATGCTGCACACTGCAACACATTGGTCTGCATGGCTGTCGTCCCAGAAGGAAGCCTCTTCTAAAGATGATGCACAAGAAAGCCTGCAAAAAAATGTGCTAAAAAAAAAAAGACCAAGGACATGGATTACTGGAACCCTGTCCTGTGGTCTTGTGTCAATTGTGTGTGGCAGCAACCAGGTGAGGAGTATAAAGGCAAGTGTGTCTTGCCTACAGTCAAGCATGGCGGTGGGAGTGTTGTGGTCTTGGGCTGCATGAGTGCTGCTGGCACTGGGGAGCTACAGTTCATTGAGGGAACCATGAATGCCAACATGTACTGTGACATACTGAAGCAGAGCATGATTCTCTTCCTTTGGAGACTGGGCCACATGCCTTGCTAAAGAAGCTGAGGGTAAAGGTAATGGAATGGCAAAGCATGTCTTCAGACTTAAATCCTATTGAGCATCTGTGGGGCATCCTCAAACAGGAGGTGCAGTAGCACAAGGTCTCTAACATCCATCAGCTCTGTGATGTCATTATGGAGTAGTGGAATAGGACTCCAGTAGCAACCTGTAAAGCTCTGGTGACCTCCATGCCCAAGAGGGTTAAGGCAGAGCTGGTTTAGACATTAATGGCTATGTGTTGAGTTATTTTAAAGGGACAGCACATTTACACTGATATACAAGCTGTACAGTTACTGTACAGCTTGTATATCAGTGTAACTACATTGTAGAAAAGTGTAATTTCTTCAGTGTTGTCACATGAAAAAATATAATAAAATATTTACAAAAATGTGAAGGGTGTACTCCCTTTTGTGAGATACTGTATAGTGGAACTGCAATATTGCAGCGGACAAAACGGACACTAACTGATACTTCTGACACTTTTTTGGGAAATAGTGACACTAATACAGTGATCAGTGCTAAAAAAAAAGGCACACTAGCTTGGAATTGGTTAACATCAGGGGCGATCAAAGGGTTAATTGTGTGCCTAACTAATGTTTGTGCACTGTGTGTGAGGTGCTTTTACTAGGGGAATCCATGCTTGCTTGCCCTCCTAACAGAATTTTGTTTACATAGGCCGACTGCAGTTTTGCCTCTGTAGCGAATGATCAGCAGGTGCCAGCAAACATTCGAGTCCACAGTACCCGCTGATAGGCTCCCGCTGTGCATTATCACAGTGGAAGCAAGCTGTCGGCAGTGCGTATTCGTGCCCACTACCCGAAAGTGCGGGATCACGTTTAAAAAAAATGTAAAACTGCTGTAGGGCTTGAACTGGTTAAAGTGCACTAGAAATCAAAAGTTATAATTTCCTATATTTTGAAGAATATCTAGAAATGTTAATCATACTCAACCAGTGTACTGATTTTGTCTGGACCTCCTTCTGAAGAATGGTAGTAGGCTTTCTGTGCATAGATACTATCCTGACCTGAGCCTTATATCTGTTTATCTGTAGGGGAAATCTAAGCTATAGCTACTTTTCAAAATACAATATCCCGGTGCAGAATACAGTTTTTGTGGATGTAAGGCGGCGTACATATGACCGATTTTCTCGGCAGAATTCAGCAAGAAGCTCGATGGGGGACGTATTCTGACGAGGAAACCAGGCGTGTGTACACTTTTCGCTGAGCAACCCGTCGAGAAACTCGTCGAGCCAAAAAGAGAGCAGGTTCTCTATTTCCTCGTTGTTCAATGGGAAAATTTGGCTCGACAAGCTTTTTGACTGCCGAACTAGGAACTCGACGGGCACAACGATGAGTTTCGCCCGACAAGTTTCTCGGTCGTGTGTACGCCGCTTAAGAAATCCACTAGCTGAAAAAAAAAAGTGTATGACCAGTTAACAGTAATAACTAGCAGTTAAATCTAACTGCTAATCTCAATAGATTAAATGAGAGATTTAAGTAACTCACTAATGTGCTGTTTACTGTTCTCCTTGCTGCAGAGGAATCTCTGAGGACCTGCAGACAAGCACTTACCTGCTTCTGTTCCATTCATTCTGTGGTTGCATGATTTGTGAATCTCTCTTGTTGCTGCTTTATTCTTGTTGCTGCTTGATTATAAGCCATCAGAACACCAACTTTCAGAAGGAAGTTATGGTATGAGCTGATGCTTTACCAAATGCATGATCCTCAACCACCTTCATGAAGGAACAAGTCATGGCAAGTCAATGATGACAAAAAGATCAGCTGCAGGGAGACCACAGACAATATTGGTGACATTGTCTGCTGCTTGCCCATATTTGGCACATCTTCAACAATGCAGGTACTTTAAAAAAATATATATATATATTTTTAAACATTCACTAGATCTATTTCCCAGTTAACTAAGCTATAAATGAAGAAAGAGAGACTGCCGCTCCAGATAAGTGCAATAAGCAATTAATGTCCTCCTCAAAGACCGTAGGTGCTGGCAATGCACAAGGCAGCATAGCTATGACTAAGCATTAAACAGAGGTTTAATGCTTAGTCATAGCTATGACTAAGCACTGAACCTCTGTGCGAAACGCGTCAGTTTTTTCCCACTGCTTGCTTTGCTGTGTTTTGTAGTGCCTTTTATTCTTTTTACAACAATAAAGGCTACCTTTTTAAAGTTTATTTTGGTATGCGGTTGTCTATGAATTCCGTTCATTGATTTCTAACTAAGCTATAAACATTGCAATGCAATTCTCAACATAGCTTTAATGTCAGCATCAAACACTTTGTAAAGTTTAGACTTCTTGGTTTAATATTAGTACAAGAAAAACTTACATTCTCCATGAAAACATAGCTGACAACATTAATTTATTCCATAAAACAGACACAACTTTTATAGAGTCATATTATGAGCATTTGGATTATTAATTATCTATCAATATTTTAACCAACCTTCTGTTTCAAACACTCATATAATTCTGTTCTGATCTGTTGTGCATTGACAATCCCCATAGAATTTGTTTAATTATATTATAATTAAAAATAATTGGTACTTCAGAACAAGTTCACTAACTTCTCTGTAGTGTTCTCATTATTTTGTTCTAGGCTCATTAGAACAAGGTATACATAATTATGTTATGAAAATTAAAAATATTAAATGTGATTGATTTTATAATATATATATATATATATATATATATATATATATATATATATATATATATATTAAACAATACAGTTTATGTGTATGCCCTCTTCATGCATAACTGTAATTTTTATATCAAGATATTTGATTTGTTAATGTAAACTTTACAAGATAAAATCCCATGGGCCGCACCTCCATGCATCCACTTATTTTGTATAAGAAGTTACATTTTACAGAACAAAAAAATTAGAAAAACACAAGGGGGTACCACTAAATGCAGTATTAAAAAAGTGTTACAAAGACAGCCACATGTGCATTCACATAAATCCATGAAAAGTCCACTTGTCAGTAAAGTAGCATCTACAGGGGGGATCGTCCACACACAGAAGATCTGTTGGCAGGAGCTAGCAGCCAGGATGGATGAACCAGAGAGGCGCAATCAGCTGGTATAGGAAATCCTTGAAAACCACTGTAGAACATGGAACCGGAAGTGACACCAAGCGGGGGACAGTCCAATGCCTAGGTAACGCTTTTTGCCAATAAATGGGGCAGGCCACACCAGCACTGTAGGAAAAGGCAGAAGTGCTGCAAGGCTACAGAACAGACTCAGTAGACTCTGTAGGTATAATCAACCCAAAAAACAATGATAAAATGCAATCAAATCAGCAATACAATAACCTTAAAGGATATCTAGAAAGGATATTAGGTAGCAACAATTCGACAATGGGAATACACATGTGCCAAGGATGACAGCTGGGAAAGAGAAAAAAAGGGAAACATACTTAAAGATTATTATAATTTATTGTAACTGGTAAATATAATGTAAACCATCTATGGTAAGGGCGAGGAGATCAATATTAATTATCAAAACAAAGATGAATGATCAGTGACCAGCATAATGGATATTCTCATAGGATCATGCTGATCTCAATCTCCTCATTGATACCCACTTGAACCAGCATGTCAAGTACATAAATCTAGTAGGTCTCATGTTCACACAACCTTTTAAAATGTTTAGTTGCAGAGTAATGCCGCGTACACACGGTCGTTTTTTGCGATGAAAAAAAACGACGTTTTCTGTGAAGTAAAAAACGACGTTTTTGAAACGTCACTTTTCAAAGACAATTTTGCATACACACCATCGTTTTTTCACAAAAAGCGAGGTTACGTTCACCACTCTTTTCCATTGAAGCTTGCTTCATAACTAGCTTCTGGGCATGCGCGGGTTGAAAAACGTCGTTTTGAACGACGTTTTTGCTACACACGGTGACTTTTTGTGAAACAAAAAGCAACGTTTTGAAAAACGACACAAAAAATGCAAGCATGTTGGAATTTTTTTTTGGTCGTTTTATTTAAGACAAAAAACGACGTTTTGCCCACACACGATCAATTTAAATGACGTTTTAAAAAACGTAGTTTTTTTTCATCGCAAAAAACGACCGTGTGTACGCGGCATAAGTGTTAAGGATGCCTTAAATAACCCATACGTTTAAGATAACCACAGTGCCTCTCCTATTCACCTGGTGGATCACAATATCTGTGTTTTTTTTTTTTTTTTTATGTTTTAATGTTTGATATATTTAGGTTAGACTCATTGGGGGAGTGTACACATTGGGGCAAGTTCCGATTCCACTATATTCTGGAAGGTATCAGCTAAATTACTTCTGGCTTAAATAGGGTGAAAATATGAATTTATTCCACGTAACCCACCAGAAGAATGAGTGGAGGTATGTGGAGTGAAGTCTCTCCAGAGATGATTTTACAACCAAATCATTAAACAAAAAATAATTACAATTCTGCTCCATATTTTGAGAGAACACCAGCAGGCTTAAATTATTAATGATATGTGGACCTGTTCCTAAAAATTAAGTCGGTTAGGGTTTGTTACAACGATATAGATGCTTTTTTATTATTTCCCTGTTTGCTTTTTATGTGCATAATTAGGGATGAGCCGAACACCCCCGCGTTCGGTTCGCACCAGAACCGTCGAACAGTCCGATCGTTCGCACGAACATTTAGAACCCCATTGAAGTCTATGGGCCTCGAACGTTCGAATTCAAAAACGATCATTTTAAAAACACATTTTCAAGTTATTGTTGGAAAACGTCTTTCAGAACCCGGATCTTGCCCCAGGGAACATGTATCAATGCAAAAAAGTCTTAAAAACTGTCGTTTTTTCAGGAGCAGGTCATTGTTGGAAAACGTCTTTCAGAACCCGGGTCTTGCCCCAGGGAACATGTATCAATGGAAAAAGTCTTAAAAACGGTTGTTTTTTCAGGAGCAGGTTATTGTTGGAAAACGTCTTTCAGAACCCGGGTCTTGCCCCAGGGAACATGTTTTAATGGAAAAAAGTCTTAAAAACTCCTGAAAAAAAGGACTCCTGAAAAAACTACTGTTTTTAAAACTTTTTTTCCATTGATAGTAGTATCAATGGAAAAAAAGTTTTAAAAACGGTTGTTTCGTTTCACTCGAATTTGCCGCGAAAGATCGTTTTTGTTTGAAATTCGACGAACGATCGAACGGACGATGTTCGAGTCGAACATACTTTCGTTTCGAACGCGAAGCTCATCCCTATGCATAATGACTTATGACATCCTGATCTAATTAGCAGACAGTTTCTTCATACTTTCAACACATGGTTAACATTATAATTGTTTTTGTATTGTTTCCCCCTCCCAGTTTGTCCCCAAAAAATAAGTGAGGGGAAATTAGTATCTATTTAATTGTTATAATGTTTTATGTGTGTGTGCTTTGAGGGAGGCTGTTACAACTAAAACACATTAATGTAATTGTTTTGTGACTTATGTGTATCCAATAAAGATATTTAATTTGACAAATGTACCGGGTGCTGGCTCATCTCTACTGAGGGTACATTATACAGCCAATAAGATGCCAGATCACCCAAGCAACCTCCTGTCTGCTTAGTGTTGCACAGTGCTCAGCCACCTCTCCACCTCCACCTCTCCATCTACACAGCATGGCAGTTTAACTTACTAATCTGTGTCTGCATCAGTGAGCCCAGCTAAATTGAAACCCCGACAAGATGCATGCTTTTTGCATTATCTGAGGTAAGGGATGATAATACATCTATGGAGGACACATGTTACTAATAATGTTACAGTTTGAGGTGATCATAGACAGAGCCCACTGGTTACTGAAACCACTGCATCTACCATATGATACCATTGCACACATATACTTCTTATAAATCAAGGAACAACTCATTAAAAAAGGCAATAAAGATAGGATATCCGCACTGCCAGGCCAATAATCAGGATCTCTTTATATGCTGATCTCTCAGGCCAGGAAACCACTGTTACCTCTCACTAATACAATAATCAACAGTAAAATACCCTACATTTTCTGTTAAACTGCTGGTGATAAGAAAAGGATGAACCCTTATGCCACGTACACACTCTCGTAATTTCTGACAACAAATGTTCGATGGGAGCTTTTGGACGGAAATTCTGACCGTGTGTAGGCCCCATAGAACATTTGTTGTCGGAATTTCCAGGAACAAAAATTTGAGACGGACAACAAAATCCGTTCTCGTAAATTCCAATCGTATGTGGACAATGCTGACGCACAAAATTCCACGCATGCTCTGAATTAAGTATGAGACGGAATCGCTCGATCTGGTAAAACTAGCATTCAAAATGGGTATAGCACATTTGTCAGGTGTAACGGACTGAAAAGCATGAGGCTGAAAAGCGTGAATCGTCTCCCACCAAACTTCTACTAACACGACTGGTATTGAACTTCCCTTTTCTAGTGCCGTCGTACGTGGTGTACGTCACGCGTTCTTGACGTTCAGAATTTCCGACAACATTTGTGTGACAGTGTGTATGCAAGACAAGTTTGAGCCAACATCCGTCGGAAATGTATCCACAATTTTTTTGTCCGAATGTCCGATCATCTGTACGTGGCATTACAGTGTCTAAGGTTGATACTGGCTTCTGCTTGTTGGAACAAAAGGGTTATACATGTATTGAAAATGAATGAAAATTAAAACAATGCCTTTACCTGTTGATTTTCTACCAGATAGAATGCAACTGACTGATAGTATAGAGATGATATTCTATGAGTGCCTAGTGGCAAGCACTCTGATTCCCACAAATAGACTTAACAATAATATTTCTCAATTATCCCTTGGACTGCATTGCCCTTATGGTATTACTATTCTCACCTGTCCCCACATGCTTTACAGCAAAGTTACACTGTCATTGGAATACTTTTAATGCTTCTGTGTATTAACTTTTTTTTTATGCCTGTTTGTTTACTAGTTCTGTCTGAGTTTATAGACAGTGATTATCGCTAGATTATTGCTAGTGGCTATAGCCATAGGATTCAAGAGAATCCAGCAGAATGGTTGTACCCAAGTTGTATAATTGATCAACTTGGTACATTCAACCTAACGGTTCAAATCTCAGCCTGGTTCCTGTTTAACCAGCTGATATTTGAATCATGTATGGCCGGCCTTATGAAACCAGAAAGAACTCTCCACAAGTACTTTAACCTATTACGTATTTATGGTCATGTGCCATGCCATTCAATTCTCATTATAATAATATGTTACCAATATGGGTCTTACCACTAAGGGACTAAACAATCCGTATAAGGCTCTATGAGATGTAACTAAGAAGTACTCTGTTGACATATTCTGCATGCAAAAAAAAAACACTTTCATGGAGACTAGCATCTTGTGTGCATAGGAACCAGGGACTTGCAGTCAGGAGAGGCAGGTGAAGAGCCTCACCTGCAATGAGCATTAAAAGAAAAAAATCGAGCTTTAAGGGTCGTAGCTTGGCAACCTGATGTCAAAGAGATCCCAAATGGGAGGTGTGTAACCTAATTCATATCCCATCACTAGTAAATATTTGGGGCTTCTACGACCTATGGTTCCCAGAGATGTGGGGTTACTTGCGCATAAGCTATATACAGAGCGGCAGTTTAAATACAAGCTGGCACACTCTGTTTGCAGCAGACAGAGAGGTTGAGCACACAGTGCCTCTCCTCACTTCTTGTTAGAGGCACTTCTTGTCGGTGTAAAATAGACAAGATCAAATATCAATCTCTAGTGCGAAGGAAATCTTCATAATTTCTATTTCAAGAGTGAGCCAATACTTTCTAGCAAGAGACAGAATGACAGTGGTTTAAAACTTGAGGGCATTAAATAGTTAGCCGATTCTTAAGGTCACGTAAAGTGAACATACAGGCATACCCCACTTTTAAGTACACAATAAGGTTTATTTACTATCGCTGGAAAATTCAAAAGCAGGCTCACTTCTGCATAGAAACCAATGAGCTTCTAGGTTTTATTAACCACTTAAGGACCGGACCAATACACTGGTAAATGACCCAAGGGGCTTTTACAATTCGGCACTGCGTCGCTTTAACAGACAATTGCGCGGTCGTGCGACGTGGCTCCCAAACAAAATGTGCGTCCTTTTCTTCCCACAAATAGAGCTTTCTTTTGGTGGTATTTGATCGCCTCTGCGATTTTTATTTTTTGCGCTATATACAAAAATAGAGCGACATTTTTGAAAAAAAATCAATATTTTTTAATTTTTGTTATAAGAAAAATAAAATAAACTAAATTGTAGTCAAACATTTAGGCCAAAATAGCTACCTAGCGGGAACAGCGACACTAATACAGCGATCAGAAAAATGATTGCTTAGTGACACTGGCAATAGGGAGTGAAAGGGTTAACTAGGGCAGTGATCAAGGGTTAAAACTTTATTAGGGGGGGTACGGGGCTATCCTGAACCTAACATTAACTGCCTGTCACTCTAACTGTCACACTGACACTAAATGCAGTGATCAGTACACTGCATTCAGTGATACTGTGACAGGGGTGTGTGGGGGGGAGGTGATCGCAAGGGGTTAATGTGCCTGCGTGTACTGGTGTACAGGTGGTTCTCAAAAAATTAGCATATTGTGATAAAGTTCATTATTTTCTGTAATGTACTGATAAACATTAGACTTTCATATATTTTAGATTCATTACACACAACTGAAGTAGTTCAAGCCTTTTATTGTTTTAATATTGATGATTTTGGCATACAGCTCATGAAAACCCCAAATTCCTATCTAAAAAAATTAGCATATCATGAAAAGGTTCTCTAAACGAGCTCTTAACCTAATCATCTGAATCAACTAATTAACTCTAAACACCTGCAAAAGATTCCTGAGGCTTTTAAAAACTCCCAGCCTGGTTCATTACTCCAAACCGCAATCATGGGTAAGACTGCCGACCTGACTGCTGTCCAGAAGGCCATCATTGACACCCTCAAGCCAGAGGGTAAGACACAGAAAGAAATTTCTGAACGAATAGGCTGTTCCCAGAGTGCTGTATCAAGGCACCTCAGTGGGAAGTCTGTGGGAAGGAAAAAGTGTGGCAGAAAACGCTGCACAACGAGAAGAGGTGACCGGACCCTGAGGAAGATTGTGGAGAAGGACCGATTCCAGACCTTGGGGGACCTGTGGAAGCAGTGGACTGAGTCTAGAGTAGAAACATCCAGAGCCACCGTGTACAGGCGTGTGCAGGAAATTGGCTACAGGTCCCGCATTCCCCAGTTCAAGCCACTTTTGAACCAGAAACAGCGGCAGAAGCGCCTGACCTGGGCTACAGAGAAGCAACACTGGACTGTTGCTCAGTGGTCCAAAGTACTTTTTTCAGGTGAAAGCAAATTTTGCATGTCATTCGGTAATCAAGGTGCCAGGGTCTGGAGGAAGACTGGGGAGAGGGAAATGCCAAAATGCCTGAAGTCCAGTGTCAAGTACCCACAGTCAGTGATGGTCTGGGGTGCCATGTCAGGTGCTGGTGTTGGTCCACTGTGTTTTATCAAGGGCAGGGTGAATGCAGCTAGCTATCAGGAGATTTTGGAGCACCTCATGCTTCCATCTGCTGAAAAGCTTTATGGAGATGAAGATTTCATTTTTCAGCACGACCTGGCACCTGCTCACCGTGCCAAAACCACTGGTAAATGGTTTACTGACCATGGTATTACTGTGCTCAATTGGCCTGCCAACTATCCTGACCTGAACCCCATAGAGAATCTGTGGGACATTGGGAAGAGAAAGTTGAGAGACGCAAGACCCAACACTCTGGATGAGCTTAAGGCCGCTACCGAAGCATCCTGGGCCTCCATAACACCTCAGCAGTGCCACAGGCTGATTGCCTCCATGCCACGCCGCATTGAAGCAGTCATTTCTGCAAAAGGATTCCCTACCAAGTATTGAGTGCATAACTGAACAGAATTATTTGAAGGTTGACTTTTTTTTATTAAAAACACTTTTCTTTTATTGGTCGGATGAAATATGCTAATTTTTTGAGATAGGAATTTGGGGTTTTCATGAGCTGTATGCCAAAATCATCAATATTAAAACAAGAAAAGGCTTGAACTACTTCAGTTGTGTGTAATAAATCTAAAATATATGAAAGTCTAATGTTTATAAGTACATTACAGAAAATAATGAACTTTATCACAATATGCTAATTTTTTGAGAACCACCTGTAGTGTTGTGCAGACTTACTATGTGATGTGATCTCTCCTCAGCAGCGGTTGAAAAAAACACAGAAAGCAGAGATCACATCACTTCCCTCTTCTTGTGTTTACACAGGAGGAGGAAGTGCACTGCAGAGAGAGCTCGCGCATTGGCTGGGAGTGATCCAGAGGGGGGCAGACAAAAACGAACAGCCACCCCCTCAGCAAGGATCGCTCCTACAGCCACCGGGACCGTTGCATGTACCGGGGGGGTCCCAATCGGACCCCCGACCCACGTCTAGGCAGCAACGTATATATACGTTGATGTGCCTGTCCGTGCCATTCTGCTGACGTACATGTACATGTGGTGGTCCTTGAGAGGTTAACAGGCTTAATTGAACAAGTTGGGGTTAGAAGCCCATTGGTTTCTATGCAGAAGTGAGCCTGATTTTGCAATTTCCAGCGATAGTAAATAAACCTAATTTTGTACTTAAAAGTGGGGTATGCCTGTATCCCATTACTTTTTTTTAAACCCGTAGAACAAAAGAACATAACATGCTACATAAGTATAAGAACAGTAGTATCAAGCTGTAAGACAGTCCTCTATGAATAGAGCAAAGGTGTATCCCCTCATGAGTGATATCAATAAAAAAAGGTGTAACATCTTATAAATACAGCCATAAAGCATCTGTATTGAGTCCGCTCAAGAGAGCTATTCTGCCTGTGTGTGAGATCGAGCAGATCCATATTTATGACATAACTAGGGTTGGGGCACCTAAGGGCTTTTATATGTGCAGTGCCCTTTAATCTATAAGGAGATGTCCCATTGTAAATTTTTGTTGGGGAGTTAATCACGCACACATACCTGACCCATTGATGGGGTCTAGTTATTACGGCTACTTCCCCATTGTTGGGGTGATCTAAACTGATGAGTATAATGCAAAAATGCAAAAACAACTTGAGTATAATTAAGTATAATGCCTCGTACACACGAGGGGATATGTCCGCTGAAAACGGTTTCAGCAGACATCTCCGCTCGTGTGTATGGGCTAGCGGACAGATTTCTC
Organism: Rana kukunoris; assembly: GCA_029574335.1. Lineage (NCBI taxonomy): Eukaryota > Metazoa > Chordata > Amphibia > Anura > Ranidae > Rana > Rana kukunoris. The sequence continues at coordinate 351,609,972 of CM056053.1, read as the reverse complement.
CACCCGACAGATTTCAAAGCATGCTTTGAAATCTATCCGGTGGAATCTGTCCGCCCGACATGTCTGCTGGTTAGTACACTTATCAGCAGACATGTCGTCCCCCACCGCCGCCGCGCCGCCGCCGAATGGATTCGGCGCATGCGCGGAAGTGTTTAACTTCCTGGTGCGGTGACGTGGCGGTGACGTGGCGGCGTCAACGTCACCGCCGCGTCACCGCGCCGTCCGGCGGCGGGGAATTTGATCCGATGGTGTGTACACAGAAAGTGGAGGGAAATGGAGGTCGCTCAGTCAGATCCGTCATGGCGGGCACTCCTGTGCACTGGAGAAGCCATTGAGCTGCTGGCCATGGCATTACAAGGATTGGAGGTGCTGGCATCTCTTGACAAAGCAGATCTATGGCACCATATGTTAAAGTTATCACTGACCGGGATGGCGTCTGTGGGAGTGGTTCTTTTCACACACAGTGGACAGAAGGTGCTGTACCAATCTGGTATGTCAATGCAGGGAACATTTAGTGTCACACAAAAGGAGGGCAAGTCCTCTGGTAGACGCAAGTTTGCTGTGCGACCTTGAAAAGAGAAAGATAAGCAAAAGAGAAATTTCCCATGGTATTGGATACCTTTGTGCACAGGAGGCCGAGAAGAGGGTGCGAGTCTCTTCTGTTCTGGAGGGTGATAGACGAGAGATCTTGGAACAGTTTTATTTCTGATTCCTGGTAGAGTAGGGATTAACAGTCTCTGGCCCTATGTAGGATTTCCTCTTTCAGCTTAAAGTTGACGAGGACTTCCGGTTCCGGCGCCGCATGTGAGGGAAGCTAGCTCCGGAGGCTCCGATCTGACCCCCAGGTAATCGGCATACTAAGCCCCGGCATCGCCCCGGACTGCTCCGCTCACGGCACCCCCGGACTACCGCTACCTCAGCGCATGGATCGGTACCTTACCCAGCCGCGTACGCATCGGGGCTCCGGCGCTACGGACATTCCGACGGAGCCCGCGGCCTCGTCCAACATGGCCGCCGCGACACACAGCCCCCCTCCAGTACAGGCCTCGCAGCCTCAGGAGTTACAGGGAGCAGTGGCGGGAGATGACCCGTCTCCCGAGGACATGGACACGCTAACAGCTAAAGGCCTGGACCATGACAGCTCCTATGACAGGATTGCCAAGGCAGTGGCCGCGCTCCTATCCCCCTCCATTGCTGCTGCTGTTCAAAAGGCGGTGGCAGAGGGGATGCATCAAATCCGCAAAGAGCTGGGAGATCACTCCCTGCGACTCTCCACGGCCGAACAACGTATCGCCTCGGTAGAGGATGACCAATACCACATGAGCGTCATGCTGGAACGGTTTACTCAGGACCAGCAGCACCTACATGAACGCATGGAGGACCTCGAGAACCGTTCCAGGAGGAACAATCTGCCGGTTATCGGCCTCCCGGAATCTGTCAAACCCAACTCCCTGATAGACTTTTGCTCTAACATGTTGCCCGAGGCTTTGGGCCTAGGTCGCAGCTTCACAGTGGAACGAGCGCATCGTATGGGTGCCCTCGCTGAAGACCGCGCCCGCCCCAGACCGGTGATTGCTAGATTCTTAAACTATGCGGATCGCGCGGCCATACTCCAGAGCTTCCGCAAGTCGCGCCCCATGGAGATCGCTGGCCATAAAATCTTGCTCTTTGCCGATTACTCAGCGGAGGTCTCTCGCAAACGGAAAGACTTCCAACCGGTTTGTGCGGAGCTGTACAAGAGAGGGCATCCGTTTTTCACTGGCGTATCCGGCCATCTTACGTCTGCAGACTCCTGATGGACAGCAGCTCACTATCCAATCGGTGGACAAAGCCCGCGCCTATCTTCATTCACTGCCGGGGGACCAAGGCACGACGCCCTCGTATGCTGACAAGGCGAAGCAGGGACCGAGGGACCAAAGAAGTCCGAGGAAGGAACCACCCAAGCGCCTGAAATCCGCGCCTGAGCAATCCCACCTGGGACCAGGGTGAAGCAGGTCCTCTCTGCACCACAGCTATCAATGGGGATCCTCCCTGGCTGGCTTAAATTTTTGCCCCCCTGAACCTGGGTTTATGGCGTACTGGGAAATGGCCTCCCCAGTTTTGTTTTTCTTTTATTTATTTTTTGTTGTTTCTTGTATTATACTGAGCCTCTGCCCTTCCCCTGCTTCATGGCCGCCTAGACTCATCCACCCCTCCTCACCTCGGGACGGTACTTTTTGTTTTTCTTTTCTTTTTCTTTGCTCTTTTTCATGTCCGGCTGCTGCCAGTCATGACAGCCCTCATCTGCTGACATACATCCGAGAGTGTGGCTGCGAGGTCAACATATAACAAATTGTATTGCTGCTGTTTTGTCTTTGCTTTTTCTATTTTTTTTTTTCTTTTTCTTGACCGCTCCAACCTGTAGGTAACTGCTCCTTTATTTACACGGAGCGACAATATGTTTCCTCACCGCTGGGTTGACCTTATGCCGTGACGCCTACTATGACGGGGACCGCCCAGTCCCCCTGTTTCCACTTACCCTTTGCGGTCACTCCCGTTGCATCTTGGGGGTGATGCTGGTAACTGAGTATATTATCTAGTGGGTGGTCAGGCGGCTCACCCGGATGTGGGAAAACATGCGGAAAAAAGAGAAGTCATGGTTTACTGTTGTTTTTAATGTATCCCCTTTTCTCCCTGTTATTAACCCTTTTTCCTTGTTCCCTCCCACCCTCCCCTGCAAGACCCTTTTTCTACTGAGAGGATGGTTCCTTCAAAGCCTTCAGCGACTTCACGGATACACAGCTCACCAGCAAAACACGCATGTTCATCTTATGCCAGGTAAATTACATTTTTCACACACTCCATCCAGTAGCCCCCTCCCACACCACCCATGTCACAGACTTGCATAGTGTCCTGGAATGTGAAGGGTCTACGCTCACCTGCCAAAAGAATGAAAATCCTTAGGCATCTGAAGCGGCTCAAGGCTGACATAGCCCTACTTCAGGAAACACACCTGGAGGAAAAAGATTTCTTTCGTTTACAAAAGCTTTGGGTGGGGCAGGTTCTAGGGACAGCCTCCTTGAGCCGCAAGGCAGGGGTAATTATGTTGCTACACAAGAACTTAGTATATGATGTACTGTCTATCGACAGAGATGACGAGGGCAGACGTATTACTGTACACCTTAAACTCCCCTCGGGTGAACAGCGGCTTTCTAACATCTATGCCCCTAACTCCCCGAACCAGACCTACTTTTCTAAACTGACACCCCTATTAGCTGCCGACGTCTTCACACCTCACCTTGTGGGGGGTGATTTCAATTCCACTATGTGTGACCTGGAGGATAGATCCAAACTCCGCCCGCGGGCCCCTAACGCTTGTTCTAAACGCGCACAACCTATCTGTCACATATGGTCCAGACCCTTGACTTAATAGATATGTGGCGGGTGCAACACCCCATGGAGAGGGATTACACTTTCTTCTCTCCTGTACACGGGTCTTTTGCCAGATTAGACTACTTCTTGGGCACACACTCTCTACTACAGAAAGTATCATCCCCGCTCATACATGACCTAGTTATTTCAGACCACGCTCCTATCTCGGTCTCCCTGTGCAATCTCCAGCACCGTCCGGAGGTCAGGCAATGGAGGTTCCCAGCTTATCTTAATCAGAATGAAACTTTTAAAACAATGTTATCCGAGGCCTGGGAGGATTACCTCCACAACAATGCCCAACACACAGATGACCCTAACCTATTGTGGGAAGCGGGCAAAGCCTATCTGAGGGGGAGGATTATATCCTTCGTCTCAGCGTACAAGAAAAACGCCCAGAAGCAGTTTCTAGAGGCTAGCAGGCGAGTGAGAGTAGCCAAGTCACTTCTTACCGCAAGTCACACCGAAGACCACCTTTCTGCCTGGAAGGAAGCCAAAGATCATTTTGACACCTGGGCAGAAAGAGTGGAACAAATGAAGTTGTCTGCTTTGCAACTTCACTACCATAAACTTGGTAATAAGGCCGGGAAGCTTCTAGCAAGGATCACTAGGGGCACTTACACGCCGACCCACATCAGTAAGTTGCGCAATCCTGACGGAACACTGTCTTCTTCTCCGAAAGATGTGAATAAGACACTGGAAAATTTCTACACAGCTCTATACGGTCCAGATTCCACTGATGCTGAGTCGGCGGGTAAATGGTTAGACGAGGTTGCCCTGGCCCAGATCGATCAAAGTCAATTGTCACGCCTAAATGCCCCCGTCACCCTAGAAGAAATCAGAGACACCATCGGGGGGCTTTCCAATTGCAAGGCACCGGGCCCAGATGGCTTTACATCTGAATTCTTCAAGCTATTAAGACCCGAACTTACCCCCACACTACTATCAGTATATAACCGTATCTGGGGAGGGGGACCATACCTACGAATGGGACACCTCGCAAACATCAAGCTTATCGCTAAGAAGGACAAGGACCCTTTCGACCCGGGTTCTTTCCGCCCTATCTCCCTCCTAAACGTCGATTCTAAAATACTCTCCAAAATAGTGGCATCGAGACTAGGTGAGATAATGCCTACACTTATACACACCGCCCAATCGGGTTTCACCAAGGGGAGGTCAGCGGCTGCCAATATTCGTAAAGTCATGGAAGCCCTAGAATATGCTAAGTCCACTTCCCCCCACACTGACATCCCTGCTATACAATCCATCTTTGACTCTTTTCGCCTGTGCTCTGGTCTGAAAATAAATTTCTCCAAGAGTGAAATCCTCCCTCTAGGCTCACGTGCCTCAAGATCGCAGCTCCCCCCCTTCTGTCTCCGGCTAGCAGGACGACATATTACTTATCTAGGCCTGAAGATTGGCAAGGAACCGTCCTCTCTATACTATTTGAATTACCCTCCGCTGATCACTAAACTGGTAAATGAAATGGAAGTTTGGGCTGGCTTGCCTCTCTCGTTCTTTGGGAGATGCGCACTCTTCAAAATGGTTAGCTTTGCCCGTCTACTCTATCCACTACAAACCCTACCCCTTTTACTGAAACACAAAGATGTACAATTGTTGAATAAAGCCCTTGTCAAATTCATATGGAAGAAGAGTAGGCCCAGAATTGCCCTTTCAAAGTTGCATCTCCCGGGGAGCGAAGGGGGGGGTGGGTCTCCCCAATATAAGAGTGTACAACCTTGCTTGCCTACTGAGAGTTGGAGTGGACTGGATACTAAGATCATCTCGCTATTCTAACTTTGAACTGGAATCGGCCATGGTAGACCCCATAGATTTGGCAGCTCTTCTCCACAGCTCGCTCCAAAAACTATCCAATCCTGTCAAGCAGAATTTGCTTTTCCGTGAAACTATTGTGGCATGGAGGGAGGTGAGAAAAAAATTGGGTCTATCCCCCCACATTTCTAGACACCTTCCTATCTGTGGTAACCCCATGTTCACGCCTTCTCAAAATGGAAGGACAAGGGCCTAGACAAAGTGTGCTCTCTATTCCAGATCTCAGCTGGCAGCTCCAAATCTTTCGCTCAACTTGAGAGGGAGTACACTCTACCCTCTACCCACTACTATCAGATCCTGCAATGTGTGAATTTTGTCAACAAACTGTGCCCCAACAAAACCCTTAGATTCCAACCCTCCTTCATAGACAGTCTAGTTTCAGAGAGGAAGTACTCTATATCGGACATTTACCGTCCACTATCCTTGGAATTCGTCAAACCCCTCCAATGTACTTCTATGTCATCATGGACCAAGGACTTACCCGACCAGATCGAAGTTGAAGATGTCATAAGAGGCTATAGAGCCACAAGGTCTATCACCCCCTGTGAAACATGGAGGGAAACACAATTCAGGCTTATGCATAGGGCCTACTACCCGTTCTCTATCTCAAAATCCCCTGACATCGGTCCCGCCTGTCTAACCCTTAGACCCACTTTGCTCCACCGCCTCTGGAATTGTCACACCATTGATGCTTTCTGGATCTCGATTCTTCAATACGTAAGATATGTGACAGATCATCCCCTGAGGAAAGATCCCCGCCTTTTGTTGTTCGGTTGCCCTCCTCAATGCTTAGCATTGGATGAGGAGTTCATCATACTCCCCCAAGGAACTAAGCAATGGATCCTCCTCCTGCTGTTTCAACCACTGGATTTCAACTACTACCCCCTCTTTGACAGAAACAATAAGACATATGAAATCTTTGTTGTACAGGGAGAACCTGGATGTACAGTCCTCTCCAAAGCAATCGAGAATCAAGTTTGACGAGAAATGGGGCGCCTTCATTCGGTTTACTCTATCGGAGAATGAGCAGCGAGCTCTACTCTCCTCACCCTTTGCTTTTTTTTTTAATTAAATTACTAGCCCTGCCTGTCATCCCACACTTATGTTATTGCCTCCCTCTGCAGGTCCCTGAATGGTAAACCCTGTCCGATCTAGGTACTACACCTCCACGCTTACTTAGCTAATGGTGCTTCTACTGATGTTTACTGTATGCTATATGTACTCAAGCCATAACTGCCCGTGCTGTTATCCACTCTATTTTATTTTGCCACCCCTGATCGACCTTATCGCTTTTCCCACTCATATATGCCTCCCTCCCCCCCCCTCCTTCCTTCCCTCCCACCCTCCCCCTCACCCCACCCCTCCTTCTCACTAGTTTGTTCGCCTACGTTTAGCTCCAGAAAACTGGATTGGTTATACCTCTAGTTTCGGCTACATCCTTGTACCCCTCCCTTCCCCTATGTATCATTTCTAATAAGTTTCTTACTTTGGTACTGTTTGTATTTGTTTGCAATTCCAATAAAATGTTTTTGAAAAAAAGAAAAAGAAAAAAATAAAGTTGACGAGACAGCAGATAACATCTCTGGGGGGATCAGTGTCTCTGCACCTGGGTTTTAAAGCTCTGTGTAGCCATTCATATTCAATAGGTGATTCAGGAGGTCTGCCTAGGAGGTCATTAAAGATGGCAATAGTAGCTTTTGCGATTTGGTTGTATTCAATTGTTTCAGGGATGTCTCTTAGCCTTATACTGTATGTGGTGGCATCCTCGGTTGTCCAAATCTTCCACATGCCTCTAAATATATCTAATGTGGGTGATTTGGGAGTGAGGAGGCTTGTAGTTGCTGGAGGGCAATGTTATGTACGGTTGTTGTTTCCTCTTTGTCATCCATTCGCACTGCCATCATCTGGAGATCTCTTCTTAGCTCTGTGATGTCAGTAGCAAGTGTGGTTTTAATGTCCTCTGCCACTGAGCACAAGTCATGCATATTTAGCAGGGGCACAGGGACCAGTAGCTGACGGCTGTGGCTGGGAGTGATTCCTGCCTGAGGGGCTGAGGCTGGAGGAGCGTGGCGTGCTTGTCTAGGCCTGATTTGAAGCCGGGAGCCAGCATACCTGGGAACGGAAGATCTCCGGTATACTGCTGCTCATCTGCGATCCAGAGCCCCTGGGTAAGCGGGATTGGGGAGTGACTCCCAGAGTTTTTCCACATGTCTGCTGTGGTGGATGGCTTGGCTAGTCTTTAGTATTTGTCTTCGTGGATGGAAGCTTGGTAATCAGACATCCATTATGGTCGGGCACCAAGCCACCCCCTTAGCATTCTATGATAAGATAATAGAAGTTACAACTTTAAACTTTGGCAATTTGTCCGTTAAGCCACCTGCTTGAGTGTACAGCTTTTGAAAATATAGTAAATTACCTTAAAAACAATATATGATAATTATTTGTATATTACTTATGGTAATCAACCCCTTGCCACCCAGGCCAATTCTGACACTTCTCTCCCACATGCATTAATCATCATTTTTTTTTGCTACTTTTTATGTTAAATGGTATCTGTGCAGCAATTTCTCAAACTGCTCACACTCGTGGAATGGCGCCAAATTTCAGTACTTAAAAATCTCCATAGGCCACGCTTTATTATTTTTTTTGATAGATTACATGTTTAGACAGCCACTGACCTCACTGCATTTTCATGATAGGAATTATTCTTGAATATTTAAAGGGAACACATAGGCCTTGTACACACGAGGGAATGTATCCGGTCGGAAACATCCGACGGATATTTCCCAGCGGATAAGTCAAATTTGTCCGTTGGTCTGATGAGCGTACACACCATCGGACCGAAATCCCAGCGGACCAGAACGCGGGCACGTAAACCACGTACAACGTCACTATAAAGGGGAATGACGAAGCCATCGGCGCCGCCCTCTGTTCCGCTTCTGCTAGTTCCGTGTTAGCGAAGGTTTGGTTAGAGCTGATTCGTGCTTTTCAGTCTCCGCGCTTAACAGGTCGTATTTTCAGGTTCAGTGTGTGCTTGTGGGCTCGTATTTGTCATTCAGTGTCGCCGTACGCGGCGTTTCTGCTTTGCAGTGCCGTCCTGTACGGTCGTATCTGTTTGACGTGCGATCTTTGCAGGTCTTGCTGGATTTGGGGGTGCTTTCTGTTTGAGTGTGTTCTTGACTGACCAGCCGGCCGGTTTGAAGCCATGATGGAGCAGCAGCGCAACTTTTCACGAGTTCGTGCTGTTTATGGGTTTTGTTCTGGAGTCTGTGTGCATTCCAGTGATTTGGACAGGAACAGTAGGAGGAGGAGTTCCTGGGCCAAGAATTGGTTGCGGCAGCGTAATCGATTCTCTCATATGTCTCTGCTTAGGGAGATCCGGGAGAATAATCCTGATGACTTCAGGAACTTTCTCCGTATGACGGACCCCGTTTTCCACCGTCTGCTGGATCTCCTGTCCCCCTATATCACGAGGCAGGACACTGTGATGCGCCAAGCCATTCCGGCTGAGCAGAGGCTTATTGCCACGTTGCGGTACCTGGCGACTGGGAGGAGCCTGCAGGACCTCAAGTTCTCAACAGGCATCTCTCCCCAGGCGCTTGGGATCATCATACCGGAGACGTGTTCTGCCATCATACAAGTCATGCAGGAGGAGTTTATTAAGGTAAGTTTCCTCCTTTAACATCACAATCTGTGTCTTTAATAATGTTTGCATATTTTTCTCACCTTTTTGTGTTGGTTTTCCTAGTCACCATGATTGTAATATGCTGTGTGCTTAATGTTCCCTTTTCTCCCCATGCATGTTGTTAAGCTTTCCAGGTTAATATGGTTTGGCCTACCTGCATATTTTTACCTTCAACACTACTAACCTGTCCAGCATCATCTCCTAGGGACAAAAACACCTTTTTTTTTATTTGGTGTCCTGCTCCATTGTAGTTCAACTCCCTCCCTCTAAAAAAGTGTATTGCCCCATCAGCGTGATGTGGAGTCTGATAATAATTGTCTCTAGATTTGTTGCCCTAAATACTCTCTATACACTAATTTTTGGAAATGTTAATACCGTGATGTTGCAGAATGATTTTTTTTTACTAGTGTTTGCAATGTTGTTTCTGTGCCAAAGTGCTAATTTTTTTTTTTGCTTTTGTCCCCACAGTTTCCCTCCACGCCGCAGGAATGGCAGACTGTGGCTGCCCACTTTGCCCAGCGTTGTGATTTTCCAAACTGCGGAGGGGCAATTGATGGGAAGCACGTCCGCATAGTGCCGCCACCTCTTTCGGGCTCGTACTATTATAACTACAAAGGTTTTCATAGTATCGTGTTGATGGCGGTGGTGTCGGCAGACTACGAATTTTTGTATGTGGACGTGGGGAAGAATGGCCGGCTGTCTGATGGGGGAGTGTTCGCGCGGACCGAATTTTACAGGCGTCTACAAACTGGTGGTCTTGAACTGCCACCGGATGAAGACAATGTGGAAGGACTTCCGTTTGTTTTTTTAGCGGACGAGGCTTTTGGACTTGGACCTCACCTCATGCGGCCTTTTCCCCAGAGGACCCTCACCCCGGAGAGGAGAGTCTTCAATTTCCGGCTGGCCAGGGCCCGGAGGGTAGTCGAGAATGCCTTTGGGATACTCGCCAGCCGGTTCCCCCTGTTCCAGACAGCGATACATCTGGCGGAATATAAATTTAACTCTGTTATTTTGGCCTGCTGCATATTGCATAATTTTTTACGCAGGCATTCCCAGACGTACCTACCCAACATCGGTGCTGAGGCAGGACTACCCTCAGATACCCTTCCTGGGCTGGACACTGGTCGCGCTGGCTCGGTCACCCAATCTGCTCGTGAGGTACGCGACAAATATGTTGAGTACTTTATGGGTCGGGGGGCCATAGCTATGCCAGATTAATATTTCTTTATAATTCGGCCCCCAAAATAAAGAAATATTACCAATAAATAATAAATAATTTGACCATTGGACTTTATACAGTTGTTTGTCATTATTGCTTTTTCTCTTTTTATCTGTCTTCCAGGTTCTGAAACTAGTGCATTTCTTGTGCCCAATTTAGTTAGCAGGTTTTAGTAAATACACACAATTGCACATTCTAGTCACTCTTCTACAAACTGGGTATTGAGGTTAGAAATAAGAAGCCACTGGTGTGTGTGTTTTTAAAAGGTTTTTTTATTTGTTTTTTATTTACGAACATTTTGGTGTTTTAATTAGAAAACTTGGTTTAGAAAGTATTTATTTATTCAAAAAATATTTTGTGGTTTTGACAAACATATCTAACAATCGAACTTACAAAGTTCAACCTTTTATTTGGCATAACAAACCCAGACAACATGGTCTTAGGTCACGCCGGAATCCCCCAAAATTTGAGGATGCACACATGCTGTGTGTGTGTGATGGGCCAAATGGTGTTTTTTCACATGAGATCCCATGCGAAATGTTCACATGTGCTATCTGCCATCATGGGTGATCAATTTTTGTGCTTTGTGGGTGCAACCCCTTTCTGTCACCTACTTGATAAGTAAGGAAGGGGTTGCACCCACAAAGCACATACAATTAATGTCCTGTGCTGGCAGATCGCACATGTGAACAGACATTGGGGTTTATTTACTAAACAGTCCAAACTCCGGCTTATTTGTGCATATAAGCCAATCAGCTTCTAAATTAAGCTTAGTCAATTAAGACTTCGCATCCAAACATGGAAGATGATTGTTTTATATGCCAAGTGATGCTGTTTTTGCCCCTTATAGCTTTAGTAAATAAACCCGTGTGTGTGTGTGCATCCTCAAATTTTGGGGGATATTAAACGAACATTATACAACATCTTTGAGAGTGGGGTGGTTAGGGGTGAGGGCAGGGGGGGCATGGGGGGCAGCTGGGGGGGATAGTCTTCTATATACGTCCCAAAATATCGAGCATGTTTTTTAGGTTTTGGTCCATCACCACCATCCTTTCCCTCATATTGTCCAGATCGGTGCTGCACTCCATTATCTGCTGTATTAGGATTTGTGCACTTGCACGAGAAAAAATAGGAGCGACAGATGTGCTAATCCCATCTTCATCCCCTAAAAATGCCAAAGGAAAAACACAACATTGTAAGTAAGTAAGGTCCAGGCCTATCTACATCTCTTTTTCCCTGCAAAGCTGGGGTGTCACTGACCTGTTGTACTGACAAGTTCAACATCTTCTACAACTTCTCCTTCTTCTTCAACTTCTCCTTCCTCCACCAATCCGCCTTCCTCCTCCAATCCGCCTTCCTCCACTAATCCGCCAAATTCCACCAAACCGCCTTCCTCCTCCAATCCGCCATCCTCCACTAATCCGCCAAATTCCACAAAACCGCCTTCCTCCACCAATCCGCCAAATTCCACCAAACCGCCTTCCTCCACCAATCCGCCTTCCTCCTCTCTCCCTTCCTCCTCTCCTTCTTCCTCCTCTCCTTCTTCATCATCCTCCTGCTCAACAATTTTTTCGGGCCGTTTGGGAGACAGTGTGGGCCTCCCTGACTCCTCATAGCGCTGTCCTCTTCTTTCCCCTAAAAAAAAAGAAAAAAAAAAAAACATCAGCAAACAGATCTTTTTGGAGGGACTAATTTGCAAACATTGCTTAGAAGTGGCGTTACAATTCTAGTTTTGGCCTTATTACAGCACAAACCATGTTCCTTTTTTTTGCTAGATGATGTCTCCCTAGCTGCGATATAATGAGGCTTTTTGGGGAAGTGACACACATGGCTGGCCTCCTGAATAAGTCTTTTTTGGAGTCCCTTCTCCTAAACTCCAAATTACTATTTTATGTGGGTAGACAGGTTTTCTAAATTACAGATGTCCAAACAGCTGTATATTAAGTTATCTCAGCACTGTGTGAATTACTGAATCCTGATTGCCTTTTTAAAGAAACTTATTAGTTTGCACAAACACATCATATTTTCAACATTGTTTCTGAAAACGATGTTTTTCGCCAAATAGCCTCGTCCAGGTGTGATGTTCCTGGAACCGCGGATTGAGGATAAACGATGTGATTGGAACGATGTTGACTACGATCGTGGCAAGTCGTCTGATTTATATTAGACAAACATTACTAAATTTACAAGGCAGGGTTTAAAAAATACAAGCAGGCCAACGAGGCAGATGGCGAAATATACATGGCAAAACATTTCCGACATAAATAGGCACTCCAAAGACATTTTAAAGTACTTACTTTTTTCTATGATTCTTTTTATTTTGCGATACTGCTCTGGCTCGCGCAGTTTTAAGTCGGACCAGCGTTTCCGGAGCTGCTCTTTGGACCTGGTGACCCCAAACATCTCATAAAGTTTCCTTGCTGCCTTATCCATAATTTTAGACTTCCTCCGGTTAGGGGTGCTGTATGGGCCATGCTCACCATCATAGTCCTTCCGTCGCAGGATGGACACCAACTCCACCATCTCTTGTAGAGACATGTTTGTGGCCTTGTAACGTTTTGGCCTGGATCGGGACGTTCCGGCCTGTGTCCCTTCCTGATCCCGATCAGAGGCTAATGTGCGCTCGTGTGACATCGCCATATTTTCCAATCAACGTTGCAGATGGGCGTGGAAAGCAGAAATTGGTACGTCATGGGCGGAGACGAGGGTGGCGTTTCTTGATTGCGTGGGGAATATAATGGAAACGACGTGATTACGTAGGTTACGCGGAGATTACTCGAGCGGAAACGAGGAGAGAGAGAGACGAAGGTAAATGCAAACATCGGATCAGGCATATAATTTGAACAGGCATGGGGGATGGAGCTTTTAGATGTTGTTTGCACCCTTTTTAGGCCACTGTTATTTATGTATTTTGGGGCCCACCATAACATTTAGAGAGTAAAGTGCTTGGACACATCACTTCATCAAGATATATGTAGAGAATGCTCTTTCCTCTTTATTTGTATTTTTGAGTATGCTGTCAGATCATGCCAGTAGTGTTGTGTATTGGTTGGACAGAGATAAGTAGGTAGTGTTTTCTGCCATCAATGCTGAGGGGCATGATAGCTACACATGAACTAGTGCCTTGAGGTGAATGCTAGCATTCATATTCATGGTGGATGTGTTCTTAACTACATGCTACAACTTGCAACATGGACTCTGAATGCCAACTTTTTGGGGGTTACAACATTGCGGCAGAGCAGGCCAGCTATGTAGCAGCATAAGACACTGTGTTTGTATAAAGTAGATGCTCTAAAATGAATGAATGTGCACATATTTTAAGAATGACAAAGCTGAGCCTTTGGAAAGTTGTGCTTTGTGTTTGATTGGCAATTTCTATTCTAGACATTACTATTGAGAAGCTTCATTTCGATAAGCAGCCAAAAAGAATGGATTTGCTGAAAGGGAAGGAGGCTACAATGGAATTAATAGCCCGATATCGGGATATGCCCCTTCTTTGGGACACCAGACACACCCATTATTTGGACACTGGAAAGAGAGAGGCAGCACTTGATGAAATTGCGACATACCTGCACACTTGGGTGCCAAGTTGCACAGGCGACATGGTGAAGGACAAATTCAGTAACCTCAGGAGAAGCTACAGGAATGTCTATAAAAAACGGAAATATCCAAAATCAGGATCAGCAGCAGCTAAGAAGAAGGAACCCAAGCTCTGGTACTACAAAGAGCTCAGTTTTTTGAATGATGAACTGGATGGCAGGGCTTCGGTTTCAACACTTCCTCCCAGCGGAACTTCCCCGGATCCCAGGAGCCCTGCAGAATCAGAAGCAGGGCTGGCTGACATGGAGCCAGATCTGGCCATCTTCAGTGAGGTCTAGTATTTTCAAAACTAGTTTTGTGCTGCTATTTATTTTGAATTTGTGAGTTGATCTTGTAAACAAAAAACAAACAGGGATGCCAAATGCAGGGGTCAGAAGGACAGTCTGTTTAATTTCAATTAATACTAACTAAAAAAGTCTAGAGAAATAAAATGTGTGTGCTTGATTGTGCCAAAAATTACAACATGTTGCCTTTTTTATACACAGGAAGAAGAGACCAGCCAGGAGGTGGCAGCTCCTGAGGCCCATGTCAGCCAGGCGGAAGGGGTGAGTGGCAGCCAGGAGGAGGCCGGGTCAAGTGAGGTGCAGCAGGTCCCCAGGCCCAGGCTGAGCACAATCAGCCAAGTTCCTCCCCTCCAAATGAGGCCACCAGCTGCAAAGAGGCGCAGAAGGGAGGTGCATGATGAAAGCCTTCAGGTCATCCGGGAGGCTGCCGAAATCATGAGAGCCCCCCTCAACCCAACGGAATGCTATAGCGCATTTGTGGCCAATGAGCTGAACCAAGGGGGGGAGGAGCAAAAAAGCCTGGCCAAGGACATTATAAATCAGGTCCTGGCCAGGATGAAAAGGAACGAGCTGACCAGGGACACTGTGCTGTGGGATCCAGCTTGGCCTGCTCCCCATCATCCTCATCCTCCTCCTGCCACATCAGCCCCACCTGCAAGGTTCCGTGGACGGACCCGTGGAAGTTTCGCTGGAAGGAAGTCTGCTAGGAAGTCGAGAAGATGAATCCCTGCCATCCAGTTTATTGTCCAAAAAACTGAGCTCGTTGTAGTAGCACAGCTTGGGTTCCTTTGTTCATGTGCTGCTGATCCTGATTTTTGATATTGACTCCTGAGGTTACTTAATTTGTCCTTCATCATGTTGTAATTGCCAAGTATGCATGTATGTTGCAATCTCATCAAGTGCTGCCGTTCTGGTGATTTATAATTTTTTTTTTGGCCGGAAATAAATGGCTTTTGTATTTACTTTCAAACCTTGTCTATTGTGTTTAATACTGTGGTGAGTAAGCATCAGACATTTGGCAAACAAAATGTGGCATTTGCAAAGGACCCAAACTCCTTTTAGGGGGGGGGGGGACCTTTTATGTTTGAACTTGGTAAACCCCAAAGAAGCGTCCATTTTTGTGAAAAAAATAAAAATAAAGGATGAAACAAGAAAAAAACAAAAAATTGGAAATATTCCAAACACGTTAAATCCAAATGTTAAAAAAAAAAAAAATACTCCACATTAAGTCCAAAGAGAAATTTTTAAAATGTGGAGAACATAAACAAATGTGGGGACATCTGGCAAGCAAACTGTGTCAAATAGAAAAATAAATAATGAAAATGCAAGCTAGCAATATGTGACATCTGGACAAAAGAACGGGTTCATTCTAGCAAGAGAAGAAAGCACAAAAAAACGATCGAAACGGAACACTATATAGAGAGTTTAGGTGACGAATGTGCCAGGTCCCAAACAAACGCGAGTTTTACCTGAACGAGTGCTCCCGTCCCATCGTTTTGACTGAGCATGCGCGGGTTTTTTGTCCGAGGCTTTTGTGTACTAACGAGCGGACATATCCGACGGACATGGGTCCGGCGGAAATATTTCAAAGCATGCTTTGGAATTTTTCCGCTGGAAAAATCCGTCCGAAACGGTCCGTTTGACCATACAAACGACCGGATCTTTCGGATGAAATGGTCCGTCGGACCAGTTTCAGCGGATTTATTCCCTCGTGTGTACAAGGCCTAAGAAAAGAGGGATACTTTGAGTGATTAAGGATTTATGGTATTTTACTCTTCAGCCTGATACTATACTGTAGATCTCAATGGGCGATAGGTCACCCTGATCTGTGAGATTAGCAATGTCACTTATTCAGTTGTAAGTGTACCTGTATATGATCCCAATATGAAACAAGTTAAGTTTTTTAAAACAGGTTTTCAAAATGTTAAATAAAAATCAAAAAGTATACCCATTACTTTTTGGGAACTTTAATACAACTTCCTTTTTAAAGAGGATCTGTATAACATGGAAAATGCTTACACTCAAAAGAATGGGACAATACCTACTACTCATCTTCCCAAAACTCTTTTTCTAGGGTTGACTTATTTATAACTGACAACTGGCTGCTACAACAATTAAGGGAAGTGAAATTTTAAAGTATTACTTAACCTGAATATGCATCCATCATCTTTGAAATAGATGAAAGCTCTAAAATGTCTCACTCCCCGCTGTGGCATAATCATGTATTTATTTTAATTAACCCTACCTAAAAGAAATGTATCACTATATCACTGCAAGTGTATTTTATGTTGAATTCCACACCAGATCTAAAGCCGTGTACACACGATCAGTCCATCCGATGAGAACGGTCTGAAGGACCGTTGTCATCGGTTAACTGATGAAGCTGACTAATGGTCCGTCGCGCCCACACACCATCGGTTAAATAGCCGATTGTGTCAGAACGCGGTGACGTAAAACACAACGACGTGCTGAAAAAAATTAAGTTCAATGCTTCCAAGCATGCGTCGACTTGATTCTGAGCATGGATTTGTAACCGATGGTCGTACCTACTAATGATCGTTTTTGACCTATTGGTTAGGAATCCATCGGTTAAATTTAAAGCAAGTTATACTGTTATTATGTTTTTATAAATGAACAAACCCATAAGGTCTTTGTGCCTCTATAAATTTTTATGAATGATTCATTCTTACATCCCAATGTTTGTATTCATCCCTCTTATATTACTGCTACTTATACATCATACTGATATTCTCTGCACCCTTCTTCATGTATGTATCCCTTGCCAATGTACAGTTATTTTGTATTGAGACTTATTTTTCAATAAACCGTTTGTAAACAAAAACATTTTTAAAGCAAGTTGGCTTTTTTTTAACCGATGGTTAAATAACCTATGGGGCCCATACACGATCGGTTTTGACTGATGAAAACGGTCCATCAGATCATTGTCCTCTGTTTAACCTATCGTGTGTATGAGGCCTTATTTCATTAGGCCTATCATGAAGGCATACCTATCCAACTCAGTTCTAGGAATAAAAAACAAAGGACAAGTCTATATTTTATCAAATCAGATACAAATTTTGGAGCTGTCTCATAAATAATTTTTTGACCCTCACCTTGCTGAAGAACTCTTACAGCTGATTAGTGATATCTTACTAATATAAACACTTATCACACTAACAATTTCCTATTACCATCGATCGTGTGTACGGCCCATCGGACCGTTGTCCATCGGACCAAAGTTTTAAAACTTGCTTTAAAATCGGTCCCATGGACGCCTGACCATCGGACCGAAATGATGGTTATTACGCAAAAGCATCGGACCAAAAAGCATGCTCAGAATCAAGTCGACGCATGTTTGGAACCATTGAACTTTGTTTTTTCAGCACGTCGTTGTGTTCTACATCACCGCGTTCTGGTCTGATCGGATTTTGGACTGATGGTGTGTACGCACATCAGACCATCGGGCCATCAGGAGCTGTGTGTTAGTGGGCGCCCTGACTCTGTACAGAGAAAATTACCACCACTGCATAGTAGGGACTAGTGTTGCTCACGAATATTCGTATTGCGAATATTCGGCTCGAATATGGCATATTCGAGTATTCGCGATATATTCCGAATTTCGCGGTGAATATTCGCTATTTCGAATATTCGTATTTTTTCAATTTTTTTTTAGAACAGATCACATCCTAGAGATCCCCATCGACGTCTAAAAGCATTGCTGGTATGATTAGAGACCTTGGGCCGAGTAGCTGCAGCGATCATTTTATATTGCCGAAAAATTGCAATGCGATTATTCGGCAATAGCGATATCGCGCGATTATTTTCGAGAAATTGGCAATATTGTTTTTAGCTAAAATAACACATATATTCGATTTCAGAGTGTTACTGTCGAAATTCCGCAATCAATTTCTCATTCGCATTTTTGCGAAATTACGATAAAATATCAAGAATATTCTGAGCCAATCAGAGTGCTCCTTCCGCATTTGCCGAATATTCGCAATTATTTTGTATTGTAATATATCACGAATATTCTGAGCCAATCAGAGTGCTCCATTCCGCATTTCTCGAAATTTCGCAATTATTTTGTATTATAAAATATCACGAATATTCTGAGCCAATCAGAGTGCTCCATTCCGCATTTCTCGAAATTTCGCAATTATTTTGTATTGTAATATATCACGAATATTCTGAGCCAATCAGAGTGCTCCTTCCGCATTTGCCAAATATTCGCAATTATTTTGTATTGTAATATATCACAAATATTCTGAGCCAATCAGAGTGCTCCATTACGCATTTATCGAAATTTCGCAATTATTTTGTATTATAAAATATCACGAATATTCTGAGCCAATCAGAGTGCTCCTTCCGCATTTGCCGAATATTCGCAATTATTTTGTATTGTAATATATCACGAATATTCTGAGCCAATCAGAGTGCTCCATTCCGCATTTCTCGAAATTTCGCAATTATTTTGTAATATAAAATATCACGAATATTCTGAGCCAATCATAGTGCTCCTTCCGCATTTCTCGAAATTTCATTTGCATTCGCAATTCGCATTCGCATTCGCAATAGCGAAATTTCGCAATCATTTCATTTCCAAAAAATATCGCGAATATTCGCATTTAACGAATATATCTCGAATATTCGACTATATATTCGAGATATATCGCGAAATCGAATATGGCATATTCTGCTCAACACTAGTAGGGATAAGAAACTTAGAGATATAGTGGTAAAATCAGCACACTTTACACATTTAAACATTTAACCCCTTGAATTATCTAGATGTAAACCCCTTCCCAGTCAGTGTCATTAGTACAGTGGCAATGTCACTGATCACTTTATTCAGATTCAGAATACTTTATTGATCCCAAAGGGAAATTATTGCAACAAATGCCACACTCAATAAAGACAACACAAGATCACATCAATGAACAAAAAAAGACACAAGATATAACAAAATTTCCAATAAGAGCCATTATCACCAAATAAAACAAAGTGAAACTACACTTTAATAAACATCAATACAATTAAAATACAACTTATGCCGCGTACACACGGTCGTTTTTTGCGATGAAAAAAAAACGACGTTTTTTGTGAAGTAAAAAACGACGTTTTTGAAACGTCACTTTCAAAGACGATGTTGCATACACACCATCGTTTTTTTTCACAAAAAACGAGGTTACGTTCACCACACTTTTCCATTGAAGCTCGCTTCATAACTAGCTTCTGGGCATGCGCGGGTTGAAAAACGTCGTTTTAAACGACGTTTTTGCTACACACGGTGACTTTTTGTGAAACAAAAAACGACGTTTTGAAAAACGACACAAAAAATTCAAGCATGTTGGAATTTTTTTTTGGTCGTTTTTTTTAAGACAAAAAACGACGTTTTGCCCACACACGATCAATTTAAATGACGTTTTTTTTCATCGCAAAAAACGACCGTGTGTACGCGGCATTAGAATAAATAATACAGATAAAAAAAAAATGAAAATCAAACTACCAAAATACAAATAATACACCACTTTTTCTAGCTTTACCCCAAATAATAATTAATGTAATACCATTAGCATACTATAAAACTACATAAAAATTCTATTCATAAACCAGATTTCCAGATTTACATCACCACAGAAAAATAGTTCTAATCCTGTGCTCTTCAACCTAAAAATCCACTTATTAAATGAGGTCCATTGGGTTCAGCTGCTCTCCCAGAGGATTGTCAACAAGGTTTGGGCTGCAGTCTGTAACAGAAAATAGGAGATGAAATGACACAGGAAGCTCCCCTAAGGTAAAACCACCTTTATTTGTAATGTAATGAAAAGAATAACAAGATGCACTCACATGGTTCCAGTGAACAACATGCCTGTTATAGAAAAACTAAACATGATGTAATGCTGCATGTAGGCTAGGGCTCTGAGCCAAGGGCTGCTGCAGGAGTCAGGACGGTCACACTTAAACCACTGAAGCCTGTGGCGGTATGATTAAGAACCAAGTAGACTGTGAATGGCGGACCAATGTGTTAAATGGGTCACAGAATACAAGTCCATGTACTCCAAGTTATTATGGATACTACAATGCGTTTCTGAGGGCATGGCCTCCTTCTTCAGGCATGTGTCTCCATCACATGTATCCTAGTGGAGCGGGGGATTGGATCACTCGGGCTTAATTTTTCTGTGACAGTGCATCTTGTAATTCTTTTCATTGTGTTACAAATAAAGGAGGTTTTACACTTTTACACGCCTGTTTTATGCATTTCTATTCTCCTAGGAAGCATCATCAGAGAGTCATCAGATATATTCACAGAGAGCTGCTGAGTGAAATCATATAAGGAGGGGAGCACAGCACTTTTTGTTTATCACTAGCACAAGATAACGTGAAAAGCATGGAACTGGACTCACTGAACTCAATTACCGGTACAAGACACAAATGTCTCTAAATAATATTTTTTTTCATATTCAATTTTATTTTAATATTTTTCTACCATTTTCTTACAATATTGTTTGTCCGCTATATATGTATTTGTGAAAAATCAATTTATGTTGGAGTAAATACAAATAGGACTGTACACATTTTGGTAATCAGACATTGCTGGGTTTACATATTTAATTTCTAAAGGACATCTGCACTTTATACCACAGCAGTAGTCAATTTTATTATAGATTGGTAAGCACATCACAGCGTGGGGAAAACAACACTTAAGATAAACCACAAAAAAAGCTGTATTTGTTTGAAAAAAAATATACAATTTTTGCATGGGTACAACTTTTCATGACCACGCAATTACTAGTTAAAGTAGCACAGTGTTAAATAGCAAAAAAAGGTGTGGTAATGAAGGTGGTAAAATCTTTTAGAGGTCAAGAGGTTAACATACTTTGATCAGATGATGCACTTGCGGTGCTCTAATGAGGAAAACTGCAAGGTCTAAATCCCTATAGAAGTGATTACCCTTTAGGGGCATTTTTTTGTTGCAGAGGATGACCAACATCTGGCTTGAATCT
The DNA here is from genome assembly GCA_029574335.1 of Rana kukunoris. Taxonomy (NCBI): domain Eukaryota; kingdom Metazoa; phylum Chordata; class Amphibia; order Anura; family Ranidae; genus Rana; species Rana kukunoris. Next base: position 351,588,939 of record CM056053.1, on the reverse strand, counting down.
TAGTTGAGACTTCTAGGAAAATCTGTGACAATCACACAAGCAGGAAATTATATTTCTGGGGGTGTTTCATACAGAAATGGTGTGCAGAATGCCTCTAGATTGCCATATTGCATTGCATTTTTACAGAAACATACAGTGCTGCAGATTGAAAGAATGGTACATTTTAATAACATTAAAATAACATTGTATCGCAATTATATATATTGTAATTTGTTTTCCATTTGTTATGTTTTCCAAGCGAAAGTTGAGTTACATTTTAAAGCTGGATTCCCATATTTGCTGCTCCTCATAACTAAAAATAAATTATTAAACATAAAGATATAGAAAATGCTTTGGACAGTGCTATGGTACTCTGTAAAATCTACAATCAGATTCACTTACTCCCAAACCCAAACCCCAACCCAAACGTGTTCATGGACACACAGAGCCACTGATTGGGAATGTGCTTAATCAGGTGCCCCCATTGCAAGCTGCTTTCTGTGGGGGCACCCGGCTCGAGGGAGGAGACAGGAACACCAGCGAGGGACCGGAGAAGAGGAGGAGCCAGGCTGCTGTGTGCAAAATCTCTGCACAGAGCAGGCAAGTATAACATATTTATTTTTATTTTTTTTCTCAAAAAGGATGTTTATTGACACATATGGTAACAAACAAGGTACATGTACATATACAAAACTAAAACAGGGCCGTAACGTATCTCCCCCTGACAAACCAGGACAAAGGTGCGGTTGCAGACAGTTGTGCCTAAAGAAGCAATCTGTCTATCACCAGTTAGAGCGCGGCCAACCCTGGAGTATTCAACCAAGGGGCCCACAGGAGCTCAAATTTCCCCCGTTGGCCTCTGTGTTGGTATATATATTTCTCCAGGCGCAAAGTAGCACCCATCTAAAGGAGATGACTGCTGCGAGTGGACAATTTTGGCCAGGAGTTTACCTGTCTGTTCCCCTTCCTCATAGAAGGCTAATTTATTTATTTTGTCTGCTGTAGAGGCATTAATTCTGCTCAGTGCATCTTGAGCCGCTATCCACACCTCGCGAGAGCCCTCCCCCGAGTTGGCAATGGATTCCGGAGCGTTTAACCATCTGTGCGGCCTAATAACTTCCGATATGAACACCCCTCTCAGGAAGGCTTTAAAAGCATCCCAAGTGGCACCCAGATCGGGGTTTTCCACATGTCTTTACCAATAGGCTGCTATTTCACCTTCAATTTTAGTGTGGGAGGGGAAGAGATTCAACCAGGGTGGCTTTGGCCAATTATGGCTCAGGGCTTTAGCACACGCCCCACACTATATAAGGCCGCCTGCTGGGCGGCCTCGTGTAGTGTGTTCCAGCGCTGAACAGAGATCAGTCAGAGAGACAGAGAGATAGTCTTTTTATATAGCTAGAAAGAGCAGGCAGGCTAGTCAGTTTAGCTTAATTTACAGTATGTAGAGGATATATATACATCCCTAGGAGTTGTACATATATTTATACACTGTATAGCTTAGCTAGATCAGTTCTTCCTAATTTACTAGCAGGCAGGTGATTGTGCTATTTAAAGACATTATCACAGGTATAGACACCCAGCAGGTACAATATTTAAAGGAATTTTTCATTTTTTTATTTTTTATTTAAGCATCATTAAAATCACTGCTCCTGGAGCAGTGATTTTAATGATGCTTAGATTAAAATTAAAATAAAAATTACTTTAAATATTGTACCTGCTGGGTGTCTATAGTTTGCCTGTGAAAACGTCTTTGAGAACCCGGGTCTTGCCCGAGGGAACATGTATAAATGGAAAAAAAGTTTTAAAAAAGGTTGTTTTTCCATGAGTCCGGCTCCTGAAAAAACGACCCTTTTTAAAACTTTTTTCCAATAAAAATCATGTATGTGCTGCCTTAATAACATTTATTTTTAAAGCTGTAGGTCTTCAAAGTCCTGACTAATTTAAACTCCCTGTTTATGGAAGTAAAAAATTTGAAAGGTAAAAATATTGCTGCCCAATAATAAGATAATAATAATAAGTCACCTGGAGAGGATAGATTCTTAGGCGCTTATTAAAAGATCTTTCCAACAGTCATTAGTACCTCATATGGTAAATATTGTGTATACAATGAAGATGTGGCCTCCAGTTCATTTCCAAATGACATGCTAAAAGCAAAAATTATTGTCCTCCCTAAACCAGGGAGAGTTTTTGTCAGACCTTACATTGAAAACTCTTGCCACGTACAGACAATCGGACATTCCCACAATAAAACCGTGGATTTTTTTTCCGACGGATGTTAGCTCAAACTTGTCTTGCATACATACGGTCGCACAAATGTTGTCGGAAATTCCGAACGCCAAAAACGCGGTCACATACAACACGTACGACGGCACTATTAAAAGGAAGTTCGATACCAGTGGTGTTAGTAGAAGTCCATTACAGCGTGATGAATGTGCTATCTCCATTACGAATGCTAGATTTACCAGACCAAGCGCTTCCGTCTCTGTGCTTGATTCCGAGCATGCATGGAATTTTGTGCGTCGGAATTGTCTACACGGGATCGGAATTTACGAGAACAAATTTTGTTGTCGGAAAATTTGAGAACCAGCTCTCAAATTTTTGTTATCAGAAATTCTGACAGAAAATGTCCGATGGGGCCTACACACAGTCGTAATTTTCGACCAAAAGCTCCCATGGAATATTTGTTGTCGGAAATTCCGAGTGTGTGTACGCGGCATAAGTTATTTATGGGGAATTTTCAATATACTGTATTGAGAAGTCTATATATCTGATGTTGCCTCTATGCATTATGGAAACTAAACAATCCTTTTATATCTAATGCAAGTTACTTGGTAAAATGCTATTTTGTTTCTAACTAATATATTACTCTTTATGCTTTTTTAAATATATATTTTGGCTACACTGAAGCACTACACTGAGGAATATAATGCATTTACATTATTAATACTGAACTTGTTCAATTTAATTTAATTTTTCACCTTTAAACATGCTGAAAATTTTGTGCGTTATTAGTAATGTTACCTTGAACTGTTAAGAAAGACAGCTGAAGTTTATTGAGAGACAACCTTGTACAAAAAGTTATAAACTTTAGTTTCATTTGATTAATCTACCAGATCCATTTAGGTGTTGACTGTAACCAAGAGTCATCCATCAATGCAAATTGTTTTTCAAAGCAAGGCTACAGTAGGGTAGTTATAGCTCATGATGCTCTCTTTGAACTAGGATGGACTGCATTGAAAGCTTCAACTTAACGCACATCTTCAAATATTTTGTTACTACAATTAATAGTGTGGAAATAAATGTAGCGCTGTAAACATAGAAATAATAACACACACATGAACAGTGAATGAATAATGTAGTCCAAACAAACCACACAAGTGGAAAAGTCCTAGTAAGGAAAACATAGGAGTGCATCAATAACAACACAAACAAATCATGAATAGAAGTCCATCCACAAATGGGGAATCGGTAGATGTAGAATCACTTCATGGGTCCTCGAATAAGATGACACTTAAATCAAAACGAAAGTGGTATGCTCTTACCGGAAAAGTAGGACCTGTCTGTCATGAACAGCAGATCAATACAGCCTGAGAACTCCAGTAGCACAGTCAGCTGGGCTCACTCGGACACAGTGGAACGGATAAAAATCTTCAGTCAAAAGCCGCACATGCACGGTCTCTTTGTGGAGTTCTTGGGAGGAATGGGATGGTAATGGTACGACCCTCAGATGGATGGGGTGGAAGCAACCGGATAGCACGTTGTCTTTTTAATTTCCTAGTGATTAAACATTGTTAAAACACCAAATAAATTAGGGAATGCACCCATACCATGTATGGTGATGAATGATGTAATACACGTCAAGACATTCAGTTTAACATGTGTTATGTGTAGCACTATTTTTATATCATATTCTATAAGAAAGTGGATTTGTAAGACCAACATTTATATGTGTACAGTAGAGGCCTGGTGGGTAATTATAAAGACTTTGGGGGTTATAATTATATTCCTTGACATGAATAAGACATTATTAATTTCAAGTTAACGATTAGAGTTGAGCGGACACCTGGATGTTCGGGTTCGACGGGTTCGGCCAAACTTTGGAAAAAAGTCTGGGTTCGGGACCCGAACTTGACTCGAACTTGACCCTGAACCCGAACCCCATTAAAGTCAATAGGGACCCAAATTTTTGACTACTAAAATGTCTCTAAAAAGTAATGGAAAGGGCTAGAGGGCTGAAAATGGCAGCAAAATGTTAGTAAGAGCATGGCAAGTACTCTGCAAACAAATGTGGATAGGGAAATAACTTAAAATAACTTAAAATAACATATGATACATAAACAAAATAAAAATCTTGACCTAGGAGGACAAGGTCCATATGGAGTAGGAGTTTGAGGTGTCGGTGGATGTGGCGGTGTAGGTGGAAGCGGCGGTGGAGGAAACACTGCAAACCCCTGGGGAAACACTGCAAAATATATTTTTTTGCCCTAAATGGGTGTTTTTTGAATAGCTGAATAGAAGAACAGTAGCTAAAGTGTTTATCTCACACGTACAGATATGGAGGAAACACTGCAAACACTGGAGGAAACACTGCAAAATATATATTTTTTTGCACCTAAATGGGTGTTTTTTGAATAGCTAAATAGAAGAACAGTAGCTAAAGTGTTTATCTGACACGTACAGATATGGAGGAAACACTGCATTTTTTTTTATTTTTTTTTTCCCTAAATGGATGTTTTTTGAATAGCACAATAGAAGAAAAGTATCTTGCAGAGTATCTCACAGTAACATATGCAGTGCTGGTGTAATTAGATTTTAGAAGCAGGACAGACTCCTATATATTTCTCTCCCTACAAGCACAAGCAGGAACCTTCCACTAAAGTATCTTGCAGAGTATCTCACAGTAACATATAGTGAATATTAGAATTTAGAAGCAGGACAGACTCCTATATATTTCTATCCCTACGAGCACAAGAAGGAACCTTCCCCTAAAGTATCTTGCAGAGTATCTCACAGTAACATATGCAGTGCTGGTGTAATTAGATTTTAGAAGCAGGACAGACTCCTATATATTTCTCTCCCTACAAGCACAAGCAGGAACCTTCCCCTAAAGTAACTATCTAATGCTATGTAGATCGCTGAGTATTGTGATTTCTGAAGCAGGACAGTCTGACTCCTATCTAATTCTCTCCCTCAGAAGAGCAGAAGCATCAGCCTTTCCCTACCCTAACTAAAGCAGAGTGACAAGCTGTGCTATGTGCCTCTAGCTTATATAGAGGTTGGATCACATGCTGGGTCACATGCTGCACTGGCCAATCACAGCGATGCCATTAGTAGGCATGGGTGTGATGGCATCTAGGTCACACAAGTAAAACAAATGGTGATTGGCTGCCCTGCAGCGCGCCATTACATTGCCGAACCCCGAACCTGAACCCTAACTTACGGTAAATTGTTCGGGTTCAGGTCCGGGTACAAAAAATCCAAAAGTCTGGTACGAACCCGAACTTTACAGTTTGGGTTTGCTCAACCCTATTAATGATTTAATTGACACAATTAATTTAACCACTTCAGCCCTGGAAAAATGTGCCCCCTTAATGACCAGGCCATGTTTTGCAAAACAGCACTGCGTTGCTTTAACTGACAATTGCACGGTTGTGCGGTGTTGTAACCTGACAAGTTTTATGTACTTTTTCCCACAAATGGAGCTTTCTTTTGGTGGTATTTGATCACCTCTGCGGTTTTATTTTTTGCGCTATAAACAAAGAGCACCAATTTTAAAAAACTATACTTTTTTCACTTTTTGCTATAATACATATCCCAAAAAATATATATAAAAAACACATTTATTCATCAGTTTTGAACAATATATGTTCTTCTACATATTTTTTGTAAAAAAAAATCGCAATGGGCCTATATTGAATGGTTTGCACAAAAGTTATCGCATCTACAACATAGACAATAGATTTAGGGACTTTTATTATTATTTTTTATTGCTTTTACTACTAATGGCGACGATCTGCATTTTTTAGTGGGACTGTGACATTGCGGCGGACCAATCTGACCCCAAATTACACTTTTTCGGGGACCAGTGAGGCAATGACATTATTACATTGATCGGTGCTATAAAAATGCACTGATCAATGTAAAAATGACACTGCCAAGGAAGTGGTTAACACTAGGGGGCGATCAAGGGGTCAAGTGTGTTTCCTGGGTGTGTTCTAACTGCTACCAGTGACATGACAAAGATCAATGTTCCCGATCACTGGGAACAATAAACCTCTGACATGTCACTAGGCAGAACAGGGAAACATCTTGTTTACATAGGCAGTTCCCCGTTCTGCCTGTGTACAAGGCAATCGCGGGTCGCTGGCAGAGACCGAGTCCGCCTGTTCTGCAGGCAGCATGCAGTGGGAGAGAATGCATGCCACGGATGGCGTGCACCTATCTGCAACAGCGACTGCGTGAGCCATCATTTTTTTTTCTTTATTCTATCGGACCGTTTCCAGCGGACATGTCTCCTCCGGATTTTCATCCGACGGCGTGTACACACTATCGGATCAAAAACCCCCGCCGGCAGACAGCGCGGTGACGTGGCGGCGACATTGACGCCGCCACGTCACCGCACCAGTAAGTAAAAAACTTCCACGCATGCGACGGACATGTCTCCGGTGGACAAATTTTAAAGCTTGCTTTAAAATTTGTCCGCCAGTCAGACATGTCCGCTAGCCCATACACACGATCGGATTTGTCTGCTGAAATGGTCCGTCAGAGGTATTAGTGCACCCTACACCTAAAAAAAATTCACCAAAAAATTATTCCCCCCTCTGGGGTGCAGGCTTACCACTGACAGGTATAATCACTGTTTTTTTCTCTCTCTCAAGTCACATCAAGCACATTCTTCCCAGTAACTGTCAGGATTATTCTCAGTGGAGGCACATAAAAAACAGAGAAAACACTTTGATGGTGTAATATCGCTTAGAACATGACCCCCAAATGAGTTAGCAAAGGAGACAAGCCCACTAATAATGCCCGTACAGCGAAACACTTGTAAATGAATGTATAGGATAAACAAAGGGTTCACCGCTGTCACCGCCGTCCTCCAAACACAGGGGCCGCACGAATGCTATGAAGGTAGTATGGTAATCTAACTTGGCTGGTTAGCAGTGGAACGCACTGTCTTCCTTGTTGCGCCGTTGTAGCCACGCCTTGACGCGCTTCGTCACTTCCGACTTCGACAGAGGGCGTGGCTACACAGCGCTGTCACTTTCTCTTTATCCTCTCTCAACTACAGCTATTGGGTTTGAACATTCCGCCCCCCTGTCATGATTGGTGCAAATCAGACCGGAAGAGCAGATGGACATCAGCCGTGTTGTATAAGGGATTTCAAAGAGTTTGTGAAACATAAGACTATATACTGCACTTTTAATGGGGTTTAGAACAATAATAAAACCGTGTTATGTCAACTTGCTGGTACGCTTGTTCCATATCAGGAAAGATCATTAATAAATGATCTCAGCAAACGCAGACATATAAAAAAAAATATATATATATATCTTTATTATGTAAAAAACAAAAAACAAAAAACAAAACGAACTGGACCGCACATAAACTTATCGTGTGTAATACACATATGCCAATCACGGCCTGTGTGGGCGTGTATGGCGGTCTATCGTGTTTAGTGTGTGTGTTTAATAAATACATGGTCCTGACACACAGGGTTCCGGTATTATATTACTGACTATATAATGACTTCATTCAGTCAAGCTAATAGTGCAGATTAAACGTGACTACTGTTTAGTGCTGATGTTGCCAAAAATTATTATAGTGGTTTTATAAAAACCAACACAGTTAAAATAGTTTTATAAAAAGAATTAATAGCAAATCAAAACAGAGACTGAGTGTAAAAGGCCATGCAAATCACATTAAAAAATAGGAAAATGCATATTACACTCACACAACCAAATAAAAAGATAAAATGGATAAAAATTTATTATACTAGTCCCAAAAAAGAAAAAAATAATATTTCTCCATATAAAAATATATAAAAGAACCCACAGCTTGGGGAATTGATATATATTGATATATAGAAAAGCCTATATATAAAAACGTATTACTATTATATCGTATATATGTATATTGGGGTAGTAAAAGAGTGGATGGTCCATAAGTCCATTCATAATGTGTGGTGACCGGAATTCTTTAATGACCCTAAACGAGGGACCTGTCATTACTCACATAGTTAATGTGTGAGAACTGAACATAAATGGGACAGGAACCGAAGAGCAAAAATGGAACGGAAGAAGAAGATAGTGGTAAAAGGCAACAATGTATCAAAATATAAAAGTAGTTGCAAAATCTATAAAAAGAGGTGTATAGGACCTATAGAGGGAGTCATGAAATTAGTAGTCACTGATAAACCAATTTATGTCGAGTTCGACATTCAACCCTTTTGGCGACAATGTATCAGCTGTATAGATCCATTCAGTTTCACGTTTAGAAAGTTCCCTGACAAGGTTGGAACCTCTCCATGTAGGTCCAATGTGGTCTACTCCCCAAAATCAGCGGGATTACGGTCATGGATAAAGAGAAAGTGACAGCGCTGTGTAGCCACGCCCTCTGTCGAAGTCGGAAGTGACAAAACGCGTCAGGGCGTGGCTACAACGGCGCAACAAGGAAGACACAGTGCGTTCCACTGCTAACCAGCCAAGTTAGATTACCATACTACCTTCATAGCACACGTGCGGCCCCTGTGTTTGGAGGACGGCGGTGACAGCGGTGAACCCTTTGTTTATCCTATACATTCATTTACAAGTGTTTCGCTGTACGGGCATTATTAGTGGGCTTGTCTCCTTTGCTAACTCATTTGGGGGTCATGTTCTAAGCGATATTACACCATCAAAGTGTTTTCTCAGTTTTTTATGTGCCTCCACTGAGAATAATCCTGACAGTTACTGGGAAGAATGTGCTTGATGTGACTTGAGAGAGAGAAAAAAAACAGTGATTATACCTGTCAGTGGTAAGCCTGCACCCCAGAGGGGGGAATAATCTTTTGGTGAATTTTTTTGGTGTAGATCACCTATCACATCACCACATCTTTTACATATTTTTAGAGCTGGAACTCACCAGTTCTTAGCGCAGTTCACATATTGTTTGATACTTTGTTGATGCTTTTAAATGGATCCTTCCCATTTATTTAAATAGCTGCTTTGAAGTTAAATGCCAATTTTAATTTAATGGTATTTCTTTCATATATTTTTATGACTAGTATACACCATTTTTCCTACACTTGGGAATAGTTGATACATTGTTCCCTGGCGCCGGAAGTGCATTGTAGGCCTTTTTTATGCACCTTCTTTTATAGTTGTTAATATCACATAAGATAATTAGAAACCTCATCTCAGGGCCAATTACAGAGTCTTGTAGGTTAAGGACCACAAACTCTTTCTGGTGAAAAGCACCCCTCCTTTCTTCAAAGCAGCACATGCTAAATAAATGTGAGGAAATTCATTATGGGAACGAACATTTGGGGAGTAGCATCAAGATGGAAGGCATCTCCTGGACACACACAATTTTCACTTTTTGAAAAGGTCTAAGGCGGCGTACACACGACCGGTTTTCTCGGCAGAATCCAGCAAGAAACTCGATGGGAGACGTATTCTGCCGAGAAAACAGGTCGTGTGTACACTTTTCGCCGAGAAACCCATCGGGAAACTCGTCAAGCCAAAAAGAGAGCATGTTCTCTATTTCCCCGTTGGGCAATGGGAAATTTGGCTCGACAAGTTTTTTAACTGCCGAACTAGGGACTCGATGGGGAAAACTATGTGTTTCGCCCGACGAGTTTCTCGGTCATGTGTACACCGCCTATTTCCTCGTTGGGCAATGGGCAAATATGCAGTCCAAAGTTAACATTAAGAAAAGGAAAAAATTTGTAGCCTCAGTAACCAACAAGGAATACGATATCAAACAATTAATCACTTGCGATACTGTAGGGGTTATTTATATGCTGGAATGCGACTGCGGTTTGCAGTACATTGGCAGAAACTCCAGACCGTTGCATGTCCGCATAGCGGAACATGTGAGTAACATCAAAAAAGGCAAAACTACGCATAATGTATCCAGGCATTTTAAAAAATTCCATAACAAAAGCCCCAAGGGTTTGCGTTTTTGGGGCATCGAAAAGGTTAATCGCCACTGGAGAGGAGGCAACTTTATTCGGCAATTAAGTAAAAGGGAATCTCATTGGATTTATGAAACCCATGTTCTTTGTCCGGACGGACTTAATGTTGATTTCGATATTAATTGTTTTATTTCTGATCGTTGATTTTATTTTATTTATTTTGTATTTCTGCTACTATTGTTGTAATTGTTTTATATGAATTATGTGTATTTTTTATATACAAATTTTTATATATATATATATATATATATATATATATATATTTTTTTTTTTAAATATGTGTATGTTGCGATTGGCTGCGGATGTCTTCACGTCCATTTTTCTATGTATGGTTTCGCATATGTTAGTTGAAGGGGTTGTATGTCTTTTTTCTAATATATGGTGTTTTCACCATTGACCTAAATTATGTATGGCCATGTATTATATTGTGGTATGCTATTGTACCACTAGAGGTCAGTTTTTTTTTTTTAGCCGTGGTTTACATTCACTTCAATATGTTGTTGTGTTTAGTGCTGGCACCGCCAGCTGAATGGGACACGGTGCCGGGAAATAGATGAAAATTCCCCCTTAATTTCATCCCCTCCCATCGCAGGGACAGGAAGTGGGGTAATTCTCTGCAATGGGGTCACCAACGGCCATATTAGAAGCAGCAGAAAAGTATTTACTATTTTCGGGTCTGTCCACTAGAGGTCAGAATTTTTTTTTTTTTTTTTTTGTGTTAATCCCTGGTCATCTGACATGTCAGGTCACATGACTTGATGGGCGCGGCTTGGGATTCCCCATTGCTTCTCCATGACCACGGGTCTCTATATCTTGGGTGTTTGTCCGTTCATCCCTACATTCCGCTGAAGAAGTCCTGTCCTAGGGACGCAACGTTCGGAGGGAAGGACGTGACGGCACCCGCAGCCACTGCAACGCAAGCAACACATGTTTTTTATCGCTGTTTACCCTGGCACTGGATCAGTGCCTTGAAAATGTGAGTTTTATACATTTGTTTTATTAAACCTTGTGCGCATACAGAGTACACTATGTTATCTCCTTTTTTTATATGAATGAATCATCATCTGGTCGGAGTGTATCTGTTTTGGCTTCATGCTTGTCAGCTGGCAACTTCATCCCCTGGATTTATCCCTTATGGGAAAGCGCTATTGACCCTGATCTCATTATAGGGTCTGATCTGGGAGGTGAGAGGCCATTTTTACTACTGGTGGAGGTGTTTTTCTTCTATCCACGATTCATCACCTGCACGTGTGTGAATTTTACCACTATTGGATTATCACAAGGAGGATCTTTGGATGGACTTTTATATAGCGCTGCACTATTCTTTGTTTATAATGGGAAAATATGGCTCGACTAGTTTTTTAACAGCCGAACTAGGAACTCGACAGGGAAAACTATGTATTTCGCCCAACGAGTTTCTCGGTCGTGTGTACGCCGCCTGACACTGACCAATATGGAGAAGCTTACACAGGGTTGAACTGCCTGTTTGTCCCAAATAGGCAAAGGGACACATTTCCTTTAAAGGCTAGATATAAGGTTTAATTAAGGGTTAGGTATCAGGCCAGGGGCATTTTGATCCAATACAGTACTTTGGACACTAAAACCCAAAATACCTGCATTCTACATAAACTGAAAAACATAGATCTAAATAAGGGAAAATGTATTGTCAAATACTTACCGTAATTTTCCTTTCCTGATGGACTCCATGGCAGCCTACGTGTGGGTTAACCCCGCCTCCTCTCCAATGCTATAGGACCCCATACACATAAAAGTCAGCTCACCTTTCAGCAGTGTTGCTCATCGTCACAGGCACAGTGAGGCATGAGGCATGTTACAGGCACAGTGAGGCATGAGGCATGTTACAGGCACAGTGAGGCATGTAAGGCATGTTACAGGCACAGTGAGGCATGAGGCATGTTACAGGCACAGTGAGGCATGAGGCATGTTACAGGCACAGTGAGGCACGAGGCATGTTACAGGCACAGTGAGGCATGAGGCATGTTACAGGCACAGTGAGGCATGAGGCATGTTACAGGCACAGTGAGGCATGAGGCATGTTACAGGCACAGTGAGGCATGAGGCATGTTACAGGCACAGTGAGGCATGAGGCATGTTACAGGCACAGTGAGGCATGAGGCATGTTACAGGCACAGTGAGGCATGAGACATGTTACAGGCACAGTGAGGCATGTTACAGGCACAGTGAGTGAGGCATGTATGATGGCACAGTGAGTCACTGTGCCATCATACATGCCTCACTGTGCCTGTAAAATGCCTCGACGACGATCTCCCTACCCTCTCCTGTTCTCCACATGTCAGACGTCGGCAGCGGCGAGGATGTCAGACGTCGGCGAGGATGCTCCATTATTCGAAATCCGTGCCTCCTCCTCAGGCTGTTCCGAGATAGGCGGAACAGTCATTTTCCCAGCAGAGCCTCTGTTTAGTGTTCAGCCTATCACGGATGTCCTCTCGTCCGAGGCCGAGGCTGAGGATGAGAAGGCATCTGTGATAGGCTGAACACTAAACAGAGGGACTGCTGGGAAAATTACTGTTCCGCCTATCACGGAACAGCCTGAGGAGGAGGCGCGGCTTTTGATAATGGACAGCGACAGCTGCTGCTGACACAGGTAAGTAATTACGGTAACGCCGCCCCAGTAATGAAAGCGGCGTTGCCGAGAGGAGAAGAGTAATCTGGTAGTTTACTCGTTACCCTCAAAAGGGGTATCGTTACCTAACAGCGTTTATTTAAACGCCGTTAGTTACAACACTGCCTTTCAGTACTGCGTTCCGTAACTAGCCGACTCTTAGACATTATTTTCTTATAGGGTCTGCCATGGAGTCCATCAGGAAAGCAAAATTACGGTAAGTATTTGACAATAAAATGTCCCTTTTCCTGACAGACTCCATGGCAGCCTACATGTGGGAAATAACTAGCCAGACCACACGGGTGGGCATGCTGAACAGAAAATAGTTTTAATTTGTCCCGTCAACCGACAGGATTCTCAAACCACAAATTTACAGAAGAAAGTGATGCAGGCTCTATACAGTAATGAGACATGAATGTATTAATAGAGGCCCATGAGACCGCTTTACAGAAGACATCCGGAGCCACATGGCGGGCCGCCGCCCAGGAAGCTGCCATCCCTCTGGTGGAGTGTGCCGTCACCGCCTGTGGGTGAGCCAAGCCCTTAGCTCTATATGCTTGTTGGATTGTCTGGACAATCCAAGATGCGATTGTACTGGTTTAGGCCTTTTTCCATTTACTCCTGCCTGAATGCAGAACGAATAGATGGTCAGAACGTCTGAAGGGAGAAGTAACCTGAAGATATTCTTTCAGGATTTTGCCTACATCCAAGGAATACGTTTTGTTGGATTCTGGAGACCTAAAGGTAGGTAGAACAATTTCCTGATTCTCGTGGAATACTGAACATACTTTCGGGATTGAACCCAACATGAACCCAACATGGGTATAAGGACTACCTGATCCGAAAAAACTTCAGGAAAGGTTCTTTATAACCCAGTAACCCAATCTCGGAAACCCTCTTGGCCAAGGTGATAGCAACTAAGGAGGCCACTTTTGCTGAAAAGACATTTATGGAGGATGGGGAGGGCCATTCAAAGAATTGAGAACAAAGGGGAGATCCCACTTGGGAAATCTTGGTTTCCTTTGGGGCTTAATTCTTGATGCCCCTCGGAAAAATTGTCTGACTAGGGGATGTACTTCCCTTGGGATCCCAGAGAAGGCTAACAGGGCTGAAACTTGCACTCTCAGAGAGCTGACGGACAAGGATAGGTCTAGTCCAGTTTGAAGGAAACTGAGGACATCTTGAATTTCTGGATTTCTGTAGGACCTGCCCGAAGCAGAGAAGAACATCTTGAATTTCTGGATTTCTGTAGGACCTGCCCGAAGCAGAGGAGAATATCCCATGAATCGATACGAGGTTGCTGAAAAGCTCTCCACCCGCACGTGGGTGGGCTCCGAGCTGCAACGCTAAAGTGTGCTATCCATCCTGGGACATCTGAACGTATGTGCATCCTAGGTCCATTGGAGGAGGACAAAAAAGGAACACAGTACTGAAAGGTGAGCTGACTTTTATGGGTATGGGGTCCTATAGCATTGGAGAGAAGGCGGGGTTAACCCACACGTAGGCTGCCATGGAGTCTGTCAGAAAAGTTATAGTTAAATGTTATTATGGGCGAATACTGATATTAACATTTTTTACAAAAACTAGAGAGATAAATCAGTCATTGGCTTGTTCTGACACCTAGTAAATCAAGGAGCAAGATATCTTTGCTGCTGTTCCCATGTTTCAACCAACTGTCATGACATTTTCACTTTATTTAAAAGTATAGTAAAAAGGGATAAGTGACACTATAAGGGAATCTTGTGAGAGAAAAGGAGAATTATGGTTAAAAGACTTCCACACTGCTGGACAGTTACACGATATAAGAAGGTAGCAAATGACTCAGCCCAGTAGATGCCTATTATACCTGAACTTTATTTTTCAATGAACTAATAATTTTAAGCATTGCTATATATAGATTATTTCACTCTATATGATGCTTACAGTAATGCCCTGTACACACGATCGGTCAATCTGATGAGAGCGGTCTGATGGATTTTTCCATCAGTTAACCGATGAAGCTGACTGAAGGTCAGTCGTGCCTACACACCATCGGTTAAAAAAACGATTATGTCAGAACGCGGTGACGTAAAACACGACGTGTTGAAAGTTCAATGCTTCTAAGCATGCGTGGATTTTTACCGGTTGGACGTGTCTACAAACTATCGTTTTTTTGCTATCGGTTAGGTATCCATCGGTTAAATTTAAAACAAGTTTGATTTTTTTTAACCGATGGATAAATAACCGATGGCGCGCACACACGATTGGTTTGGTCTGATGAAAACGATCCATCAAACCGTTCTCATCGGTTTGACCGATCGTGTGTGTACGCAGCCTTAGACCCCATTTACACCTGAGCGTTTTGTAGCTTGAAGCCTGAAGCTACAAAACGCTGGAGGGGGAAAAATCAATTATTCTCTATGGAGATGTTTCATATCTACACTACAAAATGCCTGAAGCCAGAAGTTCAAAAATGCCTGAAGCTCAAACAAGTTCTGGGACTTTTTTTGGGGCAGATTTGGGCGTTTTTCTGCTTTTAACATTGGTGACCCTAGACCTGTCCAAAATCACGGTAAAAAACACCACAAAAATCGCGGCAAATCGCGGTAAAAAATGCTGCAAAATCGCGGAAAAGCAATACGCTCAGATGTGAATGCAGCCTTAGGCCGCGTACACACGATCGAACATATCTGCTGAAACTGGTCCGCAGACCAGTTTCAGCGGACAGATTTGATCGTGTTTATGGGCTAGTAGACTTTAAAACTTGTCTGCTGCAAACCTGTCTGTCCGACATGTCCGCTGGTTAGTACGCCTAACCAGTGGACAGAAATCCCCCGCATGCGTCGAATGGATTTGACGCATGCGTGGAAGTATTTTACTTCCTGGTTCGGTGACGTGGTGGCATCAACGTCACCGCCACATCACCTCGCTGTCTGTCCGCGGGGATTTTGGTTTGATCGTGTGTACACTGATCAAACCAAATCATCCCAGGAGACATGTCTGATGAAAACGGTCTGTTGGACCGTTTTCATTGGATTTGTCTCCTCGTGTGTACGCGGCCTAAGAGTAATTGTAAACTCCCACCTTGTAAAACAATCCATTCAGTTTATAAGTGATCACATTCCCTCTGTTCTCAGCTGCATATTACCAGTGAAATGCCATGTAGGGGGTGTGTGTCAGGACAAGTCTCATCATTGGAGGAGTGCAGGCTGAGTTCCCAGCATAGCTAGAGAACTGACCATGGCATGTTTTTCTGCTTAATTTAAATACGAAAGCAGAGGGACTGGTAGTAACATCAGGAATTTCTCACAGAGGAAGCCATGCAGAGATCAGGATACTTTTTCATACTAGTACAGTTACATACATACACATATGTTACAGCAGGCACATATCAGGAATATGTATCTCATCTATGAATAACACCTTAGTTATGTTCCCATTATAACATTTCTGATGTTCAGTATGGTACATTTTTTTACAGAGTAGCATCATGAAGCTTTCATTTAACATGTGCAATTTACTACAGTCTTAATCCTTTGAATGACTAGGAGAATGAATAAATGCATTGAATGTCTGGAACCCTGTATATCTTAGAGAAACAAAGGACTTTGATTGATGCATTCAGGAAAGGTTAAAAGAGAAATAATGAGAAATAAAGAGTGCACAGAGATAAAGTACCAATTAAGTATTATTATGTATTACGGCTGATTAGTTATTGTGCCACTCATTTTTCAGTTAGAAAATTGTAGTGTACTATCTCCAACTGTCTGTTATTATGTTAAAAAACTATAGGGTTTGAATTTTTGCTGAAACATATGTCATCAAATTTGATCATCTTTTTTTATAATATGCGATTAGAATTTGCACTATTGCTTTATAATATTTGTATTTTTTTTTCTACAAAGCAGCTCCCTCATAACTAAAAGAGAGTCATTAAAATATTGCAACATGACACCGATTTTTTTTTATTTTTTTTGAAGAGTCGGCATAGAGAAAGAAAGGTTTAATACCTACTGCTGTCTAAAAAAACGAATATGGGGGATTTCCCTTTACATTCTGTGTGGTTACTGGGACAGAAAAATATTGTCTCCAATGGAACACATTCATTAAAACAAAATACAATTCTAGTAAAAAAAAATGGTTGAAACCTCTGTCATTTTTATTTTATTGCTATAGTTTTCCCATTGGGATAATCCCCTCACTTTCTGTTCAGTTACTGGAAGGCACTTCTCAATGGGGACAAAGAGAGTAATAAAAACATAACACTATCTAAGAAAAAGCAAAATGCATTAGTGCCACTCTAGCTGCAGTTATAACTGATCATAAACAATTTTTTATATAGTATATATATCATATCACATGTTAACTGTTTAGGACAAGGGGTTTGTTCTAATCCTAGCCTCATCTTTAAGACTAGGTTCACACTGCTGCAAATTCTATTGCGAATTTGAGCCATTGCGATTTCTCAAATTCGCAAGTCATTTAACCGCTTGCAGTTTTACGGTGGCAGGTCGGCTCGGCTGCGCAAAATCACGTAATATTACGTGATTTTGCATTTCAGCCACTAGGGGTGTGCGCGCCCCCTGCTCGCCCCTGGTGACGCGCACCCTGGCGGGCGCTATCACCGCCGGGCACCCGCGATCGCTCATTACAGAGCGTGAACCGGGAGCTGTGTGTGTAAACACACAGCTCCCGATCCTGTCAGGGGGGGGGGGGGGGAATGACTGTTCGTCGGTTCATACAACGTATGAACAGCGATCTTTCATTTCCCCTAGTCAGTCCCACCCCCGCTTCAGCTAGAGCAGACCTAGGGAACATAATTCACCCCCTCCTCGCCCCCTAGTGTTAACCCCTTTCCCTGCTAGTGACATTTTTACAGTAACCAATGCATTTTTATAGCACTAATCGGTATAAAAATGCCAATGGTCCCAAAAATGTGTTAAAAGTGTCTGAAGTGTCCGCCATAAGGTCGCAGTACCGATAAAAATCGCTGATCGCCGCCATTACTAGTAAAAACATTAACAAAAATGCCATAAAACTATCCCCTATTTTTTAGACGCTATAACTTTTGCGCAAACCAATTGTATTGCGATTTTTTTTACGTACGTATCAGCCTAAACCGAGGAAAAAAATCATTTATATATATTTTTGGGGGATATTTATTATAGAAAAAGTAAAAAATATTCATTTTTTTTTCAAAATTGTCACTTTATTTTTGTTTATAGCGCAAAAAATAAAAACCGCAGAGGTGATCAAATACCACCAAAAAAAAGCTCTATTTGTGGGAAAAAAAGGACGCCAATTTTGTTTGGGAGCCACGTCGCACGACCGCGCAATTGTCAGTTAAAGCGACGCAGTGCCGAATCGCAAAAAGTGGCCCAGTCATTGACCAGCAAAATGGTCCGGGGCTGAAGTGGTTAAATTACATAGTTCAACATTAGTGGCGTTCACATAAATGTGTTGCGAATATAAGCTGTGGGAGAAAAGGGTCCTGTGTGAGTTTGATCCGTGTGCGATGCAAATTCAGCTCTATAGACTGGCATTTCCTGAAATCGCGGCCTTGAATCGCGGCAAAATTGCAGCAAAAACGCAGCTGCAAAATGAATTTGCAGCAGTGTGAACCTAGCCTTAAGTTGAATAAATTGTCAGAAAGCAACAGGCTCTTATGGCCGTGTCTATACATGGTAAAACAATTCTGGTTTAGTTAGGCAGCTAGTTGAGACTATACAGAGTACAAATAATTGCAAACGATCATTTCAGAAAACTCTAGATTAAAAAAAAAAAAAAATGTTGTTTCAATTCTCAATTTTCCCCTGAAGATTACACAGAAATAAACACTAGCAACTCAAATGTAATAAGAACTCCCTGAATGACCTAAACCTGACAGGAAAGTTTATAAAGTTTATTATTTTTATGATGCAAATGCATTATCTAATTATACCCAGAGACTTTTAATGACATTGATGGAGCTCAGGAATGCCTGGGTCACTGTCACTAAGGAAGTGGTTTCAGTGTTACAAATATCTGGCTGTTAGAATTTATTCACCTCTCCAAGAAATGATAATAGCCAACCCTGTAGTCGCCAGTAGCCTGCATTAGAGTCAGGTGCCTGGCATGATTGGTAATAAAGAGGTATTGAACACTACAGAGTTCATTTACTAAAACTAGAGAGTGCAAAATGTGGTGCAGCTGTGCATAGAAACCAATCAGCTTCCAGGTTTTTGTTGGCTAAGCATAATTGAACATGCTGAAGTTAGAAGCTGATTGGTTTCTATGCACAGCTTCACCACGTTTTGCACTCTCCAGTTTTACAAATGTAGCGCCCCCTTACTTTCGGTATGGGCACTACACTAAAGTTAGTGGGGAGTGAGAGAGTTAGGTTGCTCTCACTTTTAATTCTGTTAGATTGGGTTGCTGTCAATTTTGGAACTGTCCTGTGGGTCAGTCTGCGCTCCGGGGGTGTTGGTCTCACCTCCGGAGGACAGGTGGCGCCAGAGGGGTTCTAACAGAGCCACTTTTACCCAGCAGCCAATTGGAGGAGTTTTTCCCTCGCGGGGCATGCTGGGGAGGGGTATATCTGTGGCAGACGCCATTTTCCTAGGTTCTTTGCGGGTTCCAGGTCCCAGTTGCGGCACCCACCTTTAGGTTGTGCACATCCAACGGGCCCTGGCATCATGGCCTTCCAGGCTGGGGCCCGCATGTTACGCGGAGTTCTGAACGGATGCTGAAAGAGGTCTCAGTGACTTACTGGTAGGGTTGCCACCTCATCCCTTTAAAACAGAACACATATGAATTACACAGGTTCTGTGGCTGATTATGGTGGTAATTAAACTCACTCGGTGCCTAATCTGCATTAGCCTGAGCCTCAGAACCTGTGAAATTCATATGTGTTCTGTTTTAAAGGGATGAGGTGGCAACCCTACTTACTGGGTCCCCAATCATTCCACAGGTATATCTAAACTGTCGATCGACGACCTTGACTAACATTTACTGGGAGGATCTGCTCATCTAATCAGAGACTATAAAGTACTAAGCCTGTGGCAGGGGCATCCTTAGAGCCTGGTTCGTGGCAGGGGCCTGTTACCTCCCAGCAACTTAAAGTGACACTTTGGCTGCCAGGCTTGTGACAGAAGTCTGGCTAGAGTGGCGACGAACGGTGATTATTTCTACTAAAAGCAGGCTGGCTTTCATGTTTATCTAAGCCTGATACTGCAAGGTTCCTTTACTTCATCAACCTGTCCTGTCTACCTCCTGTTGATGTTGGTCATGTTTGACCGAGGAATAAAGCATTAAAAAAAAAAACATCAACCTTGGCTTGGACATTCTATTACTGCTCTCACAGTGCTACAATCAATTTCCCTAGACTCGTCAAAGGTAACTTAAAATACGCCGATCCCACATCTAACCAGCGGCTCTTGAGGGAGTATCGCTACACAAAAAATAAATCAACCACTTTAACCACTTAAGGACCGATGCATGCCGATGTACATCGCAGAATGGCATGGCTGGGGAAAAGGGCGTACAGGTGCGTCCCCTTTAAGATCCCAGCGACCCAGTCCTGAGCTCCGTGACCGTGCCCGCAGGAACCCGCAGGCCCGATCGCCGCTGGTGTCCCGCGAACGGGTCACAGAGTCAAAGAACAGGGAGAGGTAAGTGTATACAAACCTCTCCTCGTGCTTGCTAGTGAGAGTGTTACTGATTATCTTTTCCCTGTCATAGGGAATGACTCTACTGTATAAATGAATAACATTCTACTTGGAGAGGATATTGCTTAATAACAATAAATTGTGTCCCCATTTGCACAGAATGAATTTACATGCAGTTTTTCAGGATGTTTTATAAATAAACCTTGTGGAGTAGCCCACATTTAAAAAAAAAAAAAAAAAAAAAAAACATGCAGTATGCAGATTTACAATAGAGGGTAAACTATGTCATGGAAAAATAAGGAAGGAATATTGGACAGACTCCATTAAACATTTGGAGTAGGATGCACTTTAGGAATCACACACAAGTGCAAACTACAAGTACAAAGTGCACTTGAAATTGCACTGAAAGTGCACTTGGAAGTGCAGTCTCTGTAAATCTGAGGGGTAGATCTGAAATGAGGGGAAGCTCTGCTGATTTTATCATCCAATCATCTATAAGCTAAAATGCGTTTTTTTATTTTCCTTGCATGTCTCCCTCAGATCTTCAGTAGCAGCATTTTCAAATTGGCACACATCAAAGTGCACATATTTTACAGAAAAAAGGAAGGAATATTAATGACAGTGAGCAAAATCGTGTACCTTCATTGGTTTTAGTGGCAGAAATAGTACCCCATACTTGGTGCTAGTGGCCAGAATAGTACCCCATTATTAGCTCCAGTGGAGAATAATGCCTTATCCATCATTAGAGTCAGTGGAAGAAATAATGCCCTTTGTTGTTGTCAATGGAACACCTTCATAGATTGAGGACTGCTGTCATAGACTGTAGTGACATTATAATAGTATATACAGTTGTGCTCATAAGTTTACATACCCTGGCAGAATTTATGATTTCTTGAACACAAAAACATTTATTTCACTCATGGTTACTGTTTGGCTTCAGTGGAAGAAAAGTTTTTGTGTTATCATTCATATTCTCTGTAAAATGGCCAATAAATTATAACTTCTGCCAGGGTATGTAAACTTATGAGCACAACTGTAAGTAATCGTTTCAGTATATATCTATGGCAGGGATCTCCAAACTGCGGCCCTTTGCTAGCCTTTATCCGGCCCTTGGGGCACTATTCTGCTATATGATATGAGGTACTATTCTTCCCACTGACACCAACAATGGGGCATTATTTCTCCCACTGACACCAACAATGGGGCATTATTACTCCGACTGACACCAACAATGGGGCATTATTACTGCCACTGACACCAGCAATGGGGCATTAATACTCCCACTGACACCAACAATAGGGCACTATTTCTTTTACTGGTACTAGTGATGGGGCACTACTCCTCCTCCTATTGATCACTAACATCAAGGCCACGTTTACCCTTACTGATGGCCACGTTTACCCTTACTGATGGCCACATTTACCCTTACTGATGGCCACATTTACCCTTACTGATGGCCACGTTTACCCTTACTGATGGCCATGTTTACCCTTACTGATGGCCACATTTACCCTTACTGATGGCCACATTTACCCTTACTGATGGCCACGTTTACCCTTACTGATGGCCACGTTTACCCTTACTGATGGCCACGTTTACCCTTACTGATGGCCACGTTTACCCTTACTGATGGCCACGTTTATCCTTACTAATGGCCACGTTTTCTCTTACTGATGGCCACGTTTATCCTTACTGATGGCCACGTTTATCCTTATTGATGGCCACGTTTATCCTTATTGATGGCCACGTTTACCCTTACTGATGGCCACGTTTATCCTTACTGATGTTGGACAGAGGACATTTTCTACCCCCAATGGCCACAATCCGGCCCCTTTAAAGTCTGAAGGACAAAAAACTGTCCCTTTGTTTGAAAAGTTTGGAGACCCCTGATCTATGGTATAGTAACAGTTATAAATAAAAATTATGAGAGACATGATTTTCTTAAAGTGCAGTTGAACAAAATCCATCATATGGGGATATCCATTATATCTTTGCTATAATCTATGTTTTCTAATACCTGGGAATATATTTCACCCGTTACCAACATAATTTGTTTTTGATGACAAAAATATAATAAGGTAATATGAAGATTACATCATTATCAGCAGGAATGTTGTTTGAAATTGTAATGTGTCACCTTGTAATTGGCCGTTTTCCAAACATTAGATGGAAGCTTTCTAATTGACTAATATTTGTAATCTTGTCTTCTGAAAATATCACAATGCTCAAGAGGATCTATTATTTTCTGTTTGGCTTAAAGTAATTTTCTTTCACCAATTATATCTTGTAAGAAGTAATTAACATGAAGTGATTACATGATACCTGTGGAACAAATGCTCACAGAATATATAATCGGCAAAGAAGTAAATATGCTATTATTTAATAAATTAACTATGTTTGCTCAGATGTATTACATTTGCATTTTATTGCACATTTTGCACCCTCATTTACATCATCATAATTTATACTAAGTGCAACTTAGTGACTAATTGAATAACACAAAGTCAGGAGCCACCAGGAGATTGAAAGACACACTTATACGCTGTTACCTTACAGCGGTAAAGTAACCTATGCGCTAAGTATGGAGAACCAACGACCACCTATCGGTAGCACTCCATACCAGAGATTGACTACTAGCACCAGCACCTTCACCCTGATCACCGTGCACACACAGCCATCCATCCAGCTTGCACCTTATGGACATTATCTGCACTACGTTTTTTTGACATTCGTTTTTTTTTTTTTAATTAATTTTTATTTCATTTTATGGATTTTTAGTGCGAATATATTTATTTATGGTTGCACTTGTCACATGATGATGCCATTTTAAAGATTTTATGAGTTTATCCTCACATCTATTTTGTGGTACACCTTTCACAGTATTTGGACACTTTATCAGTCCATTGTTTATACTGTCGCAGCTGATTATTTCTATTTTATTGTTGTTATTTTGACCATTTATTTATTCCCTTTAAGTGTACCTGTCACGTGAGCACATTTGCACTTTATCACCTATTTATGCACAGCTCAGCACTACTTCCACATTTATACCATTTATACTTACCTGGGTCTTAATACTACCTTCAGTGCTTGCTGCAGTACTACTTATACTTACCTTTTAGACTTGGCCAGCGCGGAAAATATATTTTTATTATTTAACACAACTTGCTATACAATGTGTAGCCTATGATGATAAATTATGTAGAAATTGCCATATATATATATATATATATATATATATATATATATATATATATATATATATACACACAGTTGTGCACATAAGTTTACATACCCTGGCGGAGTTTTTGATTTTTTGGCCATTTTTCAGAGAATATGAATGATAACACAAAAACTTTTCTTTCACTCATGGTTAGTGTTTGGCTGGCTCCATTTCAATCAACTGTGTTGTTCTCTTTTTAAATCATAATAACAGCAGAAACTGCCCAAATGACCCTCAAAAGTTTATATAACCTGACAATATAGCCTGATAACATGCACACAAGTTGAAAGGGGTTTGAATGGCTATTAAAGATAACCATACTCACCTGTGATCTGTTTGCTTGTAATCAGTGTGAGTTAAAGGGGTTGTAAAGGTTGTCAGGACACTCTCTACTTTGCAGATAGAGAAAGAAGCTGTGTGTTAGTGGGCATCCTGACACTCCTGCTCGTCCCCTCCCCTCTCAAGAGGCTTTCTCCACACCAGGGAGAAAGCCTTGCATTACTGTGTGGAGTTGCAGACAGAAGAACAGGAAGTGGGTATTTTTCTGAAGAAATAAGGACATTTAAAAGCAAAATGGAAGGATGAGGTAAGTGAAGGAGGACTGCACTAAGGAAAAGGAAGCAATTTAGGGGGAAAAAAAATACCTTTATAACACCTTTAAGTTGAGTTGAGTTGAGAGGTATCTTAATATGGAAAATGAACATTGCACACCACCCTAAACACCCTATCAACACCGTTATACATGGTGGTGACAGCATCATGTTGTGGGGATGTTTTTCTTCAGGAGGGACAAGGAAGCTGTTCAGAGTTGATGGGAAGATGAATGGAGCCAAATACAGGGAAATCTTAGAAGACAACCTGTTAGGCCGCGTACACACGGAGGGACCGTTTCCAGCAGACATGTCTCCTCCAGATTTTGGTCCGATGGCATGTACACACCATCGGATCAAAATCCCCGCCGGCAGACATCGCGGTGACGTGGCGGTGATGTTGACGCCGCCACGTCACTGCACCAGGAAGAAAAAAACTTCCACGCATGCGTCGCATCCATTTGATGCTTGTGCAGGCAGATATGTCCTCTGGTTAGTGTACTAACCAGTGGACATATCCAACGGACATGTCTCCGGTGGACAAATTTTAAAGCTTGCTTTAAAATTTGTCCGCCGGTCAGACATGTCCGCTAGCCCATACACGTCGGACCAGTTTCAGCGGACAAATTCGATCATGTGTACGCGGCCTAAGTCGAGTTGAGTTGAGTTGAGAGGTATCTTAATATGGAAAACGAACATTGCACACCACCCTAAACACCCTATCCCCACCGTTATACATGGTGGTGGCAGCATCATGTTGTGGGAATGTTTTTCTTCAGGAGGGACAGGGAAGCTGTTCAGAGTTGATGGGAAGATGAATGGAGCCAAATACAGGGAAATCTTAGAAGACAACCTGTTATGCCGCGTACACACGATCACTTTTTGTGATGAAAAAAAACGTCATTTTATGTGACGAAACAAAACAACGTTTTTCAAACTTCATTTTCAAAAACGACATTGCATACACACCATCGTTTTTCCACAATGCTCTTGCAAAGCGCGGTTACGTAAGACACTTTAGACGGCACTCTGTTCCATTGAAGCTCCGTCTCATAACTTGCTTCTAAGCATGTTTTAAACGACGTTTTGCCCACACACGGTCACTTTTTATGACACAAAAAACGACATTTTGAAAAACGACACAAAAAATTCAAGCATGTTGGAATTTTTTTTTGGTCGTTTTTTTTGAAGACATAAAACAACGTTTTGCCCACACACGATCATTTTAAATGACGTTTTTTAAAACGTCGTTTTTTTTCATCACAAAAAGTGATCGTGTGTACGCGGCATTAGAGTCTGCAAAAGACTTGAGCCTGGGGCGAAGGTTCACCTTCCAGCAGGACAATGATCCTAAACATATATATCCAGAAGTACAATGGAATGGTTTACATCAAAGCATATTCATGTGTTAGAATGGCCAATCCAAAGTCTAGACCTAAATCCAATTGAGAATCTGTGGCAAGACTTGAAAATTGTTGTTTACAGATGCTTTTCGTCCAATCTAAAAGACAAAAAACAGCGCCCTATAAATGCAGCGAGTTAACTATTTTTAATATTAAGAAGTAAGATTAAGAACACTCACAAATGAGTGACATTATCCAGCATGGGTGTGTATCATATAAGTTTCATCTGTTCTGTGGGATAGTGCTGGGCATCATGGGCTGGTGGAGACCATCTATTGTCCGGCAACAATACAGCTGCACTGTTTGCTCACAGAGCTTCCAGAGAGCTGGGGCAACAATCGGCGATGCTCTGAGATTACATCACTTCCAGGAACAGGGTCAGCAGGTGGTGCTTTGTGTTCGGAGCATGCATGCTCCTTCCTCAGGCTTTGCTGGTGGCCATCTTATTGTGGGCTAGATATACCATGCAGGGGAGGGGTACTGAATGGAGAGCATGCCTGATAACCAAAGTAACAGGTGGAACGTAACATAATAATATGGCAAACACTATCTTTTAAACAACACAACACACTATCTTTAAAAGCAGTGGCGGCTGGTGCTCAATTTTTTTTTTTTTGGGGGGGGGGGCAAACAAACTGAAAAAAGCTATCAAACGCAGCCACTGTGCCCATCAAACGCAGCCACTGTGCCCATCTATTGCCCCTACTGTGCCCATCAATTGCTGGCAGTGTGACCATCATTTACCCAGCCCGAGGTGATCTGCTGTAAAGAGGACCACTCATGAAATGTTCTTATGAACCCCATACAACTGATCTCTTGGAGGACTATTGGATGTTTGTTGGAGATTAAGAGGAAAGAGGACACCTGATCTGAGAAGGGGACCTGACCTGACCATTAAACTCTACAGGCGATACACACCATTAAAGTCTGGTGAGTAGCACTCCTAAGGGAGATGTCCTTGGAAAAAGTACAGTGATCCACTCAAGATTAACCCCTCACTAAGGACTTAGAAATGATTAAGAGACTTTGTTGATGCATCTGATAGCACATGTGATATTTATATCAATACTGCTGATTTTATTTATGGACATCACCACCATCGTTTATATTGACACTGATTACAGGAATGACATTATTAAAGCGGATGGTTCACAAATACAAAAATATTAAAAGCCAGCAGCAACAAATACTGCAGCTGCTGACTTTTAATATTAGGACACTTACCTGTCCTGGAGTCCAGCGCCGTCCGCAGCAGAGGATGAGCGATCGCTCATCACCCTGCTGCTCCCCCTCCATCCACGGTGAGGGAACCAGGAAGTGAAGCGCTGCGGCTTCACTGCCCGGTTCCCTACGGCGCATGCGCGAGTCGCGCTGCGCCCGCGATTGGCTCCAGCTGTGTGCTGGGAGCCGAGTGTTCCCAGCACACAACGGGCGGGAGACGGGATGTGATGTAATGCCCGTCTTTTGCCCGTGAATGCTGGGCCGGAAGTGGGTGCAGATACGTGTCTATCTGCACCCCCCTCCCCCCTGAAAGGTGTCAATTGTGACACCGGAGGGGGGGAGTGTTCGGATCAGCGGATCTTCACTTTAGGGTGGAGATCCGCTTTAATGTGATTTTTATTTTTAGTCAATTATAGCAGATTTTATGTGTTTTTTTGGGTTCACAGGAATCTTGAATTTACCCATACAGCGCTGTTAATGTTTTTTACTTTAGAGACATATTCTTTTATATTTACTTTTTATTATAATAGCTGCTCTTCTGCACAAACTATTTTTACAGCATATGTTTACACCACCATAGAGCGCTAGGATCAGACCTGCCCAAAAAGCGGACACTGATATCTTATTTTACATCATTTACCCCTACTGTGCCCATCAATTGCCACCACTGTGCCCATCAATTGCAGCTACTGTCCCCACCAAATTATATAGGGTCCTTTTAAAGTGTATTATATAATAATAATAATATATGATTTAAAAAAATTAACAATATAAGCCTGCATTTATACTGGCTATTAAACGATATTAGTGACCATAAAAACTATTAATTTATCAAAAAATTCTATAAAATGAATTTGTAAACAATAATAAGTCAACCCGTACAGTATTGATAATGATAATATTAGATGGGATTAGAACAGGGGGAGGGGTAGTTTTGAGGAAGGAAAAAGCAGACTGGACTCAAAATACTTAAAAATATATAAAAAAAATGTTTTAAATTACCTAAAAATATATCTCCAAGAGGTGAAGGAAGAATTAGACTGCTGGGTTGGTCCAGGAATCGGAGGAGCTATTTGTGAGATAATATGTAACCACATCTCAATATTTAATACATTTTCATACATACACATGATAGACCCGTAACAACATCATAACAATAATTACAAGACATTACAGTAAACATTACAGTAAAATATTACAGTAAAATATTAATTTTAATACCCTCATTGAGGCCTATGGGCGACAAGCTATTTAGAGTATATATCCAATCGTTTTCTCTCTCGCGTAGCCGTTTATAAGGTTCGGTGCGGGGAATGTGTTGGGAATAGGTTCTATCACCCAAACCAGTAATCCCAAGGATATTTGTTTATGAAATTCTTTAAAGTGTCTTGGGACACTATGTTTATCTATGCTCTTTTCAACATGGTTACGGTGCTCACCAAAATGCTTCCAAAGGGTGTCTATAGTGCGACCTACATAAAGTGCATGTCAAACAATATACTACATATTCGGATCCACAATTTAAAAAAATCAGGTATAATGTACTGTTTCCCTTTATGGAAAAAATCTTTCTGCCTATGAGTCACATACGCACATGTGAAACAGAGGGCTTTTTTACACTGGTACATCCCTTTAATATTAAAGGTTAAGGGGCAGGGGCAGGGGCAGACTGACAACTCATGGGGCCCCCGGGCAATAGGAGATCATGGGGCCCCCAGGCTTAGAGATGGCCGCCATGTGGCAGCCATCTTTTTTTGATGCAACATGAAGGTGGAAAAACCCATGTGGAGGGGAGGGGAGGGGCACCAAGCTCTGTGACATGCTGAGTGGCAGGAGACTTAGAGCTGGTGACCCACTAAATTCACCAGAAGCCTCTGATGGGCATTGCCACCTTAACAGCATCATGGGCCCCTGGGCAAAATACTGCACTGGGACCCCTAGCAGGGAGATGACCTGCGGCATACATAGTGCACCATGGCGAACAATGGACATTAGAGTCTTAACCTCCCTGGCGGTATGATTCTGTCTGGAATTACGTACCAAAAGCGGTACAATTTTTTGCATGAAAATTTGGCGTTTTATACTGTAGGCCTGCAATTCTTAGGAATAACTCACTTAAATTTGTTCAAACAAGAGTCTAGTAGACATCCCGGGTATGATAAAGTTTGAAACACAAAATCATAAAATTATAATATAATAAATAACTATAAATAATTATAACAAATAATAATGTAATTATAATAAAAATTATTCAATAATGTAATCAAATCAAAAACACTGAAATTTGCTCAGAATTGTCGCTGTCATTACTTTTATTTTTTTATGATGAATTTCCCCACAAACCGCTATCGCTCAATTCTGCAAGTGATTATATTTTATTATCGCTGTTTTCTAGCTGGTCTAAAATCACTTTTGACATAAAGGGACAATTTTGGTTGCTATGGACAATCTACAGTTTGCAGGCACAATTTTTTTTTTTATTATATAAAAGTACATGTAGGACACAGGGCAGACCACTAGGGACAAGGGGTGTGTGTATTTTTTTATTTCTATAAGATTACAGTATACTGTATGTAATGTGTTTGTTTACATTTTTGAATTTGCCGCCGGTCTCCGCCCCCGTGCGTCGTAACGTCGCAGGGAGCGGAGATCGGCGGCGCGCGGGCACTGTGTGTGTCGAGCGAGGACGCCGCTCGCTCACACAGCGGGGATGCATCGCTGGATCCAGGGACAAGGTAAGTACAGTACCCCGTCTGGATCAAAAGGTAAGCCAGCGCGCTGCAGGATCTGCACATCCACCCCGACCGGTTACCGATTTTAACATTGAAAATCCACCCCGAGTCTCGCTCGGGGATACAGCTAGGAGGGTTAAAAGAGGATTGAACAGAATCTGCATCTGCTGTAAACAATGCAAACATATCACAGACCTTATACCCATAAAATTTGAATTACTGTGTTGCAGCTGATAATCTCAGACACAAATGAATCTCAGTCAAGGGATCATTTGCTTTTAAAATAAACGTTTCCATTACATATGTTTTTTTTTATGCACAACATTTTTTATTTTTGGCTTACTGAGGCAACAATACAGAAGAACTTAATCAAAACCATCAACTGTTGAGACAATGAACACCTTGGTCAGGTCTATGTACAGTATTATGTACAGAGTATGGGGGGCAGGGGTAAGTAACAAACACAACAACATAATGGGCCAGATTCAGGTAGAGTTACTCTGGAGTATCAGTGATACTCCAGCCTAACTCTCACTTTGAGCCGGCGTTTCTGTTTTCTGTTGTCAGAAAACAAGAAACGCCGGGTTGGAGTTCCTATACGAGCGGCGTAATTGTATTTCGCCGTCGTATCGTAACTGCAATTTTAAAAATGGCGCTGGGGGCGTTCCCGCTGATTAACGCCGAGAATATGTTAATCAGCGAGAATCGGCAATTCACGATCGTATTCGGGCCCGACGCAGTGACTTTCCGACGTTTCCGTAAGAGATACGTGGCGTAAAGATAAAGCAGCCCCCTAGTGGAGTATCCTATGTTAAGTATGGCCGTCATCATCGCGTCGAAAAAAAAAATTTGAGTCGTTTGCGTAAAACGTCCGTGAATGGGGATTGACGTCAATAATGTTCACTGACAGAATTTGGAGCATGCGCACTGACAGTCGACGCATGCGCAGTACGTTCGCCGCGGGATCGCGCCTAGTTATAATAATACACGCCCCCTACCCGCCCAATTTGAATTCCGCCAGCTCATTTTCGCTATGCCGCCGCAACTTTAGGAGCAAGTGCTATGTGAATACAGTACTTGCTCCTAAAGTTTCGTCGGAGTAACGTAAATGAGAAACGTTACTCCAACATAAAGATTCGCCCATCTACCTGAATCTGGCCCATAGTGTACAGCAGTCAGGATGAGCGCCACGTTCACATCAGAGTCCTCCCTTACATCAAAGTCCCAACATTCTCCCTATACATTCACAGTCCCCAGAGTGTCACCCTTCCAGCAGAGCCCCCAGAGTGCCACCCTTCCGGCAGAGCCCCCAGTGTCCCCTTACACGTGTTATACCTGAAGGGTTCCACATGTACTGGCACTTTAAGGCTGGCTCCACCCAGCAGTGATGACAAGGGTCAAGGGGTACAGTGGCCATCTTAGAGTGTGCTCATGTAGGGAGCAGACAAGATGTACTGTCCTGAGATGCATGTTGCAGTGTACAGCCTGTACTGAAATAAACATCCATTGCTCCAGACCAGAGTCTTGTGTCTCTCACAACTCACAGGACATCACAGTGGCAACGAGGATGGGATTTACAAAGTGTCTATCAGTCTGAGAGTGAGAGAGAGAGACAAAGGCATTGTGGATTGTCACCTGGATAGAAGCAATCACAGATCCCAGCAGGAAAATGTCATTAATCGGTAGTGTTGAGCAGAATATGCCATATTCGATTTCGCAATATATCTCGAATATATAGTCGAATATTCGAGATATATTCGTTAAATGCGAATATTCGCGATATTTTTTGGAAATGAAATGATTGCGAAATTTCGCTATTGCGAATGCGAATGCGAATTGCGAATGCGAATGAAATTTCGAGAAATGCGGAAGGAGCACTCTGATTGGCTCAGAATATTCGTGATATATTACAATACAAAATAATTGCGAATATTCGGCAAATGCGGAAGGAGCACTCTGATTGGCTCAGAATATTCGTGATATTTTATAATACAAAATAATTGCGAAATTTCGAGAAATGCGGAATGGAGCACTCTGATTGGCTCAGAATATTCGTGATATATTACAATACAAAATAATTGCGAATATTCGGCAAATGCGGAAGGAGCACTCTGATTGGCTCAGAATATTCGTGATATTTTATAATACAAAATAATTGCGAAATTTCGAGAAATGCGGAATGGAGCACTCTGATTGGCTCAGAATATTCGTGATATTTTATAATACAAAATAATTGCAAAATTTCGAGAAATGCGGAATGGAGCACTCTGATTGGCTCAGAATATTCGTGATATATTACAATACAAAATAATTGCGAATATTCGGCAAATGCGGAAGGAGCACTCTGATTGGCTCAGAATATTCTTGATATTTTATCGTAATTTCGCAAAAATGCGAATGAGAAATTGATTGCGGAATTTCGACAGTAACACTCTGAAATCGAATATATGTGTTATTTTAGCTAAAAACAATATTGCAAATTTCTCGAAAATAATCGCGCGATATCGCTATTGCCGAATAATCGCATTGCGATTTTTCGGCAATATAAAATGATCGCTGCAGCTACTCGGCCCAAGGTCTCTAATCATACCAGCAATGCTTTTAGACGTCGATGGGGATCTCTAGGATGTGATCTGTTCTAAAAAAAAATTGTAAAAATACGAATATTCGAAATAGCGAATATTCACCGCGAAATTCAGAATATATCGCGAATACTCGAATATGCCATATTCGAGCCGAATATTCGCAATACGAATATTCGTGAGCAACACTATTAATCGGGACATTAAGTGAGTTTGATGGAGAACAGACTTCCTGGAGTTCCTGGGTTGAGAGGCTGGAACAGTATTTTAGTGCAAATGACATCACAGACAACAGGCAAGTGGCAGTTTTTTTGACAGTGTCCGGGTCCAAAACGTATGACACTCTTGAAGATCTGCTTTTTCCTGTAAAACCTTCAGCAAAGACATTGGCAGAGCCGCTGACACTGCTAGAGGATCACTTCCAGCCCAAACCACTAGAAATAGCAGAAAGATTTTGCTTCTATCAGAGGCAGCAGCAGACAGGTGAAGAGATTAAAGCTTATGTGCTCGTCCCTTCGCAGACTAGCCTCTACCTGTTCTTTTGGGGACTACCTACGTACTGCACTGAGAGATAAGTTTGTTATGGGACTGAATTGTGAGTCGACACAAAAGAGACTATTAACAGAGAAAGACCTTACCCTTACAAAGGCAATTGAGATAGCTTCAGTGATGGAAATGGCTGTGAAAGATACAGAGCAATTGAACCCCCAAAGCAGAAGGGAAGAGGTGAAGCAGGAAGTTTTCAGCACAGCAGTCAAGCCAACTGCCGCAAAATGGAAATACAGACCCCCACCAAGCCGGGAGTCAGCTTGCTACCGTTGTGGGAATACAGACCATGACCACAAAGTCTGCCGGTTTAAGGATCAGACCTGTCATAATTGCGGTAGGACCGGCCATCTGAAACGAGTTTGCCGTAGCAAGAAGGTGCGAGATAAACAACCTCTGAACCCCAAGACAAAGACATATATGGTGGGAAGATATACATCATCATCTGAGTCAGAGGATGAGGAAGTACTCCACAGATTAGACATACATCATATGCATTCAGCACCCTCCGCAATGACTGTAGATGTAACCATTGAGGGAAAGAAACTCAAGATGGATGTAGACACAGGAGCAGCAGTTTCAGTTATCACCCAGAAACAATGGAGACAACTTCAGACCCGAAAAACTGTCCGCCCAACACCAATCAAACTGCAGACATACTCAAAGCAGATACTCCACCCACTGGGTTACGCAAAAGTAAAGGTATTGTACAAGGGTCAGACAAAGAGACTGCCATTATATATCCTGAAAAATGGGGGACTCCCTCTCTTTGGGAGAGACTGGATTGCTCACTTTGGTATGCCAGACATCGCCATAAGTCTCTGTAACGCCGTCACCATTCCATTAGGAGATAATGAGGGATGGGTGGTGTCCCTAAAGCAGCGGTTCCCAAAGGTATTTGATGACCAGTTGGGAAAAATAAAACATGACTGTGTGAGACTCAAGCTGAAACCCAACGCTCAGCCTAAGTTCTTCAAAGCTCAGACAGTACCTTTCGCACTCCGAGCAGGTGTGGAAGCAGAACTAAGTCGGCTGGAGGAACAAGATGTCATCTCAAAGGTAGAGCACAGTGAGTGGGCATCACCAGTTGTACCGTTAAAGAAAGCGAATGGGGACTTGCGCATTTGTGGCGATTTCCGCATGGCACTGAACTCTCAACTGGAAATAGACCAGTATCCCCTACCCAGAGTAGATGACATTTTTTTTTTAAATTGTTTATTTATAGATTTTCAAATCAGACAAAGTAATCACAAAATCCAGACATTTGAATGATGAAAAAATGCAAGGGATATACAGTCACGTTTATAACAGGACACAGACAAGTCTGGTTGTATACAAGTTAGTTAAACTATAAAATAGAAAATAAGTGGTGGGTTCAACATGAACAAATTATCATGGCTCTGCTGAGCAGAAGCATATATCATCAATCTCTGACCTATATAGAGAAAGAAGGAGAGAGAAAAGAAATAAAATAAAAATAAAAAGGGGGACATCATCTTATACAAAACTGTAGGGGATACGGGCAATGGGTATGCAGCTATGGTAAAGTGGAATGAGGCTCCGTGTTAAAATCAGAAGAATCCCATCTCTCCCAGATAGCTTCGAATTTGGGTAGAGTCATCTATAACAGCTGTAAGACGTTCCATCCTTCTAATGTCCGCAACTGTCGATAAAAATTGTGCAAAAGTGGGAGGGGAGGTAGCTCGCCAACGTTGAGGTATGACACGTTTGGCTGCCAGTAAAAGAAACGTCATTAGTTTGCCAAGATTTTTAGAGATTTTCGGGAGTGGTAAGCCCAGTAACATATGTAAAGGCTGAAAGGGCATGTCTATTTCTAGAACTTTCACCAGGAGATTATGGACTTGTGACCAAAAGGGAATAATTACCGGACAGTCCCAAAAGATGTGGAGGTGTGTACCTACAGAGGAGCCACATCTCCAGCATTGGCTGTGCGGGGACAACTTATGTGCTGCTAAAAATTCAGGGGTTCTGTACCAGAACATAAGTATTTTGTATGTAGTTTCTTTCTGGGCTAGTAGATGACATTTTTGCCTCTCTTGCCGGGGGTCAAAAGTTCACCAAGCTTGATTTTAAACAAGCATATTTACAGATTGAGGTCCATTCTTCTTCCCGAAAGTTTCTGACCATCAACACCCATAAGGGACTGTATGAATACAATCGGATGGTGTTTGGAGTAGCCTCTGCCCCAGCCATTTGGCAACGAAAAATGGACGAGATTTTGGCGGACATTCCTTTTACGCAGTGCCTGCTAGATGACATGCTCATTACAGGACGGACTGACCAGGAACACAAGCATAATGTGGAGCTTGTGTTGGTGAGACTCCAAGAACAGGGTCTGAAAGTGAACTTAGCAAAATGCCAATTCATGGTGCCTAAATTGGAGTTTTGTGGCCACCTTGTGGATGCAGAAGGTATACACACCACAGAAGCCAAGGTTGATGCTTTAGTCAAAGCTCCAGCCCCAACCAACGTCCAGCAGCTGCGATCATACCTTGGCTTGCTGAACTATTACCACAAATTCCTGCCAGATCTGGCACACACCTTGTTTCCGTTGAACAAGCTTTTGGAGAAACACTCCAGATGGGACTGGTCGGCTGCATGTCAACGTGCTTTTGAAGTTTCTAAGCGGGAGCTGTTGGCGTCACGCATGCTTGTGCACTATGACCTCCAGAAGCCTCTCACCTTGGCTTGTGATGCCTCACCCTATGGTCTGGGGGCGGTACTATCCCACATCTTACCAGATGGGTCAGAAAAAACAGTGGCATTTTCCTCCAGGTCTTTGACAAAAGCAGAAAGCCATTACTCACACATTGACAAAGAGGCTCTTGCGCTGATATGGGCAATTAAGAAGTTTCATCTTTACCTGTATGGTAGGGAATTCACCATACTGACGGACCATAAACCACTCCTTCAGATCTTTAGCCCTGACAAAGGCATCTCCCAGACTACTGCGGGCCGCCTCCAACGCTATGCCCTATTCTTGGTGGCATACAGCTACAAAATTCAGTATCGTGGTCATGATGCCAATGCTAATGCGGACGCAATGTCCCGACTGACGGGAGGTCCATGGACTCTTCTCCATCGGTCAAGAGTTGTCGTTACACCAGCCTGTCCTTCTTGTCTTCTGGAGAGATAGCAGCCCATACAACCAAGGATACATTTCTGAAAACAATACTCTCCTGGGTACGGTCCGGTTGGCCTGCAACTGTCACACAGAATATAAACCTTATTTCCGCAGGCGTATGGAATTAACTGTGGCTGGCAACTGTGTTTTATGGGGAGACAGAGTGATCATTCCACAGACCCTCCGGAGACACATTCTGGACTTGCTACATACTGGTCATCCCGGGGGCACACGTATGAAACAAAAGGCCAGAGGCTATGTGTGGTGGCCAAACCTAGACTCAGATATCGCAACATATGTGAATGCTTGTGCTAGATGTGCACAAACGGCAAGAGACCCTCCTCGAGGGTGCATCCAGCCCTGGACTTGGCCCATGGTTCCTTGGTTTCGCCTACACTTGGACTTTGCAAGCCCGATCAGAGGACACACCTTCCTGATCATAGTGGATGCTCTTTCAAAGTGGCCTGAGGTCATTCCTGTTACTCAGCCAACGACTAAGGCAACGGTTTCCATACTGTTACATCTCGCTGCTACGTTTGGGTACCCCAGAGAGATCGTCACGGACAACGGAGCACAATTCACCAGTCAGGAGTTTCAGCGTTTCCTGACTGCCCACAACATGAAGCACAAGTTGACCGCACCTTACCACCCAGCTACAAATGGTCAAGCAGAGAGGTTTGTGCAGACTTTCAAACGCTATTTCAAAGCTACAGTGGCTGCAAGTAAACAACAGTCTCTGTCACCCCAGCAGCTGGACTTCTTCCTTTCTGCTTTCAGAAGCACACCACATGCAACCACTGGTAAAACTCCAGCAGAACTCCTTCTGGGTCGGCATTCATGGACTGTGTTGGATATGCTCCACCCTCAAACAGTCCAGGAACATGTACTGCAGTCCCAAGACAAGATGATCAAATACAATGAGCGCCCCCAATTCACAGCCCAACAAAAGGTATGGGCCCGATCTTATGGGGCTTCCAACACCCGTTGGCTTCCTGCTGTCATTGCAGAGACTCTGGGACCCAAGATGTACAAGGTCCGCCTGGAAGATGGTTCCATTTGCTGGCGTCATGCGGACCAACTGCGTCCTCGTTCTCAACTGCCTGAATCCCTGATGCCGGCTGAACCACCAGTGTCTCAAGGATCTGCTCCCAGCGGATCAGGATGCACAGAGACTGATGATTGTGGGGACTCTGAACTTTTGAACTCAGCTCCAGCAGAGCCCTCCAGCTCCGGAGGTCTGTTTACCCTCTGAGTTGGGGGATCCCTTCTTGGCCCCGCCGGTACCCATTCCGGCCAGCCCTGTTTCCTCCGGTCCCGAATCGCTGGATGCCCGGCCTCAACGACACTGTCGCCCTCCTGACCGGTTGCAGTTGCAAGAGCGGTTACGAGACTTTCGAACAGGGCCGACGGAAGTGATTCGATGACATATTAACCCCGCAACTGTCCCTGGAAGCTTGAAGTCCTGTAATTCTCCTGTGTTTGGAGGACTGTTATTGGACAGTTATCAGTTAATGTTTTGTGCCTGTTATTGTTTTATTGTGTTTTTTTTGTTGTTGTTGTTGTTGTTTTTGTTTTTTGAGGGATGGATGGAAGGTGTTATACCTGAAGGGTTCCACATGTACTGGCATTTTAAGGCTGGCTCCACCCAGCAGTGATGACAAGGGTCAAGGGGTACAGTGGCCATCTTAGAGTGTGCTCATGTAGGAAGCAGATAAGATGTACTGTCCTGAGATGCATGTTGCAGTGTACAGCCTGTACTGAAATAAACATCCATTGCTCCAGACCAGAGTCTTGTGTCTCTCACAACTCACAGGACATCACAACACCTTTGCAACTTGGTGCTTGGTGTGGTAGGCAGCTGGTGGGAAAAGGCTTTAAAAAATAATCCACATGTTGCAGCCCCTGAACTGCGCAGTCATAGAGCCAGCAAAATAGTGAAGTGCTGTGCCGATCGGACCCCCCACCCCCCCGTACATGCAGCGGTCCGCGCGGCTGTAGGAGCGATCCGACAAGAGGGGGCGGCTATTCATTTTTGTCCGCCCTCTCCGGATCGCTCCCAGCCAATGCGCGCGCCCGCCCGCCCTGTCACTTCCTCCTCCTGTGTAAACACAGGAAGGAGGAAGCGATGTGATCTCTCCCTCGGCGGTTTTTTTCAACCACCGCTGAGGACAGATCACAACACAGTAAGTCCTGCACTAACACTACACTGCACTAACACTACACATAGTCACATTTAACCCCCCGATTGCCTCCCCCTCCCCCCTGTCACAGTGTTACTGAATGCAGTAATCATACATGTATGATTACTGTATTTAGTGTCAGTGTGACAGGCAGTGTGACAGTCAGTTAGTGTTAGGTCCTGGGTAGCCCCCGTACCCCCCCTAATAAAGTTTTAACCCCTTGATCACCGCCCTAGTTAACCCTTTCACTCCCTATTGCCAGCATCACTAAGCGATCATTTTTCTGATCGCTGTATTAGTGTCGCTGTTCCCGCTAGGTAGCTAAAAAAAAATGTATTGCGATTTTTTTTTTTACTAAAGACATGTGGCTAAATAAATGTTGGCCTAAATGTTTGACTAAAATGTAGTTTATTGATTTTTCTTATAACAAAAAGTAAAAACCTTTGAGAAAGTCACATGACGAAATGCGTCAGGTGACCATTACGCAAGCTTGTACGCACGTTCAGTCCAACAGCTGATCCAAACACCACCGTATGGGAAGGCGAGCTGCTCAAGACGGAGACGAACGCTCCTGAATCATCATACAGACGGAGCTGGCAGCCTCGCTTTCATACAGGGACAGGTGGACAGCGCACAACACTTGTTTGAACTTTATTTTTATTTTATTTTACTTTTCAATTTTATGCACCAGCCTTGGTGCCTCTGGGCTTTTATGGTGGAAATGTCCACTCTTCTCTTTTTACAATAATAAAAGCTCTGCGAGTTTTATACATATCACGCTATGTGGATACTTCGTTTTTTTTCTTGAGTGACACCGTGAGCACCGCATCGGAATTCCTCCAGATCCATTTCATACACCTGGGAGCAACTTCTGGGACAACATAGACAGCAACGCAACAGGAATATCAAAGGTACCACCACCTCCCGCCTTTTGCCCCTGGAGGGTGACAACATTTGGTGAGTGGGGTCCTAAGAGGGGGAGCACAAAAGTCACGGAGCGGCACCCTATAAGAGGAAACAGCACTAAAGTCACCAATAGACGTTTTTTGCAGCATTATCCAATAATCTTCTGAAATGCAACATAATTATTGCATATTAGAACTACCTGTATTTTTTATCAACATCAATTTATATTATTATATATATATTTTTTTTTTTCTTTCTGTAATTCACATTAACACAGCCCCCACAGGGGGGGTGCTAACCCTATTTGGGTGACTCACCACTGAAATAAGGGTTTGAATACCTACAGGTTTTGCTTTCTGAGTGGTATGGGGACATATTAACACCCATTGGGCCAGATTCAGGTAGATCAGAGCATCTTTGCTCTGGAGTAACGCTTCTCATTTGCGTTACTCTGCCGAAATTTTAGGAGCAAGTGCTGTTATTCAGGAAGCACTTGCTCCTAAAGTTGCGGCAGCTCATCGCAAATGAGCCAGCGGAATTCAAATTGGGCGGGTACGGGGCGTGTAGTATTCTAACTATGCGCGATCCCGCGGCGAACGTACTGCGCATGCGTCGAGTGTCAATGAATCCCAGTGCGCATGCTCCAAGTTCTGTCAGTGAACGTCAATGACGTTACGTCCCCATTCATGAATGTTTTACGCAAACGACGCGATTTGTTTTTTTTCCGACGCGATGACGACGGCTATACCTAACATAGGATATTCCACTAGGGGGCTGCTTTATCTTTACGTCGCGTATCGCTTCCGGAAACGTCGTAAAGTCACTGCGTCGCGCCCGAAAACGATCGTGAATTTCCGACTCCCGCTGATTAACATATTTTTTCAGCGTTAATCAGCGGGAACGCCCCCGGCGCCATTTTTAAGTTGAAGTAACGATGCGATGGCGAAATTCAATTACGCCGATCGCATCGGAACTCCAACCCGGCGTTTCTTGTTTTCTGGTTATAGAAAACAGAAACGCCGGCTTAAAGTGACAGTTAGGCTGGCGGATCACTGGATCCGCCAGCCTAACTCTTCATGAATCTGGCCCATAGAGTTGCAAGCAGCTTAGAGATTGGATTTCTCACACCTGGCCTGCACAGTATCCCGACGATACTTCTCAGGTTGGCCAATTGGATCATAATATATTTTTTTCTTTTCATCTTTTGTCCACACGATTGTTGGTTCACATTGACACTAAGATTGATGATTGTTTTTTTTTTTTGTGTTTACACACTTTTGTGTTTGTTTTGGTCACACATTTTGGATTGATGCCATAGGATAATAGGCAGGCTGGTCCATACATCAACCCTTTCTTGACTCATAAGGGTCACAACAGCATTCACCTCTTTCACACCTGGAGCTAAAATAGGAGTAGCATTGCTCCGATAGCCTGGGCTCATTTTTAGTGCACAGGGTCTCGACCCAATTTGAATACAGCACTAACATCCAGCCTCGATTTTGGTCACTAACACTCACTCCCAGTGGACACCATCTGATGGTGGAGGTCCACTAAGCTTTCACACATATGGTTAATAGCAACTCATCCCTTATCATTATTGTGGTAACCATACTTGCTCTCACATCACGTGGGTTCAGGGAATCCCCATATATGGATTAACCCCTGTCTACAAGTTACCCAACACTTGTTTACTTTTTCACAAATGATATCACATTAATCACATTAATCACCCACCGGTCACGCACCAGTGACCCATTCAGCAGCGCCATTCCCCCTACCAACACTTATCAAAAAGTAAAAAATATTGATTTTTTTTCAAAAATGTTTTTTTGTATATAGCGCAAAAAATAAAAATCAC
Organism: Rana kukunoris; assembly: GCA_029574335.1. Taxonomy (NCBI): domain Eukaryota; kingdom Metazoa; phylum Chordata; class Amphibia; order Anura; family Ranidae; genus Rana; species Rana kukunoris. Next base: position 351,548,128 of record CM056053.1, on the reverse strand, counting down.
AGAGGCGATCAAATACCACCAAAAGAAAGCTCTATTTGTGGGAAGAAAAGGACCCAAATTTTGTTTGGTAGCCACGTCGCACGACCGCGCAATTGTCTGTTAAAGCGACGCAGTGCCGGATCGCAAAAACCCCTTGGGTCATTTGGCAGCATATTGGTCCGGGGCTTAAGTGGTTAAAGTAGGTTTTAATAAATGGCTCATGCAGCAAATTTATACTGCAGGGGAAACGAAAACAAAAAAAAACACACAACTGTAGTTGTCAATGCTGAATGTTTTCACACACATGAAGCTGACATCTTTACTATCAGCAGGAGGATAATGACAGCACTTCCATTACCACCAGTGCCTTTTACCCAAAAATCATCCTGATCCACTGCTGCTGCCCCTTCTGGCATGCTGGTACTTGTAGTGCCCCAGCAGCTCACAGACATAGCATGTGGTAAGGTAGTACAGGAGAGGAGGAGACTTTGCCTGTGTACTGGTGGGCAGGTGATGAGTAGGGAGATGTAGAAAAGATTGGAGAAGTTCAGCACATCCTTCTCCCAGAAGCATGGCACTTCTCTCACATAGATCGTTTTTCTAACAGCAGCCCTTAGACACAAGAGGAGCCCTGATACACAGCCTCCCCCTCCCCCTCCTCACCAGGGTAAGCACTGAAAATAAAACATTCTTTCAGCTCAGTTAGCTTATCTTTTATCAGGCAGCCGTCCATACCCACACTGCAGGCTGTCCCCTCCTCCCTCTCCTCTCTCCAGCAGTCAGCACCTCCTGCTCCTATGTCAAAAAAGCCGCACTGGAAAAGGGGGCATGTACACTGTGCTCCCATTGGCTGAGGAGGCAGTGGAGAGGCGGGGCAGCTACAATCTCGAGATTTACACATCAAAATTATGTTGGCAGTGGCTGTTTCAGGGATAGAGGTCAAAATACATTGATTTTAACAAACTGTCCCTGCTTTTACAAAGGCTGGCAACTCTGATGGGGCCCCCTAGTGGCCATGGGGCCCTTGGTCCGTGCCCAACTGACCGAATGGTCAGTCCGCCCCTGTTAAGGGGACAGTAGCACTGGGGTATTATTATACTAGGCGCTATTTGTGCTTTTATATTTTTTGCTTGTCTATATGTGACTAGTGATCGGTCACTTATTGTGGATTTTATATGGGGATCTTCCCTCAAAATATACCAGTGCTATACAAATATCTTCCCCATCTTCCTAAATCTATTATGACATTTGCATAACAAATCAAACTGGTTGGGTAGTGTGCTCTATTTTGGCTTCTCTCTCAATCCCAACATTTTTGTGAAGATAATGTTAAAAGGCATCCTCAACAATATCTTTGGGGTAACCTTTTTCTCTAAATTTAGTTTTCAACAAGTGACCATGGATGTTGTGGTCTTGTACTCAAGTGCAATTGTGTTTAAGATGGCAAAATTGGCTTTTTGGAATATTGTTTACCCATTGTGGATAATGACGATTGTTGAAATGCAAGTAGGAGTTACCAGAAGTGGGTTTGTAACGGTTACCACCGCTTACAACCTTCCATCCAACCACGACAAGCTTATCTGACACACTCCGACAATATTGCCTACACGATCCATATCCTTTCCCAGAATAAACGAGACAGCGCTCCGTTCTTGCTTCCAAAGATATGACCATTTATTAGTATTTTCTCAGCTTCTTATATCTAGTACAGCATAATACAGTTAATCACAGGACAATGCAGTCCCCACCCCCCTATTCACTCACTGAGGATGATTCTTTAATTGGTAGCTAGACATGACGGCACCGTGTTATCAATAGGGTTCAATTAACCTTGAATAGTAACACAGACATCTTGTTGAATAAGTTCTCTATACAGCTTTATCACACAATGGCAGTGAGAGTGGGTGTCTTTACATTGACTAGCCAACACCTTAGGATATTTCAATAGCCTATTATACAAAAGGTATGACTCACTGGCTGACCTGGTCATGTCATCATGACTCCTTGTGATATCTCAGTCCTGCAATATGAAGTATTATTAATGTCCCATCTCATGTAATATGAATTATGATTCACTATTAGCCACCCTATACCCAAAAGGGCACAGGGTGGATTTCGACCCAAGAGTTTTTGGTGCTGCTGGCACAAGAGTATCTCTCATCCTTCCAACGTCTCTGGGTGTCACGGGCCATTCTGTTACATCTCTCCCCTTTTGGTGGGAGACGGACACAGGAGGGAACCCCAAACGGGTTGACTCCGAAGTCCGTCAGTAGTTCCCATCCTCCAATGCTGGTATCCATACTGTACCCCAAATAAATGGCTCCAAACTGAGCATTACTCACCCCGCCAACCTCTGCCTCTCTCAGAGAACACGCCTGCCGCTGGGGAGAAGGCAGGGTAGCTGGGCTCAGTCCATCATGCTGTTGGGGGTCTGGGCCAACTGCCCCCCCTTCCTGGGGTATACCAGTGGAGACTGAAGTCCCATCCACTGGTGCTAGGTGAAAACCCCCCGGTGCTTGCAAAGCAAAGCAGACATCCTCCTGTCCCAGTCCTGTACCATTTTCTGGGGTTGTGCCAGTGGAGACTGAAGTCCCATCCACTACCCCAGGAACCCCCTCTTCTGTTAGTGAGGAGCAGAGGCCTATGACACTCTGCTCTGTTGCCAGCTCTTCTGCTGGGTTGCTGTGAGTGGAGACCACAGTCCCATCCACTACCACAGGAACCCCCTCTTCCGTTAGTGAAGAGCAGAGGTCCGTGACCCTCTGTTCTGTTGCCAGTGATTCAGCTGGGGGTAAAAGCTTTACCACCTCAGCTTGTTGTTGGAGAGAGGGGCCAACCGCCCCGGCTCTCTGGAACTCCACACCATCCGCTTCGGCTTTAGGGATGAAAATCTCCATATTTTCCACTGTCGATTCATCAGCCAGGAGTTCACAGTTGTCATCTGAACTTTCCTCATAGTCCCAGGCAATGGGAGCCCCACCCTGCTGCTGAGCCGAGTCTAGCAGCTGTCTGTAGGCGACCTCCAGCTCCCATTCCCGAATGGCCAGAAATTCCAAATCTTCCTGTGACCAGTGGCCTCCCGAGATATTTAATTTCTCCTCTCTGTGCTCCATTATGTCCTCCAAGCGCCACTCCCGATCATCCCCAAAGTCGGGATCACTGGACATCCTCCAATATAATAATCCCAGGCCATCATAGTCATAGTCTTCTGTGGGGCTGTCATCTGCTGGCCACGGGCACTCTTGGGCTACATACCACCGGAGGGCTCTGTAGCTCTCATCCAGCTGCATCTCTGCCTGGATCAGCCTGCTTAAGTCCGCTATCCACTCCTGCTTCGGTTGTTTCCCCAACAACAGCATTTGTACGTCATACTGTGGCCAGTACCTTGCATAGATGGACGGCAGGACCTTTCCTTGGTGTTGCTGCTCCAGAGCTAGTGCTTCCTTCCAGAGTTGGCACCGAATCACATCCGACCATCCCAACAGGACCTCCTCTGATACTGGTCCTCTATGCTGTATCCGCATCTCTTGTAACCTCCTTTGGAATTCCTCTTCCATGGAGACTGGTATCTGCACCTCTCCTCTCTCTTCAGCTGCTGCAGCACTTATTCGCTGTCGCAAGGTGGCATCCACAGCCGCTATAACCCGGTCTATGATCTCCGGCGGAGGATTAGGACCATATTGTGCCAGTCCATGTTTAACAGCCCGATCAAAAAATTCTTCCTCGGGTGTCCTGTCTGTTACGCTGGGCCTCTTAGCTCTATTCATTTCGACAAGTTCTGCGATAATGTCCCTTTTCTTACGGTTGCTGGCCGGTCTGCCCCGGCTCTCCAGTAAGTCCGTGAGGGAAGAGAGCTTCATCCGTTCATACAGCGTCTCCATTGTCCTGTGTCCTTGTAGCCATCCTTCTGAAGATGGAATCATCCCACTGCTGTGCCACCAATGTAACGGTTACCACCGCTTACAACCTTCCATCCAACCACGACAAGCTTATCTGACACACTCCGACAATATTGCCTACACGATCCATATCCTTTCCCAGAATAAACGAGACAGCGCTCCGTTCTTGCTTCCAAAGATATGACCATTTATTAGTATTTTCTCAGCTTCTTATATCCAGTACAGCATAATACAGTTAATCACAGGACAATGCAGTCCCCACCCCCCTATTCACTCACTGAGGATGATTCTTTAATTGGTAGCTAGACATGACGGCACCGTATTATCAATAGGGTTCAATTAACCTTGAATAGTAACACAGACATCTTGTTGAATAAGTTCTCTATACAGCTTTATCACACAATGGCAGTGAAAGTGGGTGTCTTTACATTGACTAGCCAACACCTTAGGATATTTCAATAGCCTATTATACAAAAGGTATGACTCACTGGCTGACCTGGTCATGTCATCATGACTCCTTGTGATATCTCAGTCCTGCAATATGAAGTATTATTAATGTCCCATCTCATGTAATATGAATTATGATTCACTATTAGCCACCCTATACCCAAAAGGGCACAGGGTGGATTTCGACCCAAGAGTTTTTGGTGCTGCTGGCACAAGAGTATCTCTCATCCTTCCAACGTCTCTGGGTGTCACGGGCCATTCTGTTACAGGGTTTAATATAGTTTTGTGCACAGATGGTGTCATTATGATGGAATAGTTCCAAAACCAAAAAGGCTAGTTTATTACTGTCAGATACTGAAGTGAATAATATAACACATCATTGATGTATCATCCGTAAAAAACTATATGAGACACATATGTGTTATTTTGCCATATATAATGGTGTTCCCTATAACCCATAGTTAGATTTGCATAGCTGAGGGCAAAATTTGCCCCCATAGCTGTGTCTTGGGTCTGGATATAGAAATCACCATTGGATTCAAAGTAATTGTATGTGAGGCAGTATTTCAAATTTTCCAACAGAAATTGTATCTGACACGGATCAAGTAGTGGTTCATTATTGAGAATACTTGCTTATATTATTCATATTACTAAATCATATTACTAAATAATATATTATTATATAATACAGTTTAGTATGACCCTATATGATTTAGTATAGCCCAGTATATGATTATAGGTTTTATGTCTTATACCCTTATTTTTAAATCACTGTTATTATTATTCCTAGTAGATATAATCTCAGACTATCATGATTCTACTGGTCGTCTGTTGTAAGTATGGTAATTTAGTTCATAGTTTATAGTTGTTAAGCAGTGGCAAATAATAATACATTACAGCCCTGCTATTATGCTGGTTCTCACAGACAATATTTTCATCATGATGTCTTTTTAAAGATAGTGTGCTGTGTTGTTTAAAAGTGTTTGCCGTATTATTATGCTGTGTTCCACCTGTTACTATGGTTACTGGGCATACTCTCCATTCAGTACCTCTCCCTTGTATGGTATATCTAGCCCACAGTAAGATGGCCACCATCAAAGCCTGAGAAAGGAGCACGCTCAGAGAATCTCCAGAAGGGCTGTGAGCAAACAGTGCAGCTGTATTGTAGCCGGAGAATAGATCGTCCCCACCAGCCCATGATGCCCAGCACTATCCCAGGACGGCGCAGATGAAAGTGATATATATGATACACACCCATGCTGGATAATGTCACTAATTTGTCAGTGTTCTTAATCTTACTTCTTAATATTAAAAAAAATGAACTGGCTGCATTTAGAGGGCGCTGTTTTTTGTCTTTTACCATGTTCCAGAGTCTCTTCTAACATTGCAGCCTCCTAAAGACAGCATATTACTTCCTCACATGGACATATTGATTTATGTGGACTTGTTTTATTGCCCAGTCTGATTGCCTATGCCACCCCCCTGTTGCTATTTGTATACAGCCATATCCCGAGTGTGTCATATTATCCTGTTGTTTCTCCATCCAATCTGACAGAGCTTGAGCTAATTTGCAAAGAATAATGGGCAAAAATGTCACTCTTTAGATGTGCAAAGCTGGTAGAGCCATCACCAAATAGCCTTGCAGCTGTAATTGCAGTCAAAGAGGGTTCTACCAAGTATTGACAGGGAGCTAAATACAAATGATTATGAAAAAGGTAAAAGATTAACAGTTCCATCATCCATATACTTAAAGATATTGGATAATGTAAATTAAAGTGGGGGGGCGTGGCCTAACTCCGGACCAAGATGGACGTGTGACTTCCGTCCTCCGGAACATAGAAGCGGCTAAAATCAGCTACCGAGCCCAGGACAGCAGCTACACTGATGGGTAAGGGGGATCGGAACACCTCCGCCTCCCGAGGATCGCAGGACGCAGCCCAGCCGCAGACGAACATCATCCCCGCGATGTTCCGACCCTCACATGGGGAAGGCCTCACAACCGCGGGCTTGCCTAAACTGCACACGCCGCCCGGTGGCTCCAACCCCACAGCCGGCGGATCGCAAGCACTGTCCAGCGGGACGCTGGCAATGTGCTCTAATACGATCCCCGCAATGTTTAAACAGGGAGAGGGTCACACAGACCCAGCCGTGCCTAAGCCACACATCCCACTCGGAGGCTCCTTCCCCATCATGGATGACTCACATGGATCTCCTCATGGCGTGCAAGGGCTGCCTGCCCAGCCAGTACAAATGACTCATCCTCCCCAGCCCTCACAGCCCCTATGCCTGGCTGACCTCCAGGCAGTGGCTCATGACATCAAGTCTGCCATTTCTGATCTTAAAACAGACATTCAGAATATAGCAGGACGTATGGGGGCAGTGGAGCAATCCACAGCAAGACATGCAGACGCCATTAAACAGGTCCAGAAATCCTCAGACCTGCATCTGTCCCACCTAATAGATATTACTCGCCATTTAGAAGACCTGGACAATCGCGGAAGGAGACATAACATTAGAATTAGGGGTGTCCCTGAAAGCACCGATCAGAACCCAGTGGAACAGAATTTACAGGGCCCTCAGGCCTAGGGAAAGAGACAATGAACCTCCCAGAGATATTGTATGCTGCCTAGTGAACTTTCCACTAAAAGAAGCTATTCTTAAGAAGGCAAGAGAGAAAAACAGGATTCTTTTTAACGGCAACGAGGTTAAACTATATCAAGATCTCTCTAACATCATCTTACAGCAGCGCAGAGCCCTGAGTCCGCTCCTAGAACAGCTGAGATCCAGAAACATCCCATATAGATGGAAGTTTCCGTTCTGTCTCTCTGCTACGTGGAGAGGCCATACGGCACTGCTTCGCACGCCAGATGAACTTCGTTCGTTCTGTGAAGCCCTGAATATTCCACTTGTGGATGTCCCTGATTGGTACAGTTCCTTCATGGTAAATGACAATTGGATCGAAGTGACCAGTTCCTACAATCCGAGACCCCAGAGGGCGGGTGACCGATGTCGCAGACCTTCCCCGTCCCAACGCAACAGAGAAGGTGCAGCCAGAGGAAGTCCCGATTTGTCCCCGCCGAGACGCAGAGACCGCTTGGATCACCCTGATCAGATGGACACTTAACCACTGGACCTCCATGCTAAGGCAATGATTTTGTTTGTAGCCTGCGACCATTTTTAAGCGAGCTGGAGAACTTTCCATCTTCTGAACAAAGTTACACGTTACTATTGAGACCATATCCAGGCTTGGATGACAAAGACGACTCTAACATATTGACAAACATATTGACAAACTGCACTTTTTTTTTTTTTTGACTTTTGGGGGGGTTTGTGCTCCCCTCTCGCCGCTTGTTGGCTGCCTCCCCCCCCCCCCCGGGTTTCAGCCCCCTTTCCTTTTTTTTTTGTGTTTCTCTTTGCCAATGCAGATAAACATGAAGCTACGTATAGTGAAGAGTATGTCACCTCCAAGGCTACTTGTTCTTCAGCAATACTGGGACTTCTCAGTTGAGTATTAAGATCTTGCCTACTACCTGCCAGTTAAATCGGTTATCTAGTTGTTAGTAATTTTGTTGGTATATGGGGCCTGCTTCATGAGCCTGTGCAGAGATGGTGCTACAAGTGCTGCTTTCTCGGAGGAATGACTCTGAGTAATCTTAAATGACAGTAGTGTACGCCTCTACCACTAGGGGCCAGATCTTTCTGGCTACCTGCACTTGTCCCTCAGTTTCTGTGCGTGTTTCTTGAATATATTTGCCGCCCCGGGGGGCTTTGGTGGGGGGAGGGGGTGGGAGATAATATCTTAACTAATTTTCTGTCAATGATATACTTATTACATCCTAGATTAATTTTCATTGGATTACATTATGAAGTTACTAAGGTTATACGGTAATGAAAGTTTATTCCAGGTATGGATCTTACTGTCACGCCCTACTCTTTGAGTTTCATATGTATAGTCACTCTTATTACTAAACAGACATAATCTACCTTAAACCCTTGGAAGATGTTGTCATCTCTGAGGAAGAAGATGACGGAGTTCTGAGCAGGGACACGTACCCTGCGCGGTATCTCTCCCTCTCTGACAAAAACTTAAGGGAGGGTAAAGGACAAAAAAAAAGAGAAAAATGGGTGATCTATGGTACTATTCGCAGCGTAACATCTCCCTGTAGCTGTACCAGAAACGGTTAGGTAGACGCTGAATCTCTATGTAATTGGTGATCACTGACCATAATATCGCTAGTTCTCTGGGAGAAAGTTATTGGATAAACTTATTACCAGTTTGAGACCTAGGGCTTTTTCTCACAATGTTTATGAGACAGGAGGTTGGAGGGTTTAGAGAAACAAGGCAGATGGGGGAAATGATAATCATTGGGTGGATCTGCTAGTGTTATAAGTTGCATGTCTTGAATATGCCGTTATTTGTTAACAGAGATTATTTATCTGTATTTTGCTCAGAAATGCCTAACAGTGTCCTTTGAATGTGGGTCACATAGATGTTTAACCTCCCTGGCGGTCTTCCCGTGTGTGGCACGGGGTGAGATTTTAAAGCTACGATCGGTAACCCCGTGCCACACACGGGCTTGCCTCGCTGGATGCAGAAAAAAGTTTACTTACCTTTTCTCTGCGATCCAGCGATGAATCCCCGCAGTACACGGCGGGCGGATGTCCGCCTGATGCTGTGTGTTCCGCTGATTCCCTTCCCTGCGAGCGTCGCGACGTAGGGGGGGGGAACGGCGCCAAATTTAAAAAAGTAAACAAACACTATACATACAGTACACTGTAATCTTATAGATTACAGTACTGTATGTAAAAAATACACATCCCCCATGTCCCTAGTGGTCTGCCCTGTACACTACATGTCCTTTTATATAATAAAAACTGTTCTTTCTCCCTGCAAACTGTAGATTGCCCATAGCAACCAAAAGTGTCCCTTTATGGCAAAAATTGTTTTAGAGCAGCTAAAAAACAGCGATAATAAATCAGAATCACTTGCAGAATTTAGCGATAGCGATTTATGGGGAAATTCGTCATAAAAAAAAAAAATAATGACAGCAAAAATTCTGCAACTGAGCAAATTTCAGTGATTTTGATTTCATTACATTATTGAATAATATTTACTATAATTATATTATTATTTGTTATAATTTTTTATAATTATTTATTATATTATAATTTTTAATAAGAAAAAAAAAAAAATCATACCCGGGATGCCTATTAGACTCTTGTTTGGATAGATTTCAGTGAGTTATTCCTAAGAATTACAAGCCTACAGTATAAAATGCCAAATTCCCTTGCAAATAATGGTACCGCTTTTAGCACCTAAAATCTGAAAGAATCATACCGCCAGGGAGGTTAAACTGTCGAAGTCATAGAATGTCTGTCAGCTGAAATCTATCCTTAGGTGGCAGAACCATGTCACTTTATCAATGCGACCTCTCCCTACATACATATTGAACTACGTAACTTGATGTAAACAGGAAGGTCCCCCCTGTGTCATTGAATATTCCTTAACCTGAGCTCGATGTATGCTATATTTAGATATCCGCTCCATAGTGCCCATACATCTAATACATAGAGGAATCTCTAGGGTGCAGTAGGGCCTATTTTATTGGTCTCTATTGATCTTCATGACTTTTACCAGTATTTTACTGTACCTCGGCTAATCTATCTTGGTTCGCCTGGACACTGTCCCCACACAAGGGGTGTAACCCATTGCACCCTTTGACCTTGCCGGACTGTATTGTTAGAGTGGACCTTCAGATTTAGGTCTACTCCCGGAACTCCCTGACCCATCCCCCTTCCCCCCATTCTCACCCCACCTTATTTTTATTTTTTTATTTTTCTCTTCTTCTTTCCTTTCTTTTTTCTTCTCTCTTCTCTTTCTATTCTCTCCTTCTCTGCGGAGAGTTTGTTAGAGTGCAAACATGTCACCTGTTAGCCATCACTCTACCCCTCTGTCGCTAAAGCTACTCTCTATAAACGCGAAGGGACTGAATATTCCTGAAAAAAGAACTAGACTCCTCAATGATTGCCATAAACAGAAAGCAGATATTATATGCGTCCAAGAAACCCACTTTAAAAAAGACAAGATCCCGAAATTTAACGATAAAAGATTTCCTCTGGCTTTTCACGCATCCAACCCTGACGGGAAAACAAAAGAAGCCTCGATACTAATAGCAAAACATACCCCATTTCAAGTACAAGACACTATGCTAGACCCGGAAGGGAGATACGTATTTCTTAAAGGAAAACTTAGATCACACCCGATCACTATTGCAAACATATACGCCCCAAACACAAAACAGGTAACATTCTTTCGTAAGATTAAATTCCTATTGACCACCTTCGCTTCAGGCATGCTCATACTAGGAGGGGACTTCAATGTCCCCCTCAATCCTATTTTAGATACTTCAAATGGAGCGTCGAGCCTTCCCTATAGTGCATTGAAACAAATCAAACTCCAACTGCAAGGATTAATGTTACATGATGCCTGGAGAACTTTAAACCCACAAACCAAAGACCATACATTCTTTTCAACAGTCTGCCAGAAATACTCTAGGATTGACCACTTTTTTCTATCTCAAACAGACTTAAAGGTACTGAAAAGTGCCACGATTGATCCTATGGTGATATATGATCACCACCCAATCACTATGACGTTAGAATTCCCAGACCGAATCACTACAACGAAAACATGGAGACTCAATTCATCTATCTTGAAAGACGAGTTGCAGGTTCAATCCTTTAGCGATATATTGACCGATTACTTCTCGCGGAATGAAAATGAAGACACTTCACTCCTGTCCCAGTGGAAAGCACATAAATGTGTCATGAGGGGTGAATTCATCGCCACACTTGCCAGACAGAAAAGAGATCAGCAGTCGAGGATTACATCCTTGATCGCTCGAATACAGACGTTAGAGGCAGCACACAAACAAACAGTTGCAGCAAGTACCCTGGAGGAACTGACGAATGCCGGATTATCCTTGTCTGAAGAATTAAGCCTAAAGACTAAAAGACAATACATGCTGCGCCATAAAATATTTTACGAACAAGGTAACAAAAGCGGTAAACTGTTAGCAAAAGCGGTCCAAGATAAAAAGGCTGCTGCCACAATTCATAAAATTAGAGACAATAAGGGCAAAAACACACTCCTCTAATGAAGATATAGCCAAACAATTTGAACTGTACTATCAAACTTTATATAATCTACCCTCTAACCCGAAATGCCCCCATAATACTGTTAAAAGAACACAACTTATCGAAGATTTTCTACAAAAATACAGCCCACCAAAAATATCAGGGGACGTAGCACAAAACCTTGATGCGCCTATATCGGAGTGCAAATTTGACAAGGCCATTAAAGATATGAAGGTGGGTAAAGCCCCGGGACCAGACGGTCTATCCCTATTGTACTACAAGACCTTCACTGATATATTGAAGCCCAGATTTCTAAAAACCTTCCGTGCTCTACACTCTGAACAAAATCCACCAGCTCAACTTTTAGAAGCCCACATATTGGTAATCCCCAAGGAAGGAAAGGATCTTACCCAGGTTACAAACTATAGGCCGATATCCCTGATCAACGTAGATGTTAAAATATATGCAAAAATATTAGCAAACAGACTTATCCCACTGCTACCCTCCCTCATTTCTCTCGATCAGGTAGGGTTTATCCCAGGTAGGGAGGGGCGCGACAACACGATTAAAGCTTTAAATATACACCATTGGCTTACCTCTAACAAGTTAAAAGGTTTTTTTTTTGTCACTAGACGCTGAGAAGGTGTTCGACAGGGTGGCCTGGGACTATATGGATGCAGTATTAAACCATGTTGGTATCCCAGCCTTAATGAGATCATTTTTTCGGGTCCTCTATGCAAATCCGGTCGCAAAAGTACGCGTCAACGGCCACCTGTCGAACGCCTTCAAACTACGTAATGGAAAAAGACAAGGTTGTCCCCTCTCCCCTCTATTGTATGTACTAACACTGGAACCCTTGTTGAATAGAATAAGGGAAAACACAGGGATCAAGGGAATCCAAATAAATGGAAAAATTTACAAAATAGCCGCTTTCGCGGAGGATATGCTTCTTTTCCTTTCAGCTCCCCATATATCCCTACCTAATCTATTACATGACTTAGAAAAATTCCAAACTATATCCAATTTAAAAATTAACCATTCAAAATCAACCGCACTGAATGTTACGCTATCCCCGGGGAGATTGAACTTTGTAAGAAAAACTTTCCTTTCACCTGGGCAGAAAATTCCTTTACCTATTTGGGCATTGAAATTCCTAAAACCCTGTCAGACTTATTCAAACTCAACTTTACCCCAATTCTAAAAGAATCTAGAGAGGATCTCAAGAGATGGAATTCCTTGAATGTCTCTTGGTTTGGTAGGGCCTCGCTAATTAAGATGACAATTCTACCCCGCTCTATGTTATGCAAACTATTCCTATTAAACTTCCCCCTGCCTTTTTTGTCTCATTCCGACGGGCCTGCTCCTCTTTCATTTGGAGAGGCAAATCTCCGAGATTGAGATTCACAAAACTGAACTTGCCCAAACACAAGGGAGGGATTGCACTTCCTGATCTGCGTAAATACCACCAAGCAGCCCTTTTGGCGAGGATAGTTGATTGGAACAATCACAACTTACTAAAGGACGGGGTTTCACTAGAACATTCACTATTTATCCTACCAGTCAGGAATCTTCCTTGGATCCACCCGAAACATCACCCTCCAGCTGCCAAGCATCACCCTCTCATTGGCCCCACCTTAGAAATATTTTGTACCACATTTAAGGCATCATGCCCATCACCGTGGCTAGGCCCACTTACCCCACTAGACAACAATCCAGATTTTCCTCCTGGGCTAGAACGAAACTTCTTCCCCAAAACTTCCCTCACAGAGACAAATTGTTCTTGCACTTTTTTAAGTCTGGTACCTTACTAACTAGAAGTGAACTAAACAGAGACTTGAAATCAAATGTCTTTTCACACTGGCAATACTTGCAACTCAAACACTTCTTGACTACGAAGCAGCATATCCGTATCTGGTCAAGACGCCCCACAATTCTAGAATCCTTAGCATTACAAAAACAACCTCAAAGACACACCATCTCTATTTTATATAACTCTTTATTTGATACGGGTGCGGACTTCTCCAGTGAGTCATGTCTGGCATGGGAAAAATACCTCAACTTAAACCTGTCACAAAAAGAATGGGAAACCATCTTTATGCACGCACACAAGGGATCTCTAAATGTTGCCACCCAGGAGTGTGGCTTTAAGATTCTTACCAGATGGTACAGGACTCCCACTTTGCTCCATAAGTTTTCATCCCAAATTTCTAACAAGTGTTGGAGATGGGGAGTTGAGGAAGGCTCGATGCTCCACATATGGTGGTCATGCCCATTGATCCAGTCCTTCTGGAGGATGGTTCATGAGACTATCACTTCAATCACCTCAGATGATCTCAGACTTGAACCGGCACAATACTTGCTACACCACAGTTCAATCCCCAGAAGGAGATACATGAAATCTCTAACAATGTTCATGATAAACGCTGCTAGACACTGTATTCCATGCCATTGGCGATCAACTGTCACACCAACAAAGATAGAATGGTTTTGCAGACTAATCAACATCGAGAGAACCGAAGAACTTATCAGCATTGCTCAGGAACAGATTATTGCATTCAATGGGACATGGTACAAATGGCTTGAATTTAAAAACACCCCAGAATACAAAGCTTACAACTTGTAATTACCTGAAACCCAGGTCTGTCTGCACCAAGATAGCTGGCTTTGCTGTTTTCCATATCATACACACAACATATGTCTTTTCTTACCGTTCAGTCTTTTTTTTTTTTTTTTTTTCTTCTAACTTTTTTTTTTTTTATTATTTATTTATTTACTTATTTTATTCCCCCCCCCCTATATGTCATTCCTTCCCCTTCCCCTTCCCAAATCCTAAATACGTGTACAAAAATAAAGGGGAAGTTATATCTCATACCAACACTTCAAGCAAACTTTAGTCTGTTCCATATGCATATTGTTTACACCATTTCTGTTGTACTGTGCAGACCTTTAAAAGTCTCTGTACTGGATTGTGTAATATTTTTCTTTTTGTACACAAAATGTATATTTTCGTTGTATTTCGCACTATTTTTACTCAATAAAAACGTATGAAAAAAAAAATTAAACTGTGTGTTTATAATCATGTTTTAGTGCATATGACATAATGTTTTCATGATTTTCTTTTAAGTACCTATAGAAAGGAACTCTGATTTTATCATCATTTAAACCTATTTGCCTTGCTAACTCATTTAAGCAAATGAGTAACTATTTGTTTTCACCTTTATCCATTTCCTAATGCTGTGAAGATTTGTACAGTTGTTTCATTTTCCAGCATGCAGCAGAATACATTTCAAGTAATAATTGAGCTTCTATTGCAGTATTAGCTGAACCTCTGACATTGGAAGCGTTCTCATAGCTCTTTAGAAATGAAAAAGAGGAGATACAGGCATATTGTCTGCCTGGTGCAGCAATAATTAATGACTTACTGCTAACTTTTTCCACAAGTGAGAATCTATAATCGCAGTAAAAAAAAATGTAGAAGTTCTGTGTGCTTTTTACAACTTAAAAGCTGCAAAGAATTAGAACTTTGTGAAATATGGCTATGCATGCCATATATTCAATGTGGTTTGGTCATGGAGATTATTTATCCTGTCAATTTGTCACTGTTACACATTTCAAATATGTAGGGCAACCCTTTTTTCCCCTAGATGTGTGCATTCTTTGAAAAGCCCGACATCCAATTAATCAAGTGACAGAACCTGGTGTTCACTCTTTATTTTATTATGAATTCATGAATATTAGGGAAAACTTTAATATTTGCCCAGGGGAATGGCAATAATGATGCATCTCTTTAGAATGTGATTATTTCACAAGTATTTGTTTAATATTCAACTATTGCAAAATCTACTGAACCTATTCATCAAAGGTGCTTATTTTTCTCAAGTGAGATATGTAAGATACATCTCTCTGTCATTCGATCAAGTTTATTCATCAAACAGTGAAATTTAGACATATTGATGAATTCATCTCATGTACCAACATATGAGTTTGACTTATTTATCTCATGGGACAGAAAAATACATAATTTAATGAGAGTCCCAGAGTGTTATTCTGTGCATTAAATCAGAAATATACTATATATATATATATATATATATATATATATATATATATATATATAGAGAGAGAGAGAGAGAGAGAGAGAGAGAGAGAGAGAGAGAGAGAGAGAGAGAGAGAGAGAGAGTGATATTATAAATATTTATTTGTATAGAACAATTCCCACAGTATATTTTCTTTTCTTTATTGACAACAAAGTTTAAAAAATGTGTTTTGTTGCTTGTCTTAAAATATTTAGGCTCCATGCACAAGGATGTTTTGAGGTTGTAGCAAAACAAATGAATATGACCACATACAGACATTCACTTCGGCTGGCTGTGAATACCACCTGCAGCTCCCTGGTGGGAAAATATCTGGATTTTATGCTAGAGACTCAAAATATCTATGTGCATGAGGCCTTACTGTGATAATTAAATGTTGCGAATAATTTTCAGGGTATTATTTTTTTATAAGTTTATATATTTAAGTGATAATTATCCACAACAAAAGTTATTTTCCTGCAAAATGTTATCTGCTTTCATCAATTTTGAAATTGAAACAGTTTACTGAAAGCACAATAAAATTGGTGTTGATTATACTGTATACAGTTGCAATAAAAAGTATGTGAACCTTTTGGAATGATATGGATTTCTGCACAAATTGGTCCTAAAATGTGATCTGATCCAACTGATGATGTCATTGGTGGATGGGAGATTGTCAGCTAGAAGGTCCTAATGGTTCACATTGAAAATATATCTGTAAACAGAACCTAGGAGAGCTGAGTGAGGAGAGGGAGCCACAGCATGTCCTAACAGACGGACAGGAGCCACACCACAGCCCCTGTTAAAACAATTCCTAGATGTGAGGTAACAACAATCTCTTTTACATCCAGAGCGCCCTGTATGGACTGAGCCATAACTGTGGAGGTGAGCTGCATCCATTTTGCTACACTCTCAGCCCTCTAGCAGCCTCCTCCCCCCTCCCTCTCTATACCTGCACTCAAACCCCATTGTCATTTCTGTTTCACCCTGTCAGCACAACAAGTGACCTAGACAGTACTATTTAATAACTAACCTAAGAGGGGAGAGGAAGAAGGGGAAAGAAAAAAAGGAAAAAAAAGGGAAAAAGACTCTGGGGTATCTGCAAATACAGCAGCTCATATGTGAGGTAATTTCCACTGGAGATAACCACATACTGCAGATCCCTACCAGGGGGGATATTACTAGTCTCTGTCAAATCTCCTCAGGACACTCTTCCACACTGAGAACCCCTGACTAGCCCTCACACCTGGCTAGATTAAGGTGACAGCATAAAGGATTAATATCATCTGATATTTTATCTTTCATCAATAGACTTTACACAATAGGATTCATTCCTTGTCTGAGGCCTCCCCAGCAATTCAATCTGAGTGGATACAATACACAGAGACAGGGGACTAGTGGTTACCTCAGCATCGCTCCTCAAGACCCTCAGTCCATATCCCCCCCCCCTGTCAGAGTACATTACAGCCTCTCAGATTAAGTCTACCACCTGAAGAAATATACACCACATAATTTTAAGGCTGCAATCTTAAGAGGAAAACTTTCATTCAACAATATCTTACTTAATCTGCAATAATCGCAAGTCACTTACTATAATTCATTTCAGGGATACTTTTTAAGGTGGCGACTTAGGGAAGACCCACCACTCACCGTCGGGTGTCTGATGACAAAAATTTTTTGAAGATCTTAGATCCCCCCCCATCTACAGTAATGACACCCACTTATTATATTAAACAGGGACTCCACCTATAACAGATTTTGTCAGTTTTCACAGTTTGACTACAAGCCCT
Organism: Rana kukunoris; assembly: GCA_029574335.1. Taxonomy (NCBI): domain Eukaryota; kingdom Metazoa; phylum Chordata; class Amphibia; order Anura; family Ranidae; genus Rana; species Rana kukunoris. Next base: position 351,530,803 of record CM056053.1, on the reverse strand, counting down.
GGTACCCAGGTATGAACTGAGCACTAAAATATCATGCTCCTCCCAATGGTTGATTCAGGATACTTAATAAATCTGCCGACCCTAATATTCACTTAGCTTTGACTCATGTGGGTGCAAATATTCTGCTACACATTCAACACATGAAGGGAAAAACGAAACAAGAAGAACAAGAATACTATTAAAACTTTAGCCGTCGAGGAATCTCTTAAAAACATGGGCCCAGATTCACAGAGTGATTACGCCTGCGCAACTGGTGTTGCGCGTGCGTAAGTCTAAATGTGCGCGTGCGTTTAGATGCGCGCGATTCAGAAAACGATTTACGCCAGAAATCTACTTTTTTTTGTCCGGCGTAATTTCGTTAGACAGACGCATCCGTCCGCGCAAAAATGCGCTAGACACACCATTGATTTGCTAGTCAAATATGCTAATGAGGGAGTTGCGGGGATCCACAAAAAAACGCAGTTGCTGCGCAGGCTACGCGATGTGCGCAACAGCAAAATGTCCTGTCTAAAGTTAGAGCACCTAAAAGCTGGTCTAAATTTTGAAAAAACGTCTACATCTCACAGAAAGCAACACCGTTACTGAGGAGCAGACCACACTCACGTGTTGCACTACAATTTGACTGCCAACATGCCAGGGGCATCGTCGCTCATAGCTGCACTAGTGAATTTAGATGACCAAAGAAGGAGGAGGGCACAGAGGATGGCACGGAGGATGGCACGGGAGAGGATATACCGCACACGCATAGACCTCTTTGGCATGAGTGATTCTGAGGTGTATCGCATCTTCAGATTCCCCCCTCATGCCATCCTGGAATTAACCACAACCCTGCAGGAGGACATCACCAGCCCAACACAACGCTCACAAGCAGTGCAGCCACTGGAGAAGGTCCTGGCAACACTCCATGTCCTTGCCAGTGGCTCTTTTCAGCGTACAAGTGGAGTGGTGGCTGGGATGTCACAATCCACCATGTGCAGATGTGTGCACCAGGTTGTCCCTGCAATCCTCACATGCTTGGCCAACCAAATCATCAAACCCACCACTGAGGACCTGCGGCTGAAGGCAATGACAGATTTCTACAGAATTGCCAGATTCCCACGCACCATCGGGGCCATTGATTGCACACATGTGGCACTCCAGCCCCCCCATGAGACAGAGCACATGTCCCGCAATCGGAAGCATTGGCATTCCATCAACGTACAGGTGATAGTTGATGCCCAAGGCCTCATATGGCACGTCCGTGCCAAACACCCCGGATCCACCCATGACAGCTACATCTACAATCAATGCCACATCCGAATGGAATTCGATCAGAACGTGTATGGGAACACCTGGCTGGTTGGTGAGTGACATGGGAGTCAGGCATGACTATCCCCTCCCGTGATGCACACCTCACAAGTGGCACATGCATGACTAACATTCTCCTGTCTTTTCCCTTCCAGGTGACTCTGCATATGCACTGGGACCCCATCTCATGACTCCTATCCGGAACCCCCAAACCCCAGGGGAGGAAAGATACAATCAAGCACACATCAAAACCCGAGCAGTGGTGGAGCGCACCTTTGGCCTTCTGAAGTCACGTTTCCGATGCCTGGATAAGTCTGGGGGTACACTGTTGTATTCCCCAAACTTTGTGTGCCATATCATCGTTGCATGTTGCATGCTGCACAATCTCGCAGTGAGGAAGGGCCTGCAGGTTGAGCTACGTGATGACCTGACCCCCCAACCAGACAATCAACCCCTAACCGAGGATACCCCGTCTTCTGAGGGAAGAGCAGTCAGGAGGCAGCTCATATTGGGCATCTTTGCACGTTAAACACACACATTAATCATGGCACAATGAGAATGCATGCATGCACACCACTATGGTCCCTAGCACACACACCCCACATCCTCATCAAATTGGATTGGCACCAGTCCACCATGCAGGACTTGTGAGCAGCAACACCACGCCAAGGCTCCAATTATGTCACTGTACATTCATACACCATTCACACGGACCTGGGAATCACTTCTCTCTGGTCCTGGGGAACCCTTCTCCACCAAAATTGAGGATGACACCCCTTTTCCAGCAGGAATGTCACCCCCACATTCAAACAGCATGCACAACCCAAAATTTAAAAAAAAATTCAGCAAAAAAAAAAAAAATGTCAGCCAAAAAAAAATAAAAAATACAAAAAATGTCAGCCAAAAAAAAAAAAGGGGGAAAAAAAATGAGTGCCCTCTGCGTGAGCCACGCCTGGGGCGCCCCCGGCCACGGCCCCGGCCCCTCAGGGGAGACTCATGGGGAGGGGCAAACCCGGGGAAGGAGGAGCAGCCCCTGATATCTGCCCACCTGGCGGCCTGCCCTCCAAGGCCACGGCAATTCTGTCCAGGGAAGCACCAAGTGTTGCCGTGTTGGCCTGGATAGCCTGGGTAAGGGCCCTCACATCCTGCCCAACGCCTGCTGCTGTAGTCTGCAGTTCATTTAGGCAGGTTGTGAAAGCCCGGGAGTGGGAGTCCAGGTTACCCAGCGTATCCTTCATGGAGGACAGGCTCTCCTCCACCCGCCCAAAAGTCTGGCAGAGCTGTCCCAGATGGCGGGTCTGGAGGGCCTGGTCCCTTCGCAGACTGGCGGGCAGGAGATTGGGCGCCCCCCTGGTGCTCTGGGATGACATCCTGCCTCCAGCTGATGGTTGTGGGCGGGGAGAAGGGGAGGCCCTTGTGAGGGGAGCCATGTTGGGGGAGGAGGGGGGGGGCTCCCCCTTAGGGAGGGCTGGCTTCTGCCAGCCAGAGGGGAAGAGTCCGCACAAACCACTCATCCAGTGCCTGACTCCTCCTCCTCATGATCGTCCTCCTCCTGATCGTCCTCCTCCTCATGATTGTCCTCCTCCTCATGATCGTCCTCCTCCTCTCGAACCTCCTCCGCGGACTCCGGCCTTGTTGGGGGGGCCTCATTAGGCTGCTGTCCTGGTGTTGGAGCGGTCAGGCCAGATGGCCCTGCACCCTCCTGCACATCTGTGGATGACACAAACCATTCACAGGTTGGAGGATCCACACACTTGCCACATATTCCCTTTCACCCCCTCCCCCACACATGCTACACACCTGATAGAAAAAAAAACCTTACCTGGCACCGCGGGGACCGGACTTGTGTCAAAGCCTGGCAGGCCCTCCACTTCATGCCGGTGAAAGGTCAGGGCCACCACATGCTCCGTCGCTGTAAGCCTAATACGGCATGGTGGGCCCCCTCCTGTGCCCCTGGCATGGGCATGCATTGCGGCCAGTTTTTTTTTTCACCAGACGCCGGAGATCATTTATTTTTTTGTCGATCCCAGACCGGGTCCGTGTCTCCCCCTCCCCCGATGTATTCACCTGCTCCGTGATCCTATCCAATATCTCCCTCCTCCTGGCCGGGGTGGTGGTGGCACTCTGCGGGCCGTGGAGAAAACGCCCATACTCGCTAATGGCCCGGGCAAGAATTCTTTTTTCCCCCACAGTAAAATTGAGCTTTCTTTTTCTCTCAGTCATACTTCCAAACAAACTCACTACCAGTCTCCAAAAATCAGTCACAAATACAAGCACAACCAATCAGGCAAGAACACACACAAAGAGAAAACGAACACCCACAAATCACACTAGCACTCAGCAAGAAACAGTCAGGTGCCGTACACACGGCCGAGGTTCTCGCTGAAAATCAGCGAGAACCTCGCTGGAATGCACATTCCAGCGAGGACCTCGGCCGTGTGTACGGTCTCAGCGAGCTTCCCGTCGGGAAGCCCGTCGAGCCGAAATAGAGAGCACGCTCTCTATTTCCTCGACGGCCCACCTGGAAGAATGGCTGGTTGCCATTCCCGACGGGCGGGTCGCCGAATCCGACGGCCGGGAGAGAACCTCGACGGGCGGAACGATGTGTTCTGCCCGTCGAGGTTCTCTGCCATGTGTACGGCACCTCACAAAAAAAAATAAAAGAAAAAATAAAGCAAGAAAACAAACGAACAAAAATATATCAATGAAACAGTCTCTCAAACACTTATCAAAAAACACTTTCACAAATATACCAACAAGCACTTGATCACACAGAACACTAATCTGACAACTACAAGACACACTGCAACGAACAACAGGAACAAAAGCACTTGGTTAAATGGGAAGGGACACAAAGGGATGTACTTTTGCAATGCAAGTGCGTTTGTGTGTGTCTATTTATGCTGTCTGCGTAGTTCACAACGTTGCCCTAGTCCATTTCCAATTTCACTGATTGCGCCGCTCCCGAGTTGTGAGCATGCGCACAGCGGAGCTGACATGGTCTCGTTCAAGCGCGCATGCGCGACCCGGCCGGCCCTTCATTTGCATGGGGTCACAGCTCATTTCAATGTAACATGCCCACGTCCCTCCCAATTTGTATTACTCCTCCTTATGCCTCTGGAAAAAACCTTACGCTTGCGCAATTTCCTGCGCAAAAGTAATGGCGGTGCGCTACGCCGGACCGATAATGCGCCGATGTACGTGAATCTGGGCCATGGACTCCAAACTCCAGACACATACGCTGGAAATTACCGAAAATTCTATGTCTGTCAAACAAATCTCATCTCACCTGTTAGCCATCTCACCACCCCCTTCATCAGACTCTATATCACATACAGCGCTATACTCGTCTGTTGTTAAAGAAGGAATAATATCCACAATGTCGGGTCAATTAACCCCTTCTGAGGCCCCTTCTCAAAACCCTATCTACATCCATTCTAATACTGAACGCTCCCATGAAGCCCCCTTCAATGTTACTGACTTATTCAACAGGATATCGGAAATGCTAGATAGGGGCCTCGCCCAGAACGCTGAAAGAATCACTAATGACATCAGGGCCGACTTCCAAAGCCTTGGAAACAGGATTGAATCCATAGAACGGAAACTGGATCTTAATGTCTCTAGAATCGAACAAAATACTGACCACATACAACACCTGCAAGAACAACTGGAGGCGGCCCAGGCCATAATAGATGATTTGGAGAACAGATCAAGGAGGGATAATTTCAGGCTCAGGGAGCTACCTGAGTCCTTCACAGATGTACACTATACAGGACATCATAAAAATCCTGATCCCATCCATGCCTATTCACAAAATGGAATTAGACAGAGCACATAGATCCCTAGGCCCACCAAGAAAAGACGGCTTACCGAGAGATGTGATAGTAAAGCCTCACTATTACTCCACCAAAGACGAGGTGATGAAAAAATCTCGACAACAAGAAAACCTTCAATATCAAGGTGCAACGATTCAAATATTTTCAGACATATCTCCCTACACCATTCAGAAGAGGAGAGCGATGAAACCACTACTTTCTGCCCTCATGAAAAAAGACATTAAATACAAATGGGCCTTCCCATTCGCCTTAAAATTCAACTATAACGGCAGACTCCACATAGTACACAACTTTCAAGAAGGTGAAAGACTATTACTAGACCTGAAAATTATTTCACATGAACCAGCCATGGACACTTTACCACCGCAACAAACCTCAGCTAAAAGAAATACACCCAATAGTCCAACCTCAAATCCCTGGAATAGAGTCAAACACAGGAAAGTCTAAAATAACTCTACTAAACATGAACTGAAATGATTTCATCTTAGCTCCGGTGGTGTCCATCCCCCATTCATATAAGTTGTTGTGTATTTTTTTTTATTTTTATTTTATTTTATTTTTTATTTTTTTTTCTTCCCCAATAGGCCTTCTTTTAATATGATTTGTTTCTCAATTCTTGATCAAATTACTTATAAGGTTTTCTGGTAGAGTAAGAGTTAATATTTACTGGCTCACTTATATAATTTATTTATTTATTCTTGTGGTTTTTCAATATCTACTTACCCATATGGTTCTACAATTTTTATTTTTTCCTATGGTATTAAATAATATATATATTTTTTTTTTTTTTTTTTTTTTTTTTTAGGGGGAAGGTACCATCTCCTCAATTGTTATTTTTGGGGGATCAACCCTTTGTTTTTCAAAATTTAATTCATGAACTTTTTGATTGTCGCTGACAGCTGGCGGTGAGGCCCTGAGCCTCAACCTACTTCTTGGAGCGACACTTTGTCGCCCTGACAAGTAGGAAGTTAGTCCTCTAAATGGACTACTCTAATAAATTCTGTTTGATTGAAGGAAGGAGCAAACTTCCCTTCCTTCAATCTGGGTCATGGTTTGACCTTTTGCAATACTACATCTTGCTTTGTTGTTACCATTTTTGCCTTTATTTCCATGTATCTATTCTCCCCTTCTTTTCCCCCTTTACCTTCCCACCCTCCCTCCCGACCTACCTGCCATCACAGGTGTCTTCTGAGCTATAGACTCAGTCTGCAAGACACGATCTGTCCATAACACTCTTTACGACCCATGGCTGGCTCAAATAACACTACTAAACCCCTGCGTGTTGTGACACACAACACCCAGGGGTTGAACTCTCCTATTAAAAGACGAAAAGCCCTCCAGGCATACAAGGCGCTTCATGTAGATATAGTGCTCCTGCAGGAGACACACTTCCCAAGGCGGTACTCCCCCTCATTCCTACACTCCCACTTCCCAGTATTCTATTTATCCAACGCGGAAAACAAGACGAAAGGAGTGGCTATCTTGTTATCCAAATTTTGTAATTTTAATTTACTAAAGGAATATGGAGACCCGGAAGGCAGATTTATTTTGGTAAAAGGAACTCTTGACGAGAAGCTATACACGCTTCTCTCCTATTACGCCCCCAATAGGGGACAGAAGAAGTTTTTCTCTCAGATGCTTGAGGTCCTCCATCCTCTTATGGAGGGCATCATTATCATGGGAGGAGACTCCAACCTGGCTTTCGATTCGGGCTTAGATAAATCCAAACCAAATAATAATAAACTCATAAGGCCAACCAAAATTAGCACACAAGTAGCTCGCATGCTTCATCAATCCCGATTGACCGATATTTGGAGAGAATTAAATCCGAAAACTAAAGATTACACCCACTATTCTAATCCTCACAAATCGTACTCCCGCATAGACCATATATTAATATCCAACCATCATGTCCCAGCAGCCTCTAAATCCACTATAAAGGATGTCCCTTGGTCAGACCACTCCATGGTTCTATTAACCTTGAGAAAAGAGGACACAACTCATAAAATGTCTCACTGGACATTTAACCAGTCGATCTTAAAAGATCCCACTCTCATGGCAGAAATTGAACAATCCATAAAGGAATATTTTGAAATTAACGATACTAAAGATATATCCCCCGAAACCTTATGGGCTGCCCATAAAGCTACAGTTAGGGAAAAAATAATACAAATTGCAGCCAAACTTAGAAGACAAAAGAAATTGACCATAGAGAAATTGGAAGAGACCTACTCAGAGTTACGTAGAAAACATAAATTAGACCCTCTCAGTGTTCCCACCCACGATCTTGACGCTTCTAGATCGGCCTTAAACCTAGCTCTGACAGCAAAATCAGAAAATGATCTAAAATGGACAGGTGCCAGGTTCTACCATTTAAAGGATAAAATAGGTCCAATGCTAGCACGCAAACTATCTCCCAGATTTAAATCGAGAACCATCCCTAAGATAAAAATGGCAGATGGTACTCTTACCCTAAATCCTCGGCGGGCGATGGGGGCCTTCCACGAATTCTATTCCAAGCTCTACGCTAAGGATAGTAACTTTTCTTCGGACAAAATAGGTGAATATTTGAACAGCCTGAATCTTCACAGGTTGACAAAAGTTCACAAGGAGTTGATGGAGGCACCCATTTCAGCTGAGGAAGTTATGTCAGTGATCAAAAACTTAAAATTAAACACAGCTCCTGGCCCTGATGGATTCTCAGGGTCTTACTACAAAACATTTCCTATCATTCTATCACCCTACCTAGCACGATTTTACAATCATTTGACTGAGAGCTCCCCTATAGATAAACAACTTAATTTGGCCTATATTTCGTTGATACCGAAACCCGATAAAGATCATAGCCTAGTAGAGAACTATAGACCTATATCTCTCATTAATAACGACCTAAAAATACTTACTAAAATAATAGCTAATAGGATGTCTGCCTTCTTAGGTCAATACATATCCAAAGATCAAGTAGGTTTTATCACAGGGAGACAAGGCCCGGACCAGATCAGGAGAGCTATTGATCTTATCTCTTTAATGTACTCGGGGTGGTCTGGAAGCACTAGACAAAGAGGTATGCTTCTCTCACTTGATCTCCAGAAAGCCTTTGATTCAGTATCTTGGCCATTTTTGTTTTCTGTTTTGAATCGTTGGGGGTTTGGTTCTAAATTTTTAGGAATCATCTCCGCTCTCTATTCCTCCCCTGAAGCTAAAATCCGGTTACAAGGCATATTCTCGGAATCTATAAATATCCAAAGAGGCACAAGACAGGGCTGCCCTCTATCTCCTCTGATATTCGCTATTGTTATTGAATCTCTGGCCATAGCCATCCGAGATAACGCGAATATCAGGGGAGTTCATTGTAATAAAAAAGAACACAAATGCGCATTATTCGCAGATGATTTGCTACTCTTCGTGACCTCTCCCATCTCCTCCCTTCCGGAAATTTTCTCCCTGCTAGACGAGTTCTCTAAAGTCTCGGGTCTCACGGTAAACATGCCTAAATCTAGGGCCCTTAATATTTCTCTTTCAGAACCCACAGTGTCCCTCTTGAGAAACAAATATATTTTGAAATGGGACTCTACGTCTACTAACTATTTAGGTATCAACCTGACCCCAAATTTCCAGAATTTATACTTAGCCAATTACCCTCCTATGTATAGGAAACTCGAGAAGGACCTTACCGAATGGGGAGCGCAGAAAATAGGCTGGATTGGCAGAATTAATTCTACCAAGATGACTCTCCTCCCGAAACTTCTATATCTTTTTCGATCCCTTCCGATCCCGATAATAAAAAGCCATCTAAAATCCTTTCAAGGTAAAATCACCAAGTTTATCTGGAACAAAAAGGGACCCCGTCTTCCCTCTCGTAGTCTGTTTAACTTACCTGAACAGGGAGGTCTAGGAGTGCCAAACTTGTTATGGTATTATCAATCCGCGAGGTTAGCGCAATTATCGGAGGTTTACCTTGGAAATGATCGCCCAGATTGGATAGAAATAGAAGAACAGGCTTCCCCATTATCCACAATCGAAGAACTCATGTGGCGCGCTCCTAAAAGTAGACCCCCTATACTATCCCCCACCCTATCACAAGCATTGGTATTATGGGATTCACTTAAAAGCAATCCACTCTTAATTTCTAGAGGCAAACCTTTGTCAAGTATCTTTCTCGACCCATCTTTCTGCCCCAAAATGGAAATGGACTCCTTCAAATGGTGGCTTGATAGGGGGGTGTACCGCATTGGTCGTTTCTTTCAACACACAGGTCCTCTTCCTGAGCAATTCCTTATAGACAACCTTTGCCCCCCCCCCCCCTCTGAAAGATCCAGATTACACCAAATACATACCTTTGCTCAGAAACTTTGGAATGATAAAACAATTTCTGGCCTTTTGACCCCATATGAACACAAATGCGAACAAGCTCAGAATAGGAAAGGTATTATCTCTATCATCTACAAATCTCTTGCATCAAATAACATAAAATTACCTCATATGCTAGCTTGGGAAAGAGAGCTTCAAGTGGACTGGCAAAAAAACTACTCTAGATCTCTTAAGGGTTTTAAGAGTCCATCCCTCATTGAAGCTAATATAAAAATTTTCACTAGATGGTACTTGGTCCCATTTAAATTGGCCACCATGTATCCGTCATCCTCACCACTATGCTTTAGAGGTTGTCAAGGAATAGGCACCATGATCCATACTTGGTGGGAGTGCCCTAGGATACGGGGATTCTGGAACAGGGTATTCCAGATTATCAGGAGAGTTACCGGTTGTAACCTCCATCAATCTCCTGCAATAGCCTTATTGAATGGTCTAATACCACAGAGTTCCAAGGCCATTAGACAGCTGATTCTATTTATACTGACTGGCGCCAGAATCACTTTAGCGGCTGCATGGAAGAAACCGTCTGTTTCCATTTTACACATGAAGAGAAAGGTTACATGGATTATGGAACAGGAAAAAAGAATTAACTCTATGTTAGATACCTCTACCCAGTTCACTGAAATTTGGGAACCTTGGTTGATTTACATGGGAATCTCCCACAACATGTAAGTTTAGTTTTGGCTCTGGACTCAGACTGATGTAATCCTCAGGCAGGTAGGCCCACCCTTTCTTTCCCTTTCCTCTCCTTCCTCTTTCCTCCTTCTCCCCTTCTCTTTTCTTTATTCTTATTTTTTCTCTTGAACAGGAGATATTCATTACATATCATATTCTCCACTGGTCTCAGGTAGTGCTGATTTAGTTTAACTGGATGTATGTATTAAATTCCTTGTCTCCTTTTAGGTTTATAAGTTAAGAGTTGATTGAGAGATGTTTCTCTGGACAACATTTGGATCCAATTTTTTTGTCATCAAGGGGGGGCTGGGTGGGGGGGCTGCCCCCCCTCCTCGACACAGATTGCTCCCAGTGGGGGTGTCGGGGGGAGGGGATGTCCCCGGAAACCTATCCTCTCCACGGTTCGGTATGATTTATTCCTTACATATATTTTAGTTTTATGATCTCAGCTTATAATAAAAGTTTTATAGATTGCTTAGTAAACAGGGAATGTTAGCCCTAAAATGTTGTCGCTACCTCTACTGATTCCCATCCCTCCTGATTATACACGTTTACACTCCCATGTTAAACTTACCAGGTATATAGTTGGGACATTGGGGGGGGGAGGGAGGAGAGGGGGAAATCTAGTTAAGAAATGTAATCTATTGTTTACTACTATAATTGTCAACACAATGTTTCCTGATGCATTTATTGTATTACGTTTATTACTCTGTATGCTCTTTATTTTATTATAATAAACTTAAATTTAAATGAAAAAAAAAATGTGATCTGATCTTCATCTAAGTCACAACAATAGACAATCACAATCTGCTTAAACTAATAACACACAAAGAACTAAATGTTACCATGTTTTTATTGAACACACCATGTAAACAATCACAGTGCAGGTGGAAAAAGTATGTGAACCCCTAGACTAATGCCATCTCCAAGAGCTAATTGGAGAGTGGTGTCAGCTAACTGGAGTCCAATCAATGAGATGAGATTGGAGGTGTTGGTTACAGCTGCCCTGCCCTGGGTTTGCGTTTCACAAGAAACAATGCCTGATGTGAATGATGCCTCGCACAAAAGAGCTTTTAGAAGACCTACGATTAAGAATTGTTGTCTTGCATTCAGCTGGAAAGAGTTATAAATATCTCCAAAAGCCTTGCTGTTCATCAGTCCATGGTAAGACAAATTGTCTATTAATGGAGAAAGTTCAGCACTGCTGCTACTCTCCCTAGGAGTGGCCGTCCTATAAGGATGACCGCAAGAGCACAGTGCAGACTGCTCAATGAGGTGAAGAAGAATCCTAGAGTGTCTGCTAAAAAATTAAAAAAGTCTCTGGCATATGCTAACATCCCTGTTAGCAAATCTACGATAGATAAACGACTAATCAAGAATGGATTTCATGGGAGGATACCACATAGGAAGCCACTGCTGTCAAAAAAAAAACATCGCTGCATGTTTACAGTTTGCACAAGAGCACCTGGATGTTCCACAGCATTACTGGCAAAATATTCTGTGGACAGATGAAACCAAAGTTGAGTTGTTTGGAAGTGGTTAAGTGCGATAGTGGAGGGAGGAGTCTAGGATGGCGCGCGCCTCGCACCGGGGCGGCTAGGGATTGAGCTCCAGGAGAGGTCCCCGCAGCGCCGCGATGGCTGTTCATCATGCCGTCTACCTAGCCACCCATCCGTTGCCTTTTCAGCGCGCCCTGCACTCCCGCTAATGGGGCACCCTCCTCATCCTTCTCCCCCCCCTCTCGCCGCGAAGAATAGCGTCATGGTTCCCCTAAATTCACCGCTGGCTTGCTGCTCCTGGTCCGCCTCTTGTTAGCTTCCTACCTGGTCCCGGTTTCCACGGCGTCCTCTGTGCTGAGTTCCCGTCGGCGGCGCCGGCCCTGTCCGTGCCCTGGTTCGCGTGCGTGCGCGGTGAGAGCGCGCGGTGTCATCCGGCATTAGTCATAACGTCGGATGAAGCCTGGTAAGCGGGGGGGGCTCTGCGGGAAGCGGAGGTGAGGCGGCGGGGGTCCCGGACACTTGGACATTGCTGTCCTTTCTTGTGCAAATGTAATCAAAAGGTGAAGGGATGTCTGCCTGATTGCCTGAAGCGGACGTCAGGGGAAGAGCTGCAGCTCCCTGGCGAGTTTGAAATTTGCATCCCACAGACACACACTGCCCAGCTCCAGCTACAGCCACAGTTTCAGACATTAGCCATTATCTACAGCTACAGTGAACTTGTAAGTATGTCCCCCTAGGACGCCGGACCTGGTCACTTGCTAAGGGACCCACGGACCGTGAGTAAACCATCAAGCTATCAATACTTTTTTGATGTTTCTAGCTGAATTCTAAGTTACAAACAAATGTGAACTTCATAGTGAACTGTGAATTGTGAATGGTGGAGATGGAAACTTAATCAGATGGAAAGGGATGAAGCAGCAAAGAAGTAATTCAAACAAAATCTGCTTTCTTTTGTCAAGATGGGGCTTAGACACTACGTGAGACTCGTGGACTGTGGGAGCAAACCAACACCCCATCAATTTACCTGTCCCCTCTCTTTTTTCCTATGTTTCTTTTTTTTTTCCTCCCCGTTGAACTTTGAACTTTGTAAACATACAAACAAACGTGAACCCCTTTGCGAACAGCTAAGGCGGTTATCTATCAGATCGTGAGGGGTGAAACATGGGGGTAAAGACAGGAATAAATGAACAAACAAATAAATAAAAAAAAAGAAAAGAAAATATTTTTTTTTTTCTTTGCGAGCTGTATCGACAGCGACGGAGAACTTAGTTTACTTAGTTGCATTCAGAGAAGCTTTTTTTCTTCCCTGTATTTGCCTGGATGTTTTTTTCCTCTCCCCTCTCGCCTCATTTACAGTGGTGATACACTGAGGTCAAACTACAGCGACACAGTGGAATACCGCCGCATATCCTTAGCGGAGATAACCTATAGATATGAGTACCAGGGCAAGGGGGGCTAGGGGGGGGACCTCCTCGACCACTCGTCTGAGCCAAAGTCCAGGGCCAATGAACAAATACGTAACGCAGGGAACAAACGGGAGAGAGAAGGAAAAAAAAAGGACAGGACAAAACTAGCACCAATTAATCCCAACAGCTTAACAGATCCTGAACCCCAATCGGAGACGGCGACAGACTGCGACCATGAAACAGGTATAATTCCTGATATAGAAGAACAACTAACAGTTTTGGCACTACCAACAAAAACTGAAATGCAGGAAATGTTCGCAGCCTTAGAAAAAGTGCTGTCAACTCAAATGGAGAGAATGGAGAGAAACATGGGATTTATGCTAGAAAGATTGGAGGAAGTGGAAAAAAAAACAGACCACAATTTTAACACCATCAGAAAATTGGAAGCGGAACTATCAGAAATAAAAAAAGAGCAAAAGGAACAGGCATATAAAGTAGAAGATCAGGAAAATAGGGACAGACGAAAAAATATTAGGATACGTGGAGTCCCCGATTCTTTACAGCCAGAAAATCTCCCAGAAATTATTCGGAGAATATGCAATCCAATACTTGACAGAGAAATAACATTACCATTAAAAATAGAACGTGCTCATAGGATAAGGAGACCCAGGGAAATCCCTCAGGATAAACCACGAGACATTATAATAAGATTCGAAAGTTGGGAGGACAAAAACCAACTATGGAAAAACCTGAGAGGGAAACCCCCAATAAAATTTGAGGAACATAATATTCAAATATACCAAGATCTGTCACAAGAGACACTTAGAAGAAGAAGGAATTTGAAGCCGCTATTACGGGAGTTACAAGACCGAGAAATACAGTATAATTGGGGATTCCCGGCATGCCTGATAGCTAGAAAAGAGGGGGTTATGGCGAAATTAAGATTCTTGGAAGAAATACCTGAATTTTGTCAAAGCCTGGGAATTCCAATTCCTAAAGAAGGGAGGAGTTGAAATTAGAGGGGCGAGGGAGAGGGAGGGAGGGGAGGGAAATAAATTACTAATACTTATTATGAAATATGCTTTTGGGTCGCTGGGTACAGTGTTGCGGAGACCCCAGGGCCCAGGAGCCCTTGCCCACCCCGAGGAATTTCCCTTGGGATAAGGGGATTAGAGGAGACGCGGAATTGTACTCCGCCTCAATCTATAGGGAGCATCCTTGCACATAGGAATGCAAGTGAAGATGCTTCGAGGAAGGCCCTCTGGGCCAAGAGTCCATCAAGGGAAAGGGGGAGGGGAGTATGGGGGGTGGGGGGGGGAGGACGGGGAGGGGGGAGGTGGAGGAGGGTTCAAGGGAGGAAGAGGGAGGAAGTGGGGTGGGGGGGGAGTGTGGGTTAGGGGGGGGGAGGACGGGGGGAAGGGGGGTGGGAGGGTTGAGAGAAGTAGAAATCTAGGACCGGGCGACTACCAGAATATAACGAGAAGACGGATCAGTGAGGGAAAGATAATTAGAGAACAAAATTATATACATGACTAAGGTAAATATAATTAGCTATAATGTAAGGGGCCTTAGTTCTCCACGCAAAAGACACACGATGTTAAAAGAGATTGAGAGATTTTCCGCTGATGTAGTTTTTCTCCAGGAGACACATATAACCCTAGACTCAAGAGTGAGGCTTAATTCTCGGGCATTCCCAACATGGTACTATGGAGACTCCCCGCAGAGAGGATCTAGAGGTGTAGCCATAGGGATAGGGAAAAATCTAAATTTTTCAGTTGCTGATAGGATAGTGGATCCTGAAGGTCGCTACATGTTCCTAAGAGGTTCCTTATATGGCAAACGATATACGCTGGCCAATGTTTACTGTCCAAATAAACATTCTCAGAAGTACTTAACAATGATTTTGAATAAACTAATGGAATACAAACAAGGAAGCGTGATCCTAGCTGGGGACTTTAATTTCACCTTAGATCTACAACTGGATAGAATATCGACTGTTAACATAGGGGACACCAAGCAACAACGATTAGTGAAAAAAAAACTTTATATGAACCAGTTACTAGATCCCTGGAGGGTTCTCAACCCAACTAAAAAAGATTATACATTCTATTCCACAGTACACAATATGTATTCGAGACTAGACTACATAATGGTAGACCATGAAACCTTGGAGCATGTAGTCAATGCCGCAATAGGGGTAGTGACAATTTCAGATCATGCCCCGGCCATGGTGAGCATCTCATTCCCAGAAATAGAAGAGAGAAGGGGACCTTGGAGATTAAATGAGGACTTAATAGAAGACATAGAAATCATCGACACGATAAGAACAGATATAGATGAATATTTTAAGATCAACAACACTCCTGACGTAAGCACAGCAACTATCTGGGAATCCCATAAGGCCACCATTCGAGGAAAATTAATATCCTTAGGAGCAAAAAAAAAAAAGGAAAGAGAAGCAAACAGAAACAGCTTAATTAAAGAGTTACAAGATCTAGAAACTAAACATAAAAACCAAAAAAATAATAAAAAAGTCTACCAGGATCTGCTATATAAGAGAACCCAATTAAGAGATCTAATGGAGATTGAAACTAGGAATACTTTCAAAAACGCCATGAAAGAAAGGTATCTCTGGGGTAATAAACCAGGGAAGTACCTGGCTAGGATCCTAAAAGAAAAGAGAAACCTAAATTACATAGAAAAAATAAAGGATCAGGAAGGACAGATACGGTTTAGGACGTCCGAGATTGCCGAAGCCTTTCGGACGTTCTACACTTCACTGTACTCTATCAGGAAAGATGAGACACAAGAAGAAAAGGTAAACAGAGAGGAAAAAAATAAGAGAATATTTATGTGAAGCCAACCTATCAAAATTAACGCAGGAAATAGCGGAACTTTTAGAAGAACCAATTACACAAACAGAAATCAGTCAAGCTATCCAATCCACCCCAGGGGGGAAAAGCCCAGGCCCAGATGGACTGCCAATAAAATATTATAAAAAATGTAAAGAGACATTAATCCCAGAAATGTGTACTTACTTTAACAAACTTGGGGGAATAGAAGAAGTTAGGAAAGAATCTCTTCTTGCTAATATTGCTATCATAGCCAAACCAGGAAAAGACAGGACTCTTTGTTCCAATTATCGCCCAATAGCATTGTTAAATGCTGACATAAAAATCTTCGCAAAGATACTGGCAACTAGGATTAAACCATATATGCCAGATTTGATAAGTTCAGACCAGACGGGATTTGTAAGTGGCAGAGAAGGGAGGGATAATAGCTTAAGAACACTTCTATTGCTCCAAGATGGTAAGAGGGAGGGACCCCCAGCCGTACTTATGTCTTTGGATGCTGAAAAAGCGTTTGACAGAGTCGACTGGGGGTTCATGATGGAAACATTAAGAAGTATTGGAATAGGCCCTAGATTTATGAAATGGGTAGGAAATCTATACAAGTCTCCTTCGGCAAAAGTAAAGGTAAATGGGAGGGAATCTACGGTGATAGACATGATGAATGGCACAAGGCAGGGATGCCCGCTCTCCCCCCTCCTATATGTAATAGCTCTGGAACCACTGTTGTGTAAGATTAGGAACAACCCAGATATAGGGGGGGTGAGAGTCGGAGACGAGGAACAGAAGTTGGCAGCATACGCAGATGATGTCCTCCTTTACGTTACCAAGCCCAAAATATCAATCCCTAACATACTAGAGGAAATAGGAAGGTATGGTAGACTCTCTAATTTTAAAATAAACCCAGTACAAACGGTAATTATGAATATAGGAATTGACCATAGGGAGGAGGAGGCCTTACGTAGAACATTTCCCTTTACGTGGGAACAAAAATCGCTCACTTACTTGGGGGTAAAGATAACTCCCAATGTAGGCGGCCTCTTCGAGGCAAACTATATCCCCCTCCTCAACGAGATAAGACGAGATATAAAAACTTTTTCCCATAAACAAATTTCCTGGATGGGGCGGATCAATTTATTCAAAATGACACTTCTACCAAAGATAATTTATAAATTTCAAATGCTTCCAATAAATGTCCCACAGAGCTTCTTTAAGATATTAAAAACCATAATCTCAAAATTTATATGGCATGAAAAAAAACCTAGAATAAGCTATACAACCCTAACTCGGGGAAAAAAAAGAGGTGGACTGGCACTCCCAGATATCAAAAGATATTACCAAGCCGTAGTTTTAGCAAGGCTAGTCGAATGGTCAAATAAGAATTCAGTAAAAAAAATGGGTTCACATGGAAAACGCATTAAGTAAACAGCACCTTAACACAAATATATGGATTCCACCAAAATATAGAACAATCAACCCAAATACACATAGTATCACAAAACAGGTTTATAAGATATGGGATTTGGCACATAGGAGGGAAAAATGGGAATATAACTCCCCATTATTTCCATTAGCAAACACAAACTTATTTGCAGCCGGAAATAGGACAAAATTCGGGAAAAAATTAGGTAGTAAAAGATTAGGGGATATTGTTGCACAAGGAAAAATAAAAAACAAAGAAGAGATACAGGTAGTAGAAGGGGCACAACAAATAACTGATTGGGAATACCTACAACTAAAGCACTTTGTACACACAATTCCAGCACCAATAAGAGAAGATTCAGCACAAAACTCTATAGAAAAACTTTGCACACGGGGAGAACCACTACATCACGGAATTGCTAAGATATATAAAATTTTTACAGAAATTGGGACAAAAGAAACCCTACAAAGTGTAGAGGCATGGGAGAAAGAAATTGGAGAAAGAATAGAAGAAGCACAAATGACCAGAGCGACTTTCAACTACGCAAAAGATATAACAACAGTAGAAGCTAATTATAAATTTATGATGCAATGGCACTTGACACCTGTCAGACTTAATAAAATATCTGTAGTAAATTCTCCTCTTTGTTGGAGGAAGTGTAACCAAACAGGGAGTGCCCTGCACATATGGTGGGAATGCCCGAGAATGCAGGAATACTGGAAGGCACCCTCTTTGAAGTGTAAAACAGTAAGGTGCAGTACCTGTTGTAGGGTAGATTCTGAAGTGGAGCATAGGCTGAGGGTTGAAGTGTAAGCATAGTCAGGCAGCCTGGGTCAGCAGCAAATCTGGCAGAAAGGCACAAAATCAGGATCTGGAAGAATATTCAGATAGGCAGAGGTAATACACAGCAGAGTTAGGCTCCATTCACACTAATGTTTTTTTTTGATGCATTTTGCAGAAATGCAGGAATATTTTATAACATGGGTTTTCTATGGAACACATCAATGCTTTTTTGTGCCTCTGCGTTTTTTTAAAGGGTCAGAAACTTTTTTCCTGCAAAAAGCAGTGTTGTGCATGTAATATCATTCAATGGACCTGCATCCAAAATGCAAGTACCTCGATTTTGCCGCGATTTGCGTTTTTTTTTTTTTACCTGTTTATAGCTGTTGTTAAAGGAAATGTAAAACAATAAAAATTGCCAGAAAAAAAAGCAACACGCAAATTGCGGTAAAACGTGTGTCGAAAAACGCAGCAAGCACAGCAAAAATCACTGTAAAAACGCTCAAAAGCAACATGCATAGGTGTGTATCGAGCCTAAGGCCCCTTTCACACGAGGCAGTGGAGGTTCGGTGGTGGTATAGCGCCGCTAAAAATAGGCACATTGCAGGCGGTATTACCGCGGTTTCCCATTGTTTTAAATGTGTAGGAGCGGTATACACACTGCTCCTCTCACCGCTCCAAAGATGCTGCTTGCAGGACATTTTTTTCTCTCCTGTTTCAGGCAGTATTTAGGCGCTATTTTTAGCGCTGTACCACCTGAAAGAGTCCTCAGTGTGAAGGGGGCCTAAAGAAGAATCACCAGGTGGAAGCATAGTTGAGTAATCAGGCAGAAATCCAAAACAAGTCGTTCAGTATTTCAGACAGGATAGCAGACACCCAGAAAATAAATCCACACAAACAGGCACAGAGCACAGAAAAGCTTGCTATATAAAAGCTGAGCTGATTGCAGATTGACTGCAGCTGGAAGGCAGGTGGAGCTAAAGAGTCCAAGGGGCAGAAACACCGAACAGAGTACATTTTGTAGAGAATCAGTAGCTATTGATCTCCGAGGAAAGCTAAGAAAATTCTTTAGATTGGTAATCACTGTTTCCTGATCTCAATGCAGCCATGTGCAAGATCAGTCAACTTCTGTACTCCAGTAGGATAGAACAGAGGTCCCCAAGTCAAACCAAGCTGGGACCTCACAAAAGGTGCTTGCAGTTTCAGGCAGATTTCCCAGGTATGCCACAGCTCTCCGGCTGTGTTTTACTCCCCCAGGAACAAGAAACTTCTGCTCAGGACTTTAGCCTATTTTGCTGAGCACCTGCCATTTTGATTAGGGATTGACTGTGGGGGCATTAAAATGCACGCTGGGGTAATATCCCACCCACTATGTCTCAGGGTCCCCTGGGAAACAAGGGGAAGTAATTGTGCACATACCTGAAGTAGCGCTACATACAGATTGAAGCATACTGGGCACTAGCAATGAGGTTTGGGTTTGAGGTGAATACTGCAAGTTTGCGGCTTAAAGGGGAGTTCCACCCACAATTTCACTTATTAAATATAAATACCCCTGTAATACACAAGCTTAATGTATTCTAGTAAAGTTAGTCTGTAAACTAAGGTCCGTTTTGTTAGGTTGTTACAGCGTTTATAATCTAGAAATAGACCGTGGCCATCTTAAGTGTGGGCATCATGAAGCCAGACTGTTTGACTTCCTGGATTTCAGCTTTGCATATCTCGCACATGCTCAGTGCTGCACAAGCAATGGCCCCTTTCACACGGGCGGATCAGTAATGATCCGCCCCGTGAACCTCCACTTGCTCAGTGGGATCGCTCTGTGCAGGGACCGCCCTGTCTTTCCTCTGCTCTCCCCTATGGGGGGATCGGGTGAACACGGACTGCCTGTCCATGTTCACCCGATCCGATCCGCCAGACGGATGGAAAAGTAGGTTTTTCCTCCGTCACACTTTGGGGGATCAGCAGGCATGTCACCGCTTACATCTGCGGCTCCATAGAGGAGCACGAAGCGCCCATTCAGGTCCACCTTAAAAACTGAATGGTCCACCCCGTGTAAAAGAGCCCTTAATTATAAAAAACAGCAGCAGCTCTGCCATGCGATAACACAGAAATAGGTAAAAAGAAAGTTAAGACTGCGCTTACAGAATGAAGCACCAATATATCATGTGACAAAGTGCATGTACCAATAATATGGCATATAACCATAAATTCAATACTATTGATGTAGTTATAAATGAACCACATCAACATGAACCACATTAACAGAATAGTTAAAAGTCCATATACACCAGTGAAGGAAATAATAAATAATAAATAAATAATAAATAAATATTAGTAAAAATATAATCATATTCAGTGATAGAAAATTAATGAAAAGTCCCACATTTCAAAAAGACTGTGATATGCCAACTGAGGTGATGATGGAATCTTGGGAGGGTGAGACCCAAAGTGAACACCTTACTTCATCACCAGTGGACAGGCATCTGCAAGCCGGCCGGCTTTTCTTATAGATATGTTTTTATCAGTTCTGTTGTAAGTAAGATTTTACCTTTTTTTTAAACGGCACTGTATCAGACTATGAGCGTTCTTACTTTTTGGAGTATGTCTGTTGGTCTAGTGGAAATCCATTGATCGTGCTTATCCCTATTGGAATTGGATCATTCCTGATCGTTTGGAATGTCGCAGATTGGATTACTTGACAGGCATAATACCAACTTCCCTCTGGTAAGTGGTTTATTCAAACGGTGGTGGAGCATGAGTGTTTTTAAGGTGTTCACTTTGGGTCTCATCCTCCCAAGATTCCATCATCACCTCAGTTGGCGTATCGCGGTCTTTTTGAGATCTGGGACTTTTCATTCATCTTCTGTCACTGAATAGTATTTTATTTTTACTAATATTCATTTATTTATTATTTCCTTCACTGGTGAATATGGACTTTTAACTATTCTGTTAATGTGGTTAATTTATAATTATACCAATAGTATTGAATTTATGGTTATATGCCATATTATTGGTACATGCACTTTGTCACATGATATATTGGGGCTTTGTTGATAATGTACTGCCTGGTCTTTCAACCTAGATCTGTTGGCTTAGAAGAGCCAAACAGGGGATTTTGGTTATGTCAGTCCCTTTGCTATAAAAGGATGGGTTCCCAACAGCCATGCTGGCAATGGGGAAAGGCAAAGGGACTGAATGTCCTGTAGGTAGAAAAATACTGTGTACCTCCTAATTCTGCTAATGTTCTGCAAAGATAACTGTCTCTATCTATGAAAAGAGAAGGTACACTTAGTTGTAAATACCCCCCAAAGTTAAATAATCTTCAAGGGACATTTAAAAAACTTATGTCAGCCCTGGTTTGCAATGCTTTTGGTGAGGATGACATCATTGAGCCTTACTGCTATCTCCTGGGATAGCTGGGCACTCAAAATCCCAACACAAATATTCCCCCTGAAATGGGCTGGAGTCAATTCTTAACAGATTTCAAGCCTGGGCGTGACTTTTGGGGCTGGAGGCTTTCAATAGGTTGGACTTTCCATTTTCTAGAAAGGTCCACTTTAAATGATGGCAACAGTGAAACTTGCCTAGACAATATACATAAGAAAAGAAACATAACCACTTCCCAACTGACTGGTCTGCAAGTTCTGGGAGGGCATCATATGAGCCCCCCCCCACCCGTGATTTCTCCCACCGTGCACCTGCTGCTGCGCACTCTGTGATTGAGGACACAGTTGATCACAGATCGGGGAAAAAGGCAAATCACAGGGCCAGATTCAGGAAGATGGGCGAATCTTTATGTTGGAGTAACGTTTCTCATTTACGTTACTCCGACGAAACTTTAGGAGCAAGTACTGTTATTCACATAGCACTTGCTCCTAAAGTTGCGGCTGCGTAGCGAAAATGAGCCGGCGGAATTCAAATTGGGCGGGTAGGGGGCGTGTATTATTTAAACTAGGTGCGATCCCACGGCGAACGTACTGCGCATGCGTCGACTGTCAGTGCGCATGCTCCAAATTCTGTCAGTGAACGTCAATGACGTCAATCCCCATTCACGGACGTTTTACGCAAACGACTCGAATTTTTTTTTCCGACGCGATGACGACGGCCATACTTAACATAGGATACTCCACTAGGGGGCTGCTTTATCTTTACGCCGCGTATCTCTTACGGAAACATTGGAAAGTCACTGCGTCGGGCCCGAATACGATCGTGAATTGCCGATTCTCGCTGATTAACATATTCTCGGCGTTAATCAGCGGGAACACCCCCAGCGCCATTTTTAAAATTGCAGTTCCGATACGACGGCGAAATACAATTACGCCGCTCATATAGGAACTCCAACCCAGCGTTTCTTGTTTTCTGACTACAGAAAACAGAAACGCCGGCTCAAAGTGAGAGTTAGGCTGGAGTATCACTGATACTCCAGAGTAACGCTACCTGAATCTGGCCCACAGTGTCTAATCACAGTTGATCACAATGTAAATGTGCCAATTAGTGCCACCTACCAGTGCCTCCTCATTAGTGCCCATTAGGGCAGCCTATCAGTGCCACCTCATCAGAAGAAAGTACAAAAAGGGATGGATTTTAAATATGCCTTTTTAAAACATACCACACATAAAATCTATAAAATACAAAATCATTTTATTGAATGTACATATTATTTAAAACAAACAAACACCTAAAGGCATTAAAAATATGGAAAATTGTACCATACCATGCATAGCATCATGATATATTTTGTGATAAACGTTCCTATATATGTGTTCAATGGTCGACACATTTTGAGGGAACCCCCGCTTCTTCATGACCACACATGCATATACACAGTATATAGCTTTTAACTTTGATGATATATAGTTATCAAAAGCACCATCAAAGGAAAACAAAGCAACAGAAAAAGGTCTCCAGATAGGGGTCATGCTTACCGGCCCATGGGAACAATGCACCGTACATAAGAGTATAATAGTAAAGCCTTAAGTTGTAGTAGGGATAGCATTATCCACTGGCAAACATTGTCTTATATGTGTAGGAACAAGGTAACAAACATATTGAACCCTGAGTGGTGCTTTGGACAGTTCTCAACGGTCCTCAAAGGAGTGGATAAAGCACCAGCAAGGGCTTACAATGGGTAGACATGAACTGGACCAAAACAAGTAGTGATTAAATACCACCAAAAGAAAGTGTGAAAAAATTATAAAAATGTCATATAGGTACAGTGTAGCATGACTGTGCAATTGTCATTCAAAGTGCGAGAGAGCTAAAAGCTGAAAATCGGCAGGAAGGGGGTAACATTTCCCAGTAGGCAAGTGGTAAAAGTTTCCTTTGGGAGAACATTTGGCTGGGTGATTTACAGACAGGAGATTACATTAGACAGGGGCAGAGTGTTGTCACCCCATACCACAAAGTGCCCAAACAAGGACTTTTGAATCCATGTCACTAGCTGTTATTCCATTAAATCTAGCATATAGATCTAAATCTGTCTCTGTCTGTGCATCAGTATTGGTGGTATTGCAATTTGTTTACCCTGTCTTTTATGCCAGTTATGCCCAAACACTTATCAGATACAACAAACTGCAATGGTCAGATTCCTTTGGAACCTGCCACAATCACAACACAGCCTTCAGTCCATGCAAGCTATGTCAGCCTCCATATTGCCTCTTATAATGGTTTAAAGGCAGAACATTGGTTTTCCCTCTGCAGCTGTGCCTCCACCGAGACAAGAAATTAAAAAAATATATATGGCTGCCGAGTACCTGGTACAAGATAGATTACCCTGACAAAGCACAGGAATCGCATACTATTCTGGCTTGTGATGTGTTCAAACCACCAAATCATTACCAAAAGATAAAAAAAAAACACCAAAAAATGGTGATTGAATATGAAAACAATTAAAAACGCAAAGTAAATAACATAAGTAAAAGCAAAAAACAAGCCACTCTGGGGCAACCTATTTTTTTTTTTTTTTTTAGGGGAAGGGGTTGCAGTGCAAAAAATGTTTAGGGCTCAGAATGCCAGGTCTTGGGTGGTTATAATGTAGCTTTTTTTTTTTTGCAACTCCAGATGGCAGCTTATGTCCTCTGCCATCTGGGGTTTTACTGGCAGCCCTGGTTAGGGTTGCAAATATGTGAGAGCTACTTCCCTTTGTCCCATAATGTAGAAATGCTATATCTGTACAATAGAACAAAGTTATCACGCATGTAGACATTGAACACGCTTCCTTTTGGATGTGTAGATGTAACCAACAAGGGTGTACAGGATAAATTGTAAAACGTATGCATAATCTTAGAAGGGTGGTACAGGATAAATTGTAAAACGTATGCATAATATTAAAAGGGTGGTTAAAAAAAAAAAAAAATTGGGGAAGCAGCTGGACCCTGAGGACTGACAGGTGATGACACTAACTTTGTCCAAGTGCTCACGTAATGTGAAAATGGAAAATGCCTATAAAGTATTGTACATGTGGTACTACACATGGCGAGATTAGCTTGTTTTATCCCAAATTATTCTCTGCTTTGTTTTAGGTGGTGCTCCCAAGAGGGCTCCATGGCACATATTTGGTGGTCTTGCCCGCAGGCGTGCAGACTGTGGATTAGTGTATACACTCTCCTTCGTGATCTATTTCAGATTAACATTAAAAGGGACCCTTATGCAGTACTCCTTGGTAATCCTATCGTGGAATTACTGCGTCCAGAAAGGCAACTAGCCCAGCATCTCTTTACTGCAGCTCGGTTGACAATTGCGAGAGCATGGAAAACCCCCACACTTAGCTTTGTGGCAGTCAAAAAACGCCTGAACAATGTCATGGTTAATGAGAAACGGCTGTCCTTTCTGACATGCATGACAAGTTTCTCAGGGTTTGGAACCCTTGGATTACATACTACCACCCTTCTAGGTTTGACACCGCATTACTATCAATAGAGGACTCCTCTTGTGCGCACCCCGTGGACCTTCCACTCCCTTCTTCTTTTTCTCCCACTTCACCTTCCACTCTTCTCGCGCTGCTCCATTTTCCTCTCTTTTTACATTCCTTTATAGTCTCTTCCTTGGCTGTTAAGTTCCCTTTCACACTTATACAACTTTTCTCACGATTTTGGACTGCAAAATTGTATGACAAGTCATTCTCCATTATTTTCAATGACTACCATTCATACTGGCACGACTTTAAGTTGTGCCTACTTCAAAGTAGTCCTTGGACTACTTTGGTCCGATTTTGATGCCACTTGCACGGGCATTCATTAAAATCGCGGCCGCAAATTGCGGTAAAATCGCGGCCACGAAATTGCGGTAAATTCGCGCGACTTTGAAGTCACACAAGTGTGAAAGGTGTCTCAGTCTTTGGACTTTTTCTAGAGGATGCTAACCTTCAGGTTCTCTTGTTGTGTATTGCACACTCATTCTACAGGTTTACAGACAACCGGGTGATGCCCGGGTACTAGACCATCTTGTTCTAAAGACTTTTTTCATCTCTCTTTTCAATTGAGTATAGCAGAGGATCCTCTTCTTTTATGTTGATGTGGGCTTTCGGGTCCGGATTTACTTTGTACATTGTGTTGTGAACCTGTACTGTCGGTTTGTATGACAATAAAACATTTGTAAAAGAAAAAAACAAAAACAAACAAACAGACATGTCATACTTACCTCCACTGTGCAGTTTGTTTTGCACAAAGTGGCCCCGGTCCTCTTCTGGTGTCCCTCGTCTGTGCTGGTAGCTCTTCCCCGCATAGAGTGTGGAGAAGCGCTCTCCTTGGTGGACACCTGTGTGGACAGGCTCTGGGTCCATTCACACAGAATGCAGGACTTGGCCCCGCTCCCCGGCACTGCGATATTGGATTTGATTGACAGCAGCGGGAGCCAATGGCTATGCTGATCACTCAAGTAAACATTGAATATTTATATATTTAATCATCTGATGTCCGACTTTGTATTCTGTACATTTTGTGAAAAATATTAATAAAAATATGGATAAAAAAGAAATAAATAAATGATCCATTCAATTCGGTAGTAGGGATTAATATACAATGTAATTATTATTTACTCAAAAGGTTAATTTCTTGTGCCCAAATCATTCTGCACTCCACTTCTATATTATTATGTGAGACAGGCCTGGAAGCAGTACACTAAGGCCTTGTACACACGATCAGACCGGTCTGATGAGACTGGTCTGACGGACCGTTTTCATCAGACAACTCTGAACTTGTCTGATGGTCTGATGTGCATACACACCATCGGACCAAAATCCGATCAGACCAGAACGTGGTGACGTAGAACACAACGACGTTCTGAAAAAACAAAGTTCAATGCTTCCAAGCATGCGTCGACTTGATTCTGAGCGTGGGTTTTTGGTCCGATGTTTTTGTGTACTAACCATCTAATCTGTCCGACGGACAGGTGTCCATCAGACTGGTTTTAAAGCATGTTTTAAAACTTTGGTCAGACGGACAACGGTCTGATGGGCCGTACACACCATCGAACTGGTCCGATGAAACTGGTCTGCAGACCAGTTTCATCAGACCGGTCTGACCGTGTGTACAGGGCCTAATGATCACCTAGGTGAACAGGATTTTACCCTTTTCAGTAGGACCTTAACCACTTCAGCCCCGAGCCTGTTTTTCAGATTCGGTGCTTACGAGACTAAAACTGTTTTTTTTGCTAGAAAATTATTTAAAACCCCCAAACATTATATATATATTTTTTTATAACACCCTAGAGAACAAAATGGCGGTCATTGCAATACTTTTTCTCACACCGTATTTGCGCAGCGGTCTTACAAGCGCACTTTTTTTGGAAAAAATTAACTTTCTTGAATTAAAAAATAAGACAACAATAAATTTGGCCCATTTTTTTTATATATTGTGAAAGATGATGTTACGCCGAGTAAAATGATACCCAACATGTCACGCTTAAAAATTGCGCCCGCTCGTGGCATGGCGTCAAACTTTTACCCTTAAAAATCTCGATAGGCGACGTTTAAAAAATTCTACAGGTTGCATTTTTTGAGATGCAGAGGAGGTCTAGGGCTAGAATTATTGCTCTCGCTCTAACGATCGCGACGATACCTCACTTGTGTGGTTTGAACACCATTTTCATATGCAGGCGCTACTCGCGTATGCGTTTGCTTCTGCGCGCGAGCTCATCGGGACGGGGCACTTTAAAAAAAAAATGTTTTGGTTTTCGTTTTTATTTTTATTTATTTTATAATTTTTAACACTGAAAAAAAAAAAAATAATTATCACTTTTATTCCTATTACAAGGAATGTAAACATCCCTTGTAATAGAAAAAAGCATGACAGGTCCTCTTATATATGAGATCTGGGGTCAAAAAGACCTCAGATCTCATATTCAGGCTTAAATACAAAAAAAAAAAAAGTCAAAATGTAAACAAATTAAATGTCTCTTTAAGAGGCTGGGCGGAAATGACGTTTTGACGTCACTTCCGCCCAGCAGAGGTATGGGGACGGCTGAGGGACATTTTTTCCCTCAGTTGCATCCCCGGACAGCCAGCAAGAGGACCCGATCGCCTCCGCCGCTACCGACGGCTACGGTAAGCGGCGGAGGGCGTGGGAGAGCGGCAGGAGGGGGGGGCACCCTCTACCACCGCCGGTAACGGCGATCTCGCGGTGAATCCGCCGCGATGACCCCCGTTATCGTTAACAGGACCGCCCCACGAAGAGATGGATATCTCGGTTGTGGCAGCAGCTGCTGCCATTACCGAGATATCCATCTTCAAAAAAATGACGTCTTTGGACGTGGGGCTGGTCAGAAGTGGTTAAAGGGGTTGTAAAGGTAAAAAAAAATTCCCATAATGGCTCCCTTTACCCAAGTGCATTCCTCCTTCTCTCACTTCATCCTTCGATTTTGCTTTTAAATGTCCTTATTTCTTCTGAGAAATACTCACTTCCTAAATCTTCTGTCTGTAACTACACACAGTAATGCAAGGCTTTCTCCCTGGTGTGTATAATGCCTTTTGAGGGGGGAGGGGGTGAGCAGGAGTGTCAGGACGCCCACTAACACACAGCTCCTTTCTCTATCTGCAAAGTAGAGAGTGTCCTGACTTGCCTGCTCGCCCTCTTCCCCCTCAAGAGGCTTTCTCCACACCAGGGAGAAAGCCTTGCATTACTGTGTGTAGTTACAGGCAGAAGAACAGGTGCGGATTTCTCATAAGGACATTTAAAAGCAAAATCGAGGTAAGTGAAGGAGGACTTCACTAAGGTAAAGGAAGCTAATTAGGGGAAAAAATACCTTTACAACCCCTTTAAAATGATAAAATGTTAGATCAAACACTCCCCTTGAAACAAAGACAGGTGAAAACCAGCAGACCTGAAAATGGGTAAACGCCCAGAGGGATACAAATTCAGACAAATCCATAGTGCTCACCATATACAGTAAATTAAACCAAATTTTTATAAAATTTTCAATAAAACACCTATATTAACATTTGCATTACATTAACCTTTATTGTGCTTCAAATATCAGCCTGTTGTGGAACGATGCCACTGCTGTTTCTCGGGCATGCATCTGTCTCCTCCGACTAAGTCTTTCAATATTGCTGCAGTCAGTGCTCTTTCTAGTAAGACATCAAGGGTTAATTATTTCAAATCTCAAACCATACAATAGCTAATACAGTTGCCCAATTAGAAAAAAACTAATGATTATTCACATCAACATGCATATACTGTATAACAATACTCCACAGTATAAAACATATGTTGGACTTAAAATATGCTAAATAACATAACACATTGGCAGGTCTTTAAAACCAGTTCAGAAATCCTTAGGGTTCTTGCTGGATGAAATCTTGTATTAAAACAAAAATGTATCTTAATGTATCCATGCAGATGTTCTACTGTATTTCATAAGTTTGACCCCAGAGGAAACAGTACGTATTCAAACACTGTCTCAGACAGTTTATATACTGGAGAGGTTTGAATGTGGATTCAAATTTTCATTTCTGACCAGAATATTAAAAAAATTACGTTTTTAAAAACGTTAATTTCATTGACCGTGTGTAGGGGAAAACGTTGTTTTATGTCTTGTAAAAAACGACAAAAAAAAATTGAAGCATGCTTCAATTTTTTGTGTCGTTTTTCAAAACGTTGTTTTTTGTTCCACAAAAAATCACCATGTGTAGTAAAAAACATTGTTTAAAACGACAATTTTCAACCCGCGCATGCCCAGAAGCTAGTTATAAAGCGAGCTTCAATAGAAAAGAGTGGTGAACGTAACCTCGCTTTTGCTAGGGCATTGTGAAAAAACGATGGTGTGTAGGCAACATCGTCTTTGGAAATTGAAGTTTCAAAAACGTTGTTTTTTACTTCACAGAAAACGTCGATTTTTTTTTCATCACATAAAGTGATCGCGTGTACGCGGCATAAGTCTTTTTAAAAGTCTAGCATGGTGAATTAACTAAGGGTGTCTTGGGGGTACTCCATTTTTAATGGTGTAGGTTGGTGCACTTTCCCATGTGGCACTTTATATTTTGAAAACATAGCTCATTTTATTTTTATAGACTCCCTATGAACTCCCTGTCCTGACTTTAGCAGTTGAAGGATTTTAGCCTCTGTGATGCCATTTATATTTAAGCTGCTGTCAAGAAATCATGAGCCATTGCCCACTGACCTGCCTTCACTATCAACATATATCATTTTGCATTTTGTTATACCTGTTCCATAAGTGCAAAGAATACCTGTTGATCGTGCAAGAAATAAAGTTCTTTCCTGTATCCACTGCACTCTGCAGCCTTATATCAAGCAATCCTATCAAACCTGCCAAGTTACCTATGTAGATATCAGTTACTAGAGTAACAACAATGCTTTTCCATAGATACAGTACTTTGAGTTAGCATCATTCTAAAGCAGGTAGTGTATTACTGGCAAGATTTCCGCTACGCATTTTATACTTGAAGTATTTGAATTTTTCTAGAAATTCAACAAGTTCCTTGCTATATGTCATATTAGATTGTAATGGCTCTTACTATAGGCCTTTAATATCCATAAAGCATTGATATTTAAAGCAGGAAATTATTTCTAATTAGAACATAAAGATATATCAAAAGGTCATGTCATATTACTTCCTAGTAATTATGCAATATGAAGAAAAACTTTATATACCATAACAAGGTCATGCACTTACACTGATCATTATTTACTCTCCTTTTTAATTATTTGCCATTATAATAATATTTTTCTTTCCAATGCGCATATTCTTTAGTATAGTATAAATAATAATGTTTGTGTATAGAAAAAGCACTTCTAGATGCCTGTGTTAAGAAAAAATGTAAAGTGCATTGATTCCAACAACATACATGGCATTTCAAGGTTGTACAAATTAGCAATAATGGGTGCAGTTATATTTTTGAAAGCTGAATCAAATAAACATTCAATCTAACCTTGACAATGAATTGTTATGTGGACTTCATTAGAGGCATTTTAAATACTCAAGGTACAGTATGCAAGCTAAAAGACTGCAACATTGCTTTTCCCTATGCCCCTTTAATTCCCATGAATATATGACTGTCAGCTTAATATAAGATTAATGTCTACATTTAAAAAGTCACTTTGGAAACTATAGACCCTTGCATTGGTTGAATGTGCCTAATTTCCATTGAGGCAAACGTCCTTGATTATATCTCTTTAGATTTTAATGCTGGCAACCCTGACAGTCTATATTTGTTGAAAGAAAGGACTTATATATTTAAACCAAAGCCTGATACAACATGTGGCTAAGTGTAGTACCACATTATATTTTAAATATATTTTTTTCACAAGTTGAAGTTACTTAATTAACAGGGGAATTAATTTCAAGGATACATTAATTAGGAAAATAGTGAATCTGTTTCATTATAATTAGGGTTGAGTGAACCCGAACTGTAAAGTTCGAGTTCATTCCGGACTTTTGGATTTTTGGTACCTGGACCCGAACACGAACAATTTACTGTAAGTTCTGGTTCGAGTTCAGTGTTCGGCAATGTAATGGCGCGCTGCATTGCAGCCAATCAACATTTGGTTAACTCGTGTGACCTAGAAGCCATCACAGCCATGCCTACTAATGGCATGGCTGTGATTGGCCAGTGCAGCATGTGAACCAGCCTCTATATAAGCTAGAGGCACATAGCTCAGCACGTCACTCTGCTTTAGATAGGGTAGGGAAAGGCTGGCGCTGCTACTGCTCTGAGGGAGAGAATTAGATGGGAGTCAGACTCAGTCCTGCTTCAGAAATCAAATTACTCAGCGATCTACATAGCACAGCAAGTTACTCTGCTTTAGATACTTTAGGGAAAGGTTGTTGCTGTTGTTTTTAGGGAGAGAATTAGATAGGAGTCAGTCAGTCCTGCTTCAGAAGTCAAAATACACCAGCACTGCATATGTTACTGTGAGATAAACCCTTTAGATACTGTTCTTCTATTGTGCTATTCAAAAAACACCCTTGTCCTTCTCCACCGCCGCTTCCACCTACACCGCCACATCCACGGCCACCTTAACCTCCTACTCCATATGGACCTCGTCCTCCTAGGTCAAGATTATTATTTTATTTATTTTTTATGTATTTTATGTTATTTTAAGTTATTTCCCTATCCACATTTGTTTGCAGAGTACTTGCCATGCTCTTACCAACATTTTGCTGCCATTTGCAGCCCTCTAGCCCCTTCCATTACTTTTTTAGAGACATTTTAGTACTCAAATATTCTGGTCCCCATTGACTTCAATGGGGTTCGAGTTCAGGGTCAAGTTCGGGTCAAGTTCGGGTCCCGAACCCAGAGTTTTTTTTCGAACCCGAACATCCAGGTGTCTGCTCAACTCTAATCATAATCTATTTATTTTTAGACTGTTGACAAAACAAATAATCTAGTTAGTCAACGTAATTTCAATAAGTTTAGGGGGAAATGGAATAATACATTTTGTTGTAGTTCCGCTTCAGGGTTTTGTGTCAAACGACATCACAAAATCAGAGTGTATGATTATGTTTTAAGTTTTAATTTAATTAAAGAAGCTCATAAACAGATTATTAATTATTGTGGTCCATCCAATTTTTTCATAGCATAGAAATGTTACTCTAAAATTATTTATCTAAAGATCTGACTGTTTTCTAAGCCTCGACATGTAAAATGTATGTGACCTGGCAGTGGCAAAAAGGTTTGGACACTTAAATAAAAGCAGTAAAAGGACATAAATATGACAGGCCCAGAGAAAAAGGTTCCCCTGTGTGGAATTTTAAAGGCCCTAGTGGTGATATTGCACCAACAAACAGTATTCGTATTATTATATATAAAAATAGTTCAATGAATACATGACAAACAAATAATTGCTAATGAAAAAGTGGCTAATAGAGTTACACAACAACATGACATGATTGCTAGATGTTATAATGGTCTTAAGACATCCCAAGATGGAATACAGGCTCTGCACCCTAAATATGACAGGCCAGCAATCTGTTTATATACAAGGAAATTATCAAGCATGTCATCAATTACAAAAACAGTGAAACAGATAAGACAATTTATAAAACAAATATACTATGAGCGCAAAGATAAATATTATAGATACTAGTTCAATTCTGCACGGATTAAGATTAGGAGCGTATGCTTTCCCGTGGCCGGCATTAATGCTGCCTGTTCTAATCTCCCGGTCGAGTGTATGATCTCCTGTCCTTTTGGTATTCTTCGGTATGTCCACTAGATGGCGCCCGCAGATGCCATTCCTTGCTAGGATGGGCTCTCTTTGCATGCTTTGTCACAGAGAGACCGCTTTGCAGTACCGCGCATGTGTGCATATATATGCATACGTGCAGCAGTTTGCACGTGTGCATATGCGCGGTCTGGTAATTGCGTGTACACACAATCGGAATTTACGATGAAAAAAGTCAGATGGACTTTTTTCATCGGGAAGTTCCGATCATGTGTGGGTCCCATCAGAATTTTTTCCGTCAGTGTTTAGAAATAGAACATGTTTAATTTTTTTCGGATGGGGAAAAAAAAACAATAGGAAATTCCTATCGTCTGTGTGCAACTCTGACGGAGAAAAAACCCACGCATGCTCAGAATCAAGTCGACGCATGCTCGCAAGCATTGAACTTTATTTTTCTTGGCTCGTCGCAGTGTTTTACGTCACCACGTTTTGTATGGTCGAATTTGGTCTGACAGTGTGTATGCAAGACAGCTTGAACGGAGTTCCAACGAAAAATTCCATTGATTTTAGGCCATCGGAAATTCCGATCATGTGTATGGGGCATAAGGAAGAGCCATGATACTTTAATAAACCCAGTAACACACCATGGCCAAGTCTTAGACGCTTAAATGGTCAGGTGGTCTCTGTCAACACCCCTTTGATCCCAGAGAAAGGGGAGATGCCAGGACAGTTTGACAACTCGCATGTACCATCAACCAAGTAACATCTGTCAAGTTATGAGAGCCAATAACACCTTGCTCATTGACTGAACTCTGCTAAAACCAGGACATTGCAAGTATCATGGGCGTAGCATAAGGGGTTGCAGGAGTCACAATCACAACGCCGCCCCTAGCTCCAGGGGGCCCCCTGTGATATTATTATCATATCCTCCACAAAGTCCAGCTGCGGACTGCCCTAGGGACCCACAGCCATGCTCCAGTACTGGGCTTCCACTTTACCTTCCACAGCCCACACCTCTCCATTTAATTTTCTGGGAAGAAGTGGAGAAGAGGTGCACGGGGTGGGAACAGGCCAGCATGGGAACGTGTCTGTGTTGTGTGTTAGCAACATTGAATGGTAACCAAGCTCAGCAAGTTAAGAGGTGAGTGCTGTCCTGTAGCCACAATGGGACCGATGTCACTGGTGAGGTAAGACACCGCTCAGTATCTCCTAGTCACCAGGTTTTGAACTTTCCTCCTGTTAGTTTGAGGTCAAATGCCCATGTGTTCCATTCCAAACTGCCCTTTTTCCACACAAATTCATTGATGGTGCCCCCCTCCTACAAAAAGAAAGAAAGAAAACCCTTCACTCTTTTTTTTGTGCTTTACTTTCCTGGACTTTGTAATGGTTATATAGGTTTCAAATAATAAAGCATTTATTCCACTGCTCCAAGTGTTGATATTCGATTAATCGGAATCATTGTTTACAAATATTTTTTATTTATTTTTTGTCACTGTAGATCTGCAGATCTTCATAGTAAATACTCAAAAAACTACATCTGTTTTATCACTTTTCAGCCTTCCAATGTCAATTTCACGCTGCTTTAATGGCTTAGTCCCATCATTGAAAGTTATTACATTTACAAGAAAAAAGCACTAGAGAAGAAAAAAGGAGTATTTTATTATTTTAGTCAGCCACTAAATTGTTCTAGCTAAATAAAATCAAAAAAGAGAATTCACAAAATTCTATTTCCTATCAAATATACTGTACGTGTATTTAGTGAACACTTTTAGCATATTATGTGCAGATAGCTGAAGTGGAATACACTGGAAGTACAATTGAATGGAAATCGTGAAAGGTGCTATTTCAAGTTAGAAAATAGCCTTGCATTGTCTCCTCTTTCTTGATGCTGATTATTTTTTTCTAAAATATTCTTGATTTTTTTTTTCAGCAATCCCAGTCTCTTTAAGTTAATCAGGTCATTAGTTCCTCATGAATAAAGAATATATGATATATTCAGACACCCCATGATACTCTCACTTTCTATTTGAGCATCTCATTAGCAATTACAGTATAAGTCATGTTAGTACCCTTCAAGTTACATTTTACACTTCCAACCCATTTATACTTGGAAAGAACCTTCTGAAAAGAGAAAGTTTGTTGAGAACTTATTATATTGCACAGCTAGTGCTATTTCTGATGTTGGTATAATAAGGTTATTTTTCAAAATTTGTCAGTCAATTATGCTGTATGTGGTGCTTTTGCAAACCTAAAAACGGAAAATTGTATACTCACCTTTCCGTAATTTTCCTTTCCTGACGCATCTTCATGGCAGCACACACTGGGTTGTGACTCCGCCCCCACAACCTGACAGGATTGGTTAGCTATAAATTTGAAGGGGAGACGCCCCGCATCATTCTCTGTATATATCATCATAAAACAGCAGGGTGGGCATCTGTGTGCTGCCATGAAGATGCGTCAGGAAAGGAAAATTACGGAAAGGTGAGTATACAATTTTCCGTTTTCCTGACGCATTCATGGCAGCACACACTGGGATATAACTCGCCAGTCGGGAGGGTGCAAGAAAACAGTAATATTTATTCTTTATAGCGCTGAGGAATTGGCTCTAAGAACAGATCTGCCAAAGTCGACGGTAGCCAGGAGAGCAGAATTCACTCTGTAGTGAGAAATGAAGATGTGTTGGGAAGACCAAGTTGCTGCTCTGCCTATGGTTTCCGGTGAAGTCCCGCAATATGCTGCCCAAGAAGTGGCCTCTGCCCCTGTCGAATGAGCCCTAATGCCCTCTAGGAGGCGTAAGTTGCTGGATGGAATAGGTCTCCTTGATAGCTTTAACAACCAAGAGGTAATGGTACGGGAGGTAGCTGGCTGACCTCGTCTGCTCCCGTGTGGGATAATCAAGAGAGAATCCGTCTTCCTGAGATGTAGCTGTGATGTAACTGGAGATGGTAGACTTGACATCCTAGTCATGGGACTCGCCCCTCTCATTAGTAAAAGACGAAAGGACGATGTCCTGGTTATAATGAAAGGAGGAAGTTACCCTTGGATAAAAATGGTCTGAGGGCTTCAGAACCACTCTGTCAGGGAAGAACACTGAATAGGGGTTCCATAGCCATAAGTGCTTGTATCTCCGGCGCCCTCTTAACTGAGGTGATAGCAATACGGGAAGCCATCTTCAGAGCTAGGTTCCACGGTGAGACTAAGTTGAATGGAGAAAAAGGTGGATTGGACAGGGCCTCGAGTACTACACAGAGATCCCCTGTTGGAAAGGCTGGCCTCCTAGGTGGTCTGATCTTACGTAGGCCCTGGGCAACAGAGTGACCAGATGATGAAGAGCCCATCTAGTACCCGTCATGGCTGAAAGGGCAGATACTTGCACCTTCAGGGTACCCAAGCCCGGGCCCTTGTTAAACCCTGACTGAAGAAATTCAAGAATTTGATATGGGATTCCAATGTCTTTGCTGCGATGACACGAACCTCTCCCAGATCCTAGTATAGGTGACATCAGTGGAGCTCCTTAGAGCTTGTACCAAGGTTGATATTACCTCCTGAGAGTATCCTAGTTCCCCTAACCTAGCCCTCTCAGCTTCAAAGCTGGCAAATGCAGCTTCTCTGGGCTGGATGGAAGAATTGCCTCTGATGTATGAGATCCCAGGTTACTGGAAGATGTATTGAGGCCGCGTACCTAGTTGTAGCAGAGTCGTAAACCATGGCCTCCTCAGCCGGAACGGTATTAGTACAATAACTGTGGCTGAGGACTTCCGAAGTCGGGACAGGAATCTTGTAATACGAGAAGTTGGAAGAAAAATGTACCCTAGCTCGCAGCTCCATGGAAGAACTAGGCAGTTTGTCCCTTCAGGTAATGGAAAGTGGGCTCTGGACAGGAACCTCTGACACTTGGAGTTCTTTGGCGTGGCCGCTAGGTCGACTTCTGGTTCTGGTACTAGTTTTCGTAAGAATGGAGAATACCTGTTGGTTCAGGGACCGTTCGTGTGTTTGAAAGTGTCTCTCGGCTTAGGTAGTTGGCCAACGAATTCTGTGTTGCTGGGACGCATACTCCCCACAGATCTAACAGGTGCACTTGTGCCCCTTCCATTATGAAGCGTGCGACTCCTGATGCTCCCCTGTCTCTGGATACATGACACCGCTACTTGTTGTCCATCCTGATCAGGACACTCTTCCTCTATAGAAGAGGCGCAATGGCCAGGAGGGCCTGAAAGGCTGCTCTGAGCTCTAAAATATTTGACACTATGACCTGAGCCCGAAAATGCCACTGTCCTTGGGCTACTCAGTCTAGATAGTGTGGACCCCATCACCCCTGGCTGGCGTCCGATGTTACTACTTCTGGACTAGGGGGAACTTTTGGAATGGACTCCCTGAGGTCGGACGGGTGTGTCCACCACCATACTAATTGCTTTACCCAGTTCGGGATGTGAATGGTTTGGAGTATTGACGTTCTATTCCACTGCCTGAGAAAGGAGTTCTGTAAGACTCGCATGTGCCACAGGGGCCACTGTATCAAGGGTATGGATGCTGACATGGACCCCTGGGTACTGAGGCAGGCTCTGACAGTTAGACGTCTGGATGATAGCAGACTTTGTATCTTCTGGAGCAAGGGCTTCAGCCTCTCTTGAGGGAGTTGCACCCGGTACAACCTGGTATTTTATTCTGCCCCTAGGAACACCCTAACTTGCCGAATGCTCTGGGTGCTGAGGCGATGCCGAATGGGGGGCACCAAAATTGGAAATGGGATTGATTGATTGAGAACCGAAGGGACCTCTGGAAGGTAAGATGAACTGGGATGTAAAGGTAAACGCCCGAAAAATCTAGAGATAGCATCCAGTCTCCCACGTCCACTGACAACAAAATGGACTGAAGTCTTTTCCAATCTGAGGGCCTCTATTTTGATCGTCTGTTGAAATTCTTTAGGTCCAAGACTGGACGTAGATCCCCGTTTTTTTTTTGTACCAGAAATAAAGGGGAATAAAACCCCCTCCCTTTCTGGTGCGGAAGTACTTGGTAGGCTGGAATGTGTTCCCTGGCAATGTGCCCATGAATTTCCAATTGTGACCATTCTTGATAGAGGATAGTGTTCATGGATCTGTTATATGAGTTGCCCATATCCGAGCGAATCTCTTGAGTCTGGTGCTC
This sequence comes from Rana kukunoris, assembly GCA_029574335.1. Lineage (NCBI taxonomy): Eukaryota > Metazoa > Chordata > Amphibia > Anura > Ranidae > Rana > Rana kukunoris. The sequence goes on along the minus strand of CM056053.1, from coordinate 351,492,908 downwards.
ACCTGAGCTGGGTGGCAGACGGACCCTCAAAAAGGACTTCTGCTGTTCCCCAGCTGTGATTGGCTTACTGTATCTACATGAAGGAGGGTCGAGTCTTCCAGTCCCTCCTAAATTCCCTGCCGGGGCGGTAGGATCTAACATCCCTGTACTTGACAGGAAGATCACGCCTGTAAGCGGGGCCCTTCTGGGGCTCTGGTTTTCCTATCGGAGAAATCAGCCCAGACTTTCCCCCGGTAACCTTGGAGATGGCCGAGTCCATCTTTGTGCCGAATACACTTGAGCCGCCATATGGAATTTTGCACCAGTTGATTTTGACGCTGCCTTCACTATCCAGGGTCTCAGCCATAAGGCTCTTCCCAGCCATGAAGTCGCCCCCTCAGAAGCCGTAAGCCAACTTAATTTTCCTGCAGGGAGGAGAATATCTTCCCCTGGTCGGCTCCTTCTAGAATGGGATTCTCAACATTAGCTGCCTATGCAGCGATAGTTTTAGCGACTGCCGCTGTGGTGATAGCCGGCCTACAAGCGGCTCCTGTCGTGGAGCAGGCTTTCTTCAGTTCTATATTGATTTTATGATCAAGAGCGTCCCGGAAGGTAACTGCGTCTTCAATCGGTAGAGAAACGTCTCTAGCGAGTCGCATTAAAGATGAATCGACCGTAGTTGCATTGATCAAAGAATCGATCTTAGACTACCACAAGGGGTACAATCTGCAAACTTGTTGCTCATACTGGGCCGCTTATGCGACCCCCCCACTTATCCTTTATGAGGTTCTCCAGCTCTTCGATGAAGGGAAATGATTCAGGACCCCCTTTTCAGCACTGGGAAATATTTCTGAACCTTCAGAAGTTCTGCCATAACCTCCTCCCAGCCGATCGCTTCCTTGAGTGAATGGGCAAATGGTTCAACCAAAAAGAGACAGTCCGACGCCTGCTCACACTCCTCATTCTTAGAGAGGGTTACTGCACCCTGGCGTAACGGCCGGGCGATGTGCTTGGGGAAGGATCGCCCACATATGATCCCTGTGGCGATTCTCCTGGGAGCTCAGTATCTACTCTGGCCTCTGAATCCTTGGTTACTTCGATGAAGCACGAGTGGCAGGCCAATTCCCCTGGCAAGGATGGCGCCCCGCATATTTGGCAAACATTTGCCGTGGTGCGGGTAAGATAGCTCTGTCTGGGATGAAGGTAATCGTCTGCGGTGGGACCGACTATGACGGGAGTGCTGTGACGCGAGCGGCTATGCCTTGATTGAAGAAATCAAGAGGGTAACCTTGAGCGATTTCTTGCGCCTTCTGCCGGAAGCATGGCTAGAATCTCCCTCTGTGCCGCAAACTTGCGTCTCTTGACCCGATAGGGCTACCAAAACTGTAGCGTCAGTGGCCAGGCTCTCTTTTTTGTCTCCCCTCTACTTACCACCTTATGGACGGCCTCTATACCTGGTCAGCTGATGGTGGTCTGCGAGGGCAGTGGCTCCCATGAGGATAGCAGAGAGACAGCCCGAAAAGGTGGGAAAAAAGAGTGAAGGGAAAACATTACAATATGTTCCCCCCCAACATTTCTATTTATTAAATTAATATAATAATTTTATATACATATATCCATCCTTTTTTTTTATTTTTTTGGATTATATTAATTGTTAAATTATGGATACACTTTCTTCTATGGTATGTTATAAATGAATATATAAATGTATTGAATGAATGAATGATGAAAACTTATATAGCGCGGCACATGCAAACTGAATCGCCTCTGGGCGCTTGTATAATATCTTCTATCCTATTTATTCCTTTTTTTTTTTTTTTGTGTGTAATCAATTAGCCCAGGCTGATCTGGGACATGCCTGCACACACCTGGTGCAATCTTCACTCTGAGTAGAGCAGAGCAGCAGTGCGGCAGCCAGAACTACAGAGCAATAGGACTGTTTCTTTTTTCCTTCTTTTTTTTAATGACGCGCGCATGTGCAGAAGCGTCCCGCTCGCCCGGCGCCATTTTGGAAGAGGGCAGAGGAGACAGGCGGCATCATCACTGAGCTGCGCGCATGTGCAGAGCGCCAAGGGGTACGCAGCGGTGACCCCGAGAGTATGGGGTGTCAGAGGAACCACAGGGCTCAGCAGAGCTGAGAAAAAAAACAACAGGCAGACAAAGGTACAAAACGGACTAACCTTAGGTGGTAAATGTAATGATACAAATACCTTTGTGGAAGGACACACTGCACTGGAAGGAAAGACAGAGCGAAAGTGGGGGCCACTGCGAGATTTGAAGCTTCTTTAAAGCTTGCTACAGATGCCAGTATAATTCCAAAGCCCCTGAGACCACCAGAACGGGGTTCCCACCATAAAGCTCATTTAGAGACTGTACAGGAGGGACTTCCAAACAGGAGAGGCTGAACCTGCTGGGGCGATTTGCGGTAAGAGGCATGCTTTTTGCTTGTTCATTCAATCTTGTCAGGTGAGGATGAAAAAAGAGAATGATGCGGGGCGTCTCCCCTTCAAATTTATAGCTAACCAATCCTGTCAGGTTGTGGGGGCGGAGTCACAACCCAGTGTGTGCTGCCATGAATGCGTCAGGAAAAAAAAGCTGTAAAAAAAAAAAAGAGTATTACTTTTGGGGGCAAGCTCTTTACAGACTACAAATATTTTGTTTATTATATAAATCTACTTGTGTAAACTTTGTAAATGTTACAACACATTAAAAATAAAAACATATTTGTTTATATTGTATTTACTTAGGTTTATCAGCTCTTTTAGCAAGAGTGAGACCCCTTTAGAAGAGCCAAGGGACAAGGTTTATATTACTGCCTAGTCTTCATCAGAGCACCCCTCAAGGGGTGACATGTTTTGCTCCTGGTAATTCTCAGGTTTTGGTCCGAATGCCCCGTACACACGACCGGGTTTTCAGACGGGAAAACTGTGAGGAGAGCTTTTGGCCAGGAATCCTGGCCGTGTGGACTGACAAATCTGCCAAATCCGCCGTACAAAAAAAAAAGAGAACCAGCTCTTTTTTTTCCCGCCATGATTCCCGACTGACTTTTTCCAATCAGAAAACCCATCCGTGTGTAGCAGAAACCGGCTATTTTTGTCAGTTTTCTTGTGGGGAAAAACTCAGATGGAGCATAAACATAGTCGTGATTCCCAAGGAAAGGCTCTCATCAGAGTTTTCCCGACGGGAAAACCGATTGTCAGTACAGGGGAAAAGTAGAGAGCAGGTTTTCCCCTCAGGATTTCCAACAGACCTTTTCCTGTTGGGAATCGTGTGTACTAGGCATCAGACTCACCCAAACAAATTACCAGAGACTGAATATAGATATCCCAACATGAATCTCTTGCAGCACTGGAATATAGGCTCACTAGGAGTAATACCAACACATTTCCTGTAGCGCTGGAATATTGGGCTCAGAGGGAACGTCTAGAGTTTAGAAAAAAAACAAATGTATACTAAGCCTGGTTGCAGACTGAAGTACTCAAAAAATCACACAAGTGCTGTTAACAAGTTTCTAGCTGAAATACACAGGGAGAAAGAAGGTGAAGGAAGACAGGATGCTGGCTGGGGTTCAGGTATGTTGGGTAAAGACAGCAGTTCACAAAGAAGCACACAAGTGTTGGGATGCAATTTGATATCTGGAACACACATGGAATCACATAGGTACATGTTGCAAATATTAGGCTGTACTGGCACAGGGAGTGACAGAGAAATTCCTGGGGACACTGGCAAATTAAAGGGGTCACAGTTGATCACTGGAGATATGCTTAGGATGTCATTGGGGGCTCAGCAGCTAGCTAGTGTGGAGACATATTCATCAAAACCATGAGCAACACATATGCCACTCCTTTAAGACAGGGCTTGGACACACATTGGCTGAGGTGTTGTCAATTTTGCCATTCAACAATGTGTAAAAACTTCTTTATTAGTAATAAGCTTTATTAGTAATAATAGCTCCTTCTCTGTTGATTCCTGCACCTTTGTGTTGGAGTTTGATGTATCCAAATCCACAGTCTGTGCTTGCTTACAGTGTATTGGTTCTGTGGTCTCTCTCAATGGTTCCAAACTGTGTCATCAGCATCTCTGCTTCCAGAGGCTTCCCTAACATAGTATTGGAAAAATTCCAATTAATTTTCAATATTAATCTACAACTGGTACAGATAATCCCTGGGTTTTGCAAATTATGACAACCAAAAAATCCCTTTACTTACCGTATCTTTATTTCCACTAGTCCTAATACAACCCAGACTTTCTGGTCAGTTTGGAAATTAGAATGTAAACCTGTGATCCTTTACTCATAATATAACCACTGTAATTTGTTTTAGTTATAATTGTCTGTCTTTCTTTTCTGTTTTTAATGAATCCTAAGTTTGGTGTGTATTCCTAGTGTACCAATTTTTGATATTTTGTGGTCACTTTGAGAGAACTGAATAAACATGGAGCCCCTAATGTACAGATAAAATGCTTCTCAAATCCCCCTTACTTAAATTTGCACACTGCAAAATAATGCAGCTCAAAGAAGATTGTTAGAAGTACTCCTTACACATTAGGTTACTGTTTCCAAATCTTCCACGCGACAACTCAATATAAAGTAAATAGTATGTACCTAAGCAAATGCAGCAAGCTATCAAGACCTAAAGAATAAGGCGGCGTACACACGGCCGAGGTTCTCGGCAGAAACCAGCGAGAACCTCGCTGGGAGCCGCATTCTGCCGAGAACCTCGGCCGTGTGTACGCTCTCGGCGAGCCCCGCCCGTCGGGAATCCCGTCGAGCGAATAGAGAGCAGGCTCTCTATTTGCTCGACGGCCCGCCTGGATGAATGGCTGGTTGCCATTCCCGATGGGCGGGTCACCGATTTCGACGGCCGGCCGAGAGCCTCGACGGGCGGGACGATGTGTTCCGCCCGTCGAGGTTCTCGTACGTGTGTACGCGGCTTAACACTACAATTAGATTGTGCTGCCAAGAAGCAGTGTTCACTGTCCCTTGCCAGTAAAATCGTGCTGCCGTGGCCATTCACAAATACTGTATGATCATTGCTCAGTAGCTGGGATGTAGTTTATTATGGGTGATCAATTAACTAATAAATAACAAATAAACGAAATAATAAATATAACTAATAAATGCATAGGTAAAAAAATAAAAATAAATGTAAAAGCAGAAACGTGTAGGAGATCAAATAAAACTTGCATTAAGTTCACACAAATACGGTATTGTATTGTGATAACTTGTTATTGGTAATACATATAATAATACAATTCAGTATATTAATGTCTTTTTTATGTTTCTTTATAAATTTATATGCAGATGAGGTATGGGCTTTGGGTTCAAATTGAACCTATGTTTGGTCCCAATCTTGCATGTTTGGGAGCTCAGCAATTGACCACACTATATAGGTGTATGGCTGAACCGAACCTCCAACTGCATTGGGAAATGAAACATTTAGCAGCAGTATTACTACTGTTGCTAAATGTGACAGTTTCCCACGCAGGTTGGTTGTTGGGGACGTAATGCCTACTGGCATTCTAACAACCAGATAGTCAACCCCACTCAACCCATTTAACTGTCAGTCAGGGATTCTGTGTGACAGCTGAATGTGCACAAAGTGGCAGGGATGGTGATCCTAAAATAAGGGGGTTCCCATATTCTACCTCCCCTATGTGAATGAGTAAGGGGTAGTGGAATGAGTACCCCTACTCATTAAAAAAAAATAAAAAAAAATAAAGGCATTATACACTTTAATAAGTCATTTACTTAAAAAAAATGATGTAAATCTTTTGTCAGTCATGTAGGTCCTTGTTAATCATCATTAATGATGTCCACTGACTGGCTGACCAGCAGATATATCTTGTGTATGTGTGGGGTTCCCCCTAAAAAGCCATACCAGACTTTCATAAAGGATGAGGTTGTATTATGTATTTTCAGGGGAAACTCCAAATCAATTTGTTTTTTTGTGTGTGGTATCTCCCAGGATTATCTAGCATCAGGCTCTCGTATAGATAAAGGGAATTCCTGGCCATTTGTTTACAAACAGAAGGAAATAAAGAGATTTTTTTTTTTTAATGTCAATTTTGCTGTAGTAGGTTGTATACATTATACAGATGTGCCACTCTACTGAAGGAGTCAGGACATCCTTCAAGCATGTTGTTGGATTTTTGCATTTATACTGATTAAATTAAGCATTATTAGGCTTCATTTCCACTGGCGTTTTTACAGTCACTTTTCTGAGCGTTTTTTACAGCTTAAAAACGCCTGTCCATGTTTACTTTAAAAAAAATTTTTTTGAGCTAGAGCTTTAAAAACGCAGCGGCCGCGTTTTTGCGCGTTTTTGGCCGTTTTTGCATGTTTTTGAGCGTTTTTTAATGCCTAGCGTTTTTACAGCTCTATTGCTGGAGTTTCAGAACGCCCTGGTCCCGCGTTTTTTTTTGCAGCTTAGCCATCTACAGCTCAAAAACGTCATGGTGGGCATGAGGCCATAGACTAACATGGACAGGCGTTTTTAAGCTGCAAAAAATGCCCAGAAAAGTGGCTATAAAAACACCAGTGGAAATGAGCCCTTATAGTTGCTGTACTCGGCCAAATAGATTTTGTATAGAGAATGGTTTTGCTTTGGTACATGTCCTTCAGGAAAGTACTCTGTTCACTTTATTTGATAATCCCTTTCCTAAAAGCCTAGAAAATGGCCATTACTGATTTCTAAAATTTCACTCCCATTTATTTTAATGGGGTTCGAATTTGGCTTCTGAACTTAGGTAAAAGTTCACCAAAACTACCCTTAAATTAACCCATGTATATTCAGCTCATTACTAACACAGATCAGACTGTCCAGCAAAAGTGACAGTGACAGGTATTCGGGGGAAGGTAAAACACTACCAGGCAATGGGGAGACTCAACAGGTTTATTTTACAATTACAAATCCTTTTGTAGATAGAACAGTTTGTATACATGTTCATGCACATTTATAGCTATTTCACTTGTGAATGTAAATGATTGCCTGGAGAACAGCTCAGGGTATTATTTTTAATAAACAAATTATGTTCAAAACTTTAAAATTAATAGAAATTTATTTTAAGAAATTTGACTCCGGAAAATCACACCTTTACAATGTCCAAAAGACAATTAAAGGGTTACTAAAGGAATTTTTTTTCTTTAACATAAAAAACATGTTATACTTATCTACACTGTGCAGTTAGTTTTGCACAGTGTGGCCCGGATCCATGTCTTCTGGGGTCCCTCTGAGGCTGTCTCTGGTCCTCCCCGCAATTACTCACCACAGTCATGCGAGAGAGCTCGCATGGTGGTCAGTAATTGCGCACGCGCTCCCTTGATACAACGAGCGGCCATAGCTGCTCACTGTATCACTCGGCCCCACCCCTTGGCGCTCCGCGTCACTGGAAGTGATTGTTAGCAGCGCCAGCCAATGACTGCGCTGCTCTCAATCCATCCGCTCAAGCCAATCAGCAGCCAGGCTGAGCGGCGAAGAGGATCTCGGGACCGCGCGTGGGACTTTGGAGGGGTTAGGTAAGTATAAGGGGGGCTCGGGGGGGGGCAGCAGCATCAGATGTTTTTTCACCTTAATGCATAGATTGCATTAAGGTGAAAAAACTCCTTTAACCTTCCTGGCGGTATTCCCGAGTCTGACTTAGGGTTAAATTTTTGTGCTGTGATCAGTAACCCAGAGTCAGACTCCGGCTCGCCTCACAGCATCCATAGGCAGGGTTTACTTACCTTGTCTCTGGATCCAGCGATGCATTCGCGCTGTATGAGCGAGCGGGTCCTCGCTCGATTCACACAGTGCCTCTGTGTGCCGTTCATCTCCGTTTCCTGCGACGTTACGACGCACGGGAGTGGAGAACGGCGCCAAATTCAAACACATTACATACAGTATACTGTAATCTTATATATTACAGTACTGTATGTAAAAAATACACATCCCCCTTGTCCCTAGTGGTCTGCCCAGTGTCCTACATGGACTTTTATATAATAAAAACTGTTCTTTCTGCCTGCAAACTGTAGATTGTCCATAGCAACCAAAAGTGTCCCTTTATGTCAAAAATGGTTTTAGAGCAGCTAGAAAACAGCGATAATAAATTATAATCACTTGCAGAATTGAGCGATAGCGATTTGTGGGGAAATTCCTTTAATAAAAAATAAAAGTAATGACAGCGACAATTCTGCAACTGAGGACATTTCAGTGATTTTGATTTGATTACATTATTGAATATTTTTTATTATAATTATATTATTATTTGTTATATTATTTATAATTATTTATTATATTATAATTTATAATTTTGTTTTTAAAAAACATTCATACCCAGGATGCCTACTAGACTCTTGTTTGGTCAGATTTAAGTGAGTTATTCCTAAGAATTATAAGCCTACAGTATAAAACGCCAAATTTCCTTGCAAATAATGGTACCACTTTCAGCACCTAAAATCATAAAGAATCATACCGCCAGGGAGGTTAATGCATTCTTATCATAGCTGTCGGTTATACAGTTTGGTGCTTCATTATTGAAATCTCTGTATATTATTTAACCTACATCCATAATTTGCTAAATCCTACATATATCTCCCTCAATCAGAAACTGTACTCACGGAATGTTTATTATATTAATATGATTTAGAAACACCAACATCGGCTGATGAAATGCATGCATTCTGTATATTGAAAGGAAAGTAAACACATTTTGAAGCAACTAATGCAATAAAGCATTATTATCCTATGCATGTTGATAATTATAGATATGATTTATGACAAAGTGTATTGGCACAAATCTATACCACATGTTCTGGGTCTTATCCAACATACATTACAAATGTAAAAATTATGTAGATTGTATTTGATTGAATGTTTGTTTAAAAGCAATTTTAACCAACAAGAGAAAGCACTTATTAAACTAAGAACAAGATCCAGTAAAAAACACTTTTTAGACTTCAGATTAATTTGGTATTTTTAATGTAATCCCCTGCAGAATAAAGTAGTATATAAATAAGTCTTTTTTCCCCATAAAATCAGTGGGTTGAACGAACAACAAATACAACAAATACTCAATTTCACCCTTGATGTGGATGGGGGAATCTCTCCGGCTGAGATATTGTTTTTTTATTAGTGAGGAGACTTCCCTGCCATGAGTATACACTGATCAGAGCTGCCAGCTATAGCCTGCAGTGCTGATCTCCTGTGGAAAATCCGATAGGCTGGTTGTCAGTAGATAGATTTCTGTACAACCAGCCTGCCCATACATGGATTGTAATCTGTCTGGTCTCTCCCGAACTGGCTGAATGTTGATCCATGTATGGTCACTTTAAGCCTTGATACTTTCATAGAGGGTAAGTAAGTTGGAAGTACTAGTAGTCTGGGCTTGTAAATGTCTCTCTCTCTCTGCTTTCTACATCACCAATTAAATGTTTAGTCCCAAGGCAGGTTTGAATCTGACTGGTGGCTATAAAAAAAAAAGTTTTTTGCATGTGATAGATGGGAAGGAACCTAGAGAGTATGTCCCAGTATCAGAAGTCATGCCGCGTACACACGATCATTTTTCCGCATGAAAAAAAACGTTTTTAAAAACGTCATTTAAAATGATCGTGTGTGGGCTTCATCTTCTGAAAAACAACAAAAAAAAATTTGAGCATGCTGAATTTTTTAACGTCATTTAAAAAAAAAAAAAGTTTTTTGGTTTGTAAAAAATTATCGTGTGTGGGCTAAAACGATGTTAAAAACAACCTGCGCATGCTCAGAAGCAAGTTATGAGATGGGAGCTTGAATGGAACTTCCCCTTTAGAGTGCCGTCGTACATGTTGTACGTCACCGCGCTTTGCTCATCATTTTTTAAAAACAATGGTGTGTGGGCAACATCGTTTTTAATGATGAAGTTGGAAAAACATCGTTTTTTCTACATGCTGAACATTACGAACATTCCTATTCCCGGACGACTTACGTAAAAAATAATAAAAGAGGTCGGAAAATGTAGAAATTCGACGCGGGAACGACGGCCATACTTAACATGGGCTGTCTAATATTAGACCAGCAAAAAGCTGGTATAGTGTTACGCAAATAAAAGATGACTAAAGGTGCCGTAAGAGATTGCGAATGAAGATCGTAATTTCGGGGATCGCCGGCAAAAGCTCATTAGCATACCCCGACGCGGAAAATGACGGGAAGTCCACCCAGTGGCCGCAATTTTATTGCAGCGTAGATCCGAAGGCGTACGAACACGTAATCCAGTCGAATTGAAGCCCGCAGCTGTCTATTCATGGTTTGAGCTTTCTGACTAGCTAGAAAACGCGCGTACTTTGAAATTACTGCAGTCTAACACCAGTTAGACGGGCGTACTGGCTCTGTGAATCTGGCCCAAAGTTTTTTTCATGCCGAAAAATGATCGTGTGTCTTCTACTACCATTAGATTACCAACAAAAGGGAATGGCAAAAACTGGTGTGGTACACACTGTAAATACATGGATGAAAAACGGAATTACTAAGCAGGTAGGAACTATTTGCATCTCCATCTCAGTAAATCCGTTTTTTTTTTTTATTACTGAGCACATTTCCTGTTAAACAACTCTTTTGCTTCCTTATTTTAAGCAGCTACAGGCCGATACAAAGTCCAAAAAGTCACATGAGGTACAAAAACAACCCCAAAGAATATTAATCTCTCCTAGATGTGTGTGAACAGCTCTAGGTCAGTCTCCCATCTCCACCTCTACTAACACACAGACCTGGTGCTGGTCCATCTTGAATTCTAATGAGCAAAAAATTATTATGGTTGGCCGCACGTCCAGTAAAATTCACCTTTATTTCAGCAAGTCCATAAAAACCTGTCCAAAAACACAAATAGAAAAGAAACAGCATCGGCAGTGTTTCACGCTTCCTTAGCGATTAGTCCTAGCTCACTTTAAAGCGGATCTCCCGCGGCTTAATCTTTTTTTTTTTTTAATGCATATTAAAATGTGTATTAGCACTGCTGTGCTAAACTCACGATTCCGGGTTTCGTCCGCTGCTCCGCTGTTATTTCATCTAAAAGAATACGTTTTATTCTCCCTCGCGTCCCGTGGCCATCTTGGCTTTGGGCGCACGATTGCAACAAGGAGTTACTTCCTATTTGCGGTGGATGCTGTCCCAGCATCCACCGCTCGATCTCGTGCATGCGCACTGGCGAATGTGCCCGGCAGCTTGAGCGTCTCTGTTGCCATCGCAACGGCAGGCGTATGAATGAAAAAAGTTGAATTGAGTGCCACGAGACATCAGCTGTGCTTGCTTCACCGTACAGTATCACTAACATCTGTGCTGTAATGGAGTTTAAAACGCCCGCCCTTCCTTTGTTTACATCGCACGTCACTTCCTCCTAAATTAAGTTGCGCGATGTTTGATTACAGCCGAATATTACGAGCTATGACAATAGCTCCCAGCATGCACAGCGCGGCGCCGGAAGCCCCAGAAAACCCGTCGAAAACCCGAGGGGGGGCAGACCGGAACCAAGGCTAGAATATAAGGTACAAATTAGATAATTAAACTGCAACTAGCCGATTCATGGTCAGTTTGGAGCAGGAGTTATATGGAGGTATAGTGTTAGTGAGGGTGGAGATCCGCTTTAATTAACCACTTCCATACAGGGCACTTATACACCTTCCTGCTCAGACCAATTTTCAGCTTTCAGCGCTGTTGCAATTTGAATGACAATTGTGCGGTCATGCTACACTGTACCCAAACTAAATTTGTATCATTTTGTTCCCACAAATAGAGCTTTCTTTTGGTGGTATTTGATCACCTCTGAGATTTTTATTTTCTGGATTTTTTTTTTTAAAAAGACTGAACATTTTGAAAAACAAATGTTTTTTTTTTGTTTCCGTTACAAAACTTTGTAAATAAGTACGTTTTCTCCTTCACTGATGGGCACTGATAAGGCGGCACTGATGGGCACCGATGAGGTGACACTAATGAGGTGGAATTGATGGGCACTGATGGGCACTAATATGCAGCACTGATGGGGCACTGATAGGCGGCACGGATGGGCACAGATAGGTGTCACGGATGGGCACGGATAGGCGACACGGATGGGCACAAATAGGCTGCATGGATTGGCACTGATAGGTGGCACGGATGAGCATGGATGGGCAATGATAGGTGGCACGGATGGGCATTTATGGGCACTGATATGTGGCATGGATGGGCATGGGTGGGCACTGATAGGTGGCATGGATGGGCACTGATTGGTGGCACGGATGTACTATATTATATTTTACTTATGGATGCCAATCAGTGACAAACAACAATGCCTGCCAATCAGTGATGCCCATTGTGGGCACTGATTGGCATTCATTGTGGGCGCTTATTGGCATCCCTGGTGGTCTAGGGTGGCATACCTGGTGGTGGGTATCCCTGGTGGTCTGGTGGCATCCCTGGTGGTCTAGTGGCATCCCTGGTGGTCTAGTGTGGGGCATGCTTGGGGGGCTGTGCTGATAATCGATCAGCACAAACGCCCCCTCTGTCAGAGGAGCAGCCAATCGTCTCTCCTCTACTCGCGTTTGACAGACGCTAGTGAGGAAAAGCCGATAACCGGCTCTCCTTGTTTACATCGTGATCAGCCGTGATTGGACACGGCTGATCACGTGGTAAAGAGTCTCCGTCAGAGTTATTGAAACCACTTTGCCGCTGTCAATTTGTAATAGGGAGGGCGGCAAGTGGTAATTCTCTCCTACCTATCTAACCACCTGGAAACCAATCTCTTCAGAAAGGCCTAGCATTCTTTTAACTGCTTGCCGACCGCCCACCGCAGTTATACGGCGGGACGGTGGCACTGCTGGGCGAGAGCACGTAGCTCTACGTCCTACCTTTAGCAGACGCTAGGGGGCGGGTGCGCGCCGCCAGCAGCCTGTGCACGCGCCCCTGCTCATCCCCCGAGTCCCGCGCGCGTGCCCGGTGAGCGCGATCGCCACCGGGCACGCGCGCTCGTTCGTTACAGAGCGGGGAACGGGAGGTATGTGTGTAAACACATACCTCTCGTTCCTGTCAGCGGGGGAAATGCTGATCTTCTGTTCATACAATGTATGAACAGAAGATCAGTGATTTCCCCTAGTGAGTCCACCCCCCCATACAGTTAGAACACACCAGGAACACACTTAACCCCTTCCCTGCCCCCTAGTGTTAACCCCTTCACTGCCAATGGCATTTTTATAGTAATCCAATGCATTTTTATAGCATTGATCGCTATAAAAATGCCAATGGTCCCAAAAATGTGTCTAAAGTGTCCGATGTGTCCGCCATAATATCGCAGTACCGAAGAAAAACGCTGATCGCTGCCATTACTAGTAAAAAAAAATATTAATAAAAATGCCATAAAACGACCCCCTTTTTTGTAAACGCTATAAATTTTGCGCAAACCAATCAATAAACGCTAATTGCGATTTTTTTTTATGAAAAATATGTAGAACAATACGTATCGGCCTAAACTGAGGAAAAAAAAAGTTTTTTTATATCTTTTTTGGGGATATTTATTATAGCAAAATGTAAAAAAATATTGCATTTTTTTCAAAATAGTCGCTCTATTTTTGTTTATAGCGCAAAAAATAAAAACCACAGAGATGATCAAATACCACCAAAAGAAAGATCTATTTGTGGGATAAAAAGGACCCCAATTTTGTTTGGGAGCCACATCGCACGACCGCGCAATTGTCAGTTAAAGCGACGCAGTGCCGAATCACAAAAAGTGCTCTGGTCTTTGACCAGCAATATGGTCCGGGGGTTAAGTGGTTAAGTAATAAACTGAACTTTTACTTTCCCCATCAAGGTGAGAAATTGTCCTAAATGACATCTTCCTTGATGAATGAATCAGTATATAGATTGACTAGATGACTTAGCATCATGTCACAGAGAGGAATAACTTCCTGCTAAAAACATACACACAACCTATAAGATTTTTTATTTATTTTTTCAAACGCAACAGCCAAAAATAAAAGCAGACACAGGTAAGTTAGTTTACACTTTTTTTTATTGATTATCGTGTTTTATTTGTAGCTTCCCTTTAGGTAGAGAAGAGCCGAACACCCCCCCCCCCCGCCCCCCCAGTTCGGTTTGAAATCCCGAACAGGGGAAACGTTCTGACCTGTACTGCAAACCCAATTGAAGTCTATGGGAGCCAAACAGGAAAAACCACATGTCCATTTTGAAGACTTATATGTAAGTAATTGGCAATAAAAGGGGTATGGGGTCTGCCTGTAAAGTGGCGCATCTGAAGCATGTATACATGCTGCAGAAAAAATGACATCTATAAAGAAAAAACAAACAAAAAATTTTTGGTTGTAATTGCTGCTACCCAGGTAATAAGTTCTTCACCAAGGCAAACTGAGCCAGAAGTTTGGACCCTTCCCTCCTCCCCCGCAGCCTTCTGGGACACTTCACAGGTCCCAGAAGACTGTGACCCATTCACAAAGTGCAGCGTGATTTGCACATGTGCAAACCAGCTGTGAAGAAGTCAAGAAGGCTGTGCCAGCACCCAATAGCTGATTGAATAATTGGCCTCGGGTAAGGAGACTGATGGATGCCAAGACAGGTAAGTTCCCTAATATTAAAAGTCGGCAGTTACAGTATTTGTAGCTGTTAACTTAAGTTTTTTTTTTTGAAGGAGACAGGAGCTCCTCTTTAACCACTTTAATTCAGGGAGTTTTCACCCCCTTCCCGCCCAGGCCAATTTGTAGTTTTCAGCGCTGTCGTACTGAATAACAATTGCGCGGTCATGCAACACTCTACCCAAATGATTTTTTTCCCCACAAATAGAGCTTTCCTTTGGTGGTGTTTGATCACCTTTGCGGTTCTTATTTTTTGAGCTATAAACAAAAGAAGAGAGAAGTTTGAATAAAACAATATTTTTTTACTTTTTGCTATAATAAATATCCAATTTAAAAAAAAAATGTCCTCAGTTTAGGCCGATATTTATCCTTCTACATATTTTTTGTAAAAAAAAAAAAAAAAAATGGCAATAAGCGTGGATTGATTGGTTTGCGCAAAAGTTATAGCATCTACAAAATACGGGATAGACCTATGGCATTTTTTTTTACTTGCAATGGCTGCGATCTGCAATTTTTATCATGACCGTGACATTGCGGCGGACATATTTGACACTTTTGACACATTTTTGGGACCATTTACATTTATACAGTAATCAGTAGGGGTGCAACGGATCAAAAAACTCACGGATCGGATCGATCCTCGGATCAGAGTCACAGATCAGATAATTTTTTGGATCACCAAAAAAAAAATTATTAAATGTACACATCAGAGCCCCCATATATCAGAATCCCCCATCAGAGTCCCCCTACTTCAGAAGCCCCGATGCATCAGAATCCCCCCATCATAGCCCCCATACATCAGAATCCCCCCATCTCCCCACTGTAATATCTACGTCATCTCCCCCACTGTAATATCCACGTCATCTCCCCCACTGTAATATCCACAGACATCTCCCCCACTGTAATATCCACTATCACCCTCACTGTAATAGACATCTCCCCCACTACTGTAATATTCACATCATCTCCCCACTGTAACATCCACATCATCTCTCCACTCACTGTAATATCCACCATTGCCCCCACTCACTGTAATATCCACCATTGCCCCCACTCACTGTAATATCCACCATTGCCCCCACTCACTGTAATATCCACCATTGCCCCCACTCACTGAAATATCCACCATTTCCCCCATTCACTGTAATATGCACCATTGCCTCCCACTCACTGTAATATCCACCATTGCCTCCCACTTACTTTACTATTCACAAGCTCTCCCACAGAATAGAAGCCAGTCAGATCAGATCTATGGGCAGTTGAGGGAGGGGTGATGACGTCAGCGGGCACCTAGGCAGCCACCGCCGCAGGGTGTACCATGATGGCCGCGCTCTGGAGCTAGGCTGAAGCCGCGGCCTTTCCTAAGGCCGAGGCAGCGGAGTGCTCTGCGGATCACATTGTGTGCCGATCCAAACAGGTCGACCCGTTTGGATCACGGATCGGTCACGATCCGTTGCACCACTAGGCCTTGTACACACGAGGGAATGTATCCGGTCGGAAACATCCAACGAATATTTCCCAGCGGATAAGTCAAATTTGTCCGTTGGTCTGATGAGCATACACACCATCGGACCGAAATCCCAGCGGACCAGAACGCGGGCACGTAAACCACGTACGACGTCACTATAAAGGGGAATGACGAAGCCATCGGCGCCGCCCTCTGTTCCGCTTCTGCTAGTTCCGTGTTAGCGAAGGTTTGGTTAGAGCTGATTCGTGCTTTTCAGTCTCCGCGCTTAACAGGTCGTATTTTCAGGTTCAGTGTGTGCTTGTGGGCTCGTATTTGTCATTCAGTGTCGCCGTACGCGGCGTTTCTGCTTTGCAGTGCCGTCCTGTACGGTCGTATCTGTTTGACGTGCGATCTTTGCAGGTCTTGCTGGATTTGGGGGTGCTTTCTGTTTGAGTGTGTTCTTGACTGACCAGCCGGCCGGTTTGAAGCCATGATGGAGCAGCAGCGCAACTTTTCACGAGTTCGTGCTGTTTATGGGTTTTGTTCTGGAGTCTGTGTGCATTCCAGTGATTTGGACAGGAACAGTTGGAGGAGGAGTTCCTGGGCCAAGAATTGGTTGCGGCAGCGTAATCGATTCTCTCATATGTCTCTGCTTAGGGAGATCCGGGAGAATAATCCTGATGACTTCAGGAACTTTCTCCGTATGACGGACCCCGTTTTCCACCGTCTGCTGGATCTCCTGTCCCCCTATATCACGAGGCAGGACACTGATGCGCCAAGCCATTCCGGCTGAGCAGAGGCTTATTGCCACGTTGCGGTACCCGGCGACTGGGAGGAGCCTGCAGGACCTCAAGTTCTCAACAGGCATCTCTCCCCAGGCGCTTGGGATCATCATACCGGAGACGTGTTCTGCCATCATACAAGTCATGCAGGAGGAGTTTATTAAGGTAAGTTTCCTCCTTTAACATCACAATCTGTGTCTTTAATAATGTTTGCATATTTTTCTCACCTTTTTGTGTTGGTTTTCCTAGTCGCCATGATTGTAATATGCTGTGTGCTTAATGTTCCCTTTTCTCCCCATGCATGTTGTTAAGCTTTCCAGGTTAATGTGGTTTGGCCTACCTGCATATTTTTACCTTCAACACTACTAACCTGTCCAGCATCATCTCCTAGGGACAAAAACACCTTTTTTTTTTTTTGGTGTCCTGCTCCATTGTAGTTCAACTCCCTCCCCCTAAAAAACTGTATTGCCCTATCAGCGGGATGTTGAGTCTGATAATAATTGTCTCTAGATTTGTTGCCCTAAATACTCTCTATACACTAATTATTTGAAATGTTAATACCGTGATGTTGCAGAATGTTTTTTTTTACTAGTGTTTGCAATGTTGTTTCTGTGCCAAAGTGCTAATTGTTTTTTTGCTTTTGTCCCCACAGTTTCCCTCCACGCCGCAGGAATGGCAGACTGTGGCTGCCCACTTTGCCCAGCGTTGTGATTTTCCAAACTGCGGAGGGGCAATTGATGGGAAGCACGTCCGCATAGTGCCGCCACCTCTTTCGGGCTCGTACTATTATAACTACAAAGGTTTTCATAGTATCGTGTTGATGGCGGTGGTGTCGGCAGACTACGAATTTTTGTATGTGGACGTGGGGAAGAATGGCCGGCTGTCTGATGGGGGAGTGTTCGCGCGGACCGAATTTTACAGGCGTCTACAAACTGGTGGTCTTGAACTGCCACCGGATGAAGACAATGTGGAAGGACTTCCGTTTGTTTTTTTAGCGGACGAGGCTTTCGGGCTTGGACCTCACCTCATGCGGCCTTTTCCCCAGAGGACCCTCACCCCGGAGAGGAGAGTCTTCAATTTCCGGCTGGCCAGGGCCCGGAGGGTAGTCGAGAATGCCTTTGGGATACTCGCCAGCCGGTTCCGCCTGTTCCAGACAGCGATACATCTGGCGGAATATAAATTTAACTCTGTTATTTTGGCCTGCTGCATATTGCATAATTTTTTACGCAGGCATTCCCAGACGTACCTACCCAACATCGGTGCTGAGGCAGGACTACCCTCAGATACCCTTCCTGGGCTGGACACTGGTCGCGCTGGCTCGGTCACCCAATCTGCTCGTGAGGTACGCGACAAATATGTTGAGTACTTTATGGGTCGGGGGGCCATAGCTATGCCAGATTAATATTTCTTTATAATTCGGCCCCCAAAATAAAGAAATATTACCAAGAAATAATAAATAATTTGACCATTGGACTTTATACAGTTGTTTGTCATTATTGCTTTTTCTCTTTTTATCTGTCTTCCAGGTTCTGAAACTAGTGCATTTCTTGTGCCCAATTTAGTTAGCATGTTTTAGTAAATACACACAATTGTACATTCTAGTCACTCTTCTACAAACTGGGTATTGAGGTTAGAAATAAGAAGCCACTGGTGTGTGTGTGTTTTTAAAAGGTTTTTTTATTTCTTTTTTATTTACGAAAATCTTTGTGTTTTAATTAGAACACTTGTTTTAGAAATTATTTATTTATTCAAAAAATATTTTGTGGTTTTGACAAACATATATAACAATCGAACTTACAAAGTTCAACCTTTTATTTGGCATAACAAACCCAGACAACATGGTCTTAGGTCACGCCGGAATCCCCCAAAATTTGAGGATGCACACATGCTGTGTGTGTGATGGGCCAAATGGTGTTTTTTCACATGAGATCCCATGCGAAATGTTCACATGTGCTATCTGCCATCATGGGTGATCAATGTATGTGCTTTGTGGGTGCAACCCCTTTCTGTCACCTACTTGATAAGTAAGGAAGGGGTTGCACCCACAAAGCACATACAATTGATGTCCTGTGATGGCAGATCGCACATGTGAACACACATTGGGGTTTATTTACTAAACAGTGCAAACTCCGGCTTATTTGTGCATATAAGCCAATCAGCTTCTAAATTAAGCTTAGTCAATTAAGACTTCGCATCCAAACATGGAAGATGATTGTTTTATATGCCAAGTGATGCTGCTTTTGCCCCTTATAGCTTTAGTAAATAAACCCGTGTGTGTGTGTGCATCCTCAAATTTTGGTGGATATTAAACGAACATTATACAACATCTTTGAGAGTGGGGTGGTTAGGGGTGAGGGCAGGGGGGGCAGGGGGGGGGCAGCTGGGGGGGATAGTCTTCTATATACGTCCCAAAATATCGAGCATGTTTTTTAGGTTTTGGTCCATCACCACCATCCTTTCCCTCATATTGGCCAGATCGGTGCTGCACTCCATTATCTGCTGTATTAGGATTTGTGCACTTGCACGAGAAAAAATAGGAGCGACAGATGTGCTAATCCCATCTTCATCCCCTAAAAATGCCAAAGGAAAAACACAACATTGTAAGTAAGTAAGGTGCAGGCCTATCTACATCTCTTTTTCCCTGCAAAGCTGGGGTGTCACTGACCTGTTGTACTGACAAGTTCAACATCTTCTACAACTTCTCCTTCTTCTTCAACTTCTCCTTCCTCCACAAATCCGCCTTCCTCCTCCAATCCGCCTTCCTCCACTAATCCGCCAAATTCCACCAAACCGCCTTCCTCCATTAATCCACCAAATTCCACCAATCCGCCTTCCTCCACCAATCCGCCTTCCTCCACCAATCCGCCTTCCTCCACCAATCGGCCTTCCTCCACCAATCCGCCTTCCTCCTCTCTCCCTTCCTCCTCTCCTTCTTTCTCCTCTCCTTCTTCATCATCCTCCTGCTCAACAATTTTTTCGGGCCGTTTGGGAGACAGTGTGGGCCTCCCTGACTCCTCATAGCGCTGTCCTCTTCTTTCCCCTAAAAACAACCAAAAAAATAAAAAAAACATCAGCAAACAGATCATTTTGGAGGGACTAATTTGCAAACATTGCTTAGAAGTGGCGTTACAATTCTAGTTTTGGCCTTATTACAGCACAAACCATGTTCCTTTTTTTTGCTAGCTGACGTCTCCCTAGCATGTGATATAATGAGGCTTTTTGGGGAAGTGACACACATGTCTGGCCTCCTGAATAAGTCTTTTTTGGAGTCCCTTCTCCTAAACTCCAAATTACTATTTTATGTGGGTAGACAGGTTTTCTAAATTACAGATGTCCAAACAGCTGCATATTAAGTTATCTCAGCACTGTGTGAATTACAGAATCCTGATTGCCTTTTTCATTAAACTTATTAGTTTGCACAAACACATCATATTTTCAACATTGTTTCTGAAAACGATGTTTTTCGCCAAATAGCCTCGTCCAGGTGTGATGTTCCTGGACCCGCGGATTGAGGAAAAACGATGTGATTGGAACGAGGTTGACTACGATCGTGGCAAGTCGTCGGATTTATATTAGACAAACATTATTAAATTTACAAGGCAGGGTTTAAAAAATACAAGCAGGCCAACGAGGCAGATGGCGAAATATACATGGCAAAACATTTTCGCCAAAAATAGGCACTCCAAAGACATTTTAAAGTACTTACTTTTTTCAATGATTTTTTTTACTTTGCGATACTGCTCTGGCTCGCGCAGTTTTAAGTCGGACCAGCGTTTCCGGAGCTGCTCTTTGGACCTGGTGACCCCAAACATCTCATAAAGTTTCCTTGCTGCCTTATCCATAATTTTTTACTTCCTCCGGTTAGGGGTGCTGTATGGGCCATGCTCACCATCATAGTCCTTCCGTCGCAGGATGGACACCAACTCCACCATCTCTTGTAGAGACATGTTTGTGGCCTTGTAACGTTTTGCCCTGGATCGGGACGTTCCGGCCTGTGTCCCTTCCTGATCCCGATCAGAGGCTAATGTGCGCTCGTGTGACATCGCCATATTTTCCAATCAACGTTGCAGATGGGCGTGGAAAGCAGAAATTGGTACGTCATGGGCGGAGACGAGGGCGGCGTTTCTGGATTGCGTGGGGAATATAATGGAAACAACGTGATTACGTAGGTTACGCGGAGATTACTCGAGCGGAAACGAGGAGAGAGAGAGACGAAGGTAAATGCAAACATCAGATCAGAGGCCTATAATTTGAACAGGCATGGGGGATGGAGCTTTTCTATGTTGTTTGCACCCTTTTTAGGCCACTGTTATTTATGTATTTTGGGGCCCACCATAACATTTAGAGAGTAAAGTGCTTGGACACATCACTTCATCAAGATATATGTAGAGAATGCTCTTTCCTCTTTATTTGTATTTTAGAGTATGCAGTCAGATCATGCCAGTAGTGTTGTGTATTGATTGGACAGAGATAAGTAGGTAGTGTTTTCTGCCATGAATGCTGAGGGGCATGATAGCTACACATGAACTAGTGCCTTGAGGTGAATGCTAGCATTCATATTCATGGTGGATGTGTTCTTAACTACATGCTACAACTTGCAACATGGACTCTGAATGCCAACTTTTTGGGGGGTACAACAATGCGGCAGAGCAGGCCAGCTATGTAGCAGCATAAGACACTGTGTTTGTATAAAGTAGATGCTCTAAAATGAATGAATGTGCACATATTTTAAGAATGACAAAGCTGAGCCTTTGGAAAGTTGTGCTTTGTGTTTGATTGGCAATTTCTATTCTAGACATTACTATTGAGAAGCGACATTTCTAGAAGCAGCCCAAAAGAATGGATTTGCTCAAAGGGAAGGAGGCAACAATGGAGTTAATAACACGGTATCGGGATATGCCCCTTCTTTGGGACACCAGGCACACCCATTATTTGGACACTGGAAAGAGAGAGGCAGCACTTGATGAGATTGCGACATACCTGCACACTTGGGTGCCAAGTTGCACAGGCGACATGGTGAAGGACAAATTCAGTAACCTCAGGAGAAGCTACAGGAATGTATATAAAAAGCGGAAATATCCAAAATCAGGATCAGCAGCAGCTAAGAAGAAGGAACCCAAGCTCTGGTACTACAAAGAGCTCAGTTTTTTGAATGATGAACTGGATGGCAGGGCTTCGGTTTCAACACTTCCTCCCAGCGGAACTTCCCCGGATCCCAGGTGCCCTGCAGAATCAGAAGCAGGGCTGGCTGACATGGAGCCAGATCTGGCCATCTTCAGTGAGGTCTAGTATTTTCAAAACTAGTTTTGTGCTGCTATTTATTTTGAATTCGTGAGTTGATCTTGTAAAAAAAAAAAAAAACAGGGATGCCAAATGCAGGGGTCAGAAGGACAGTCTGTTTAATTTCAATTAATACTAACTAAAAAAGTCAAGAGAAATAAAATGTGTGTGCTTGATTGTGCCAAAAATTACAACATGTTGCCTTTTTTATACACAGGAAGAAGAGACCAGCCAGGAGGTGGCAGCTCCTGAGGCCCATGTCAGCCAGGCGGAAGGGGTGAGTGGCAGCCAGGAGGAGGCCGGGTCAAGTGAGGTGCAGCAGGTCCCCAGGCCCAGGCTGAGCACAATCAGCCAAGTTCCTCCCCTCCAAATGAGGCCACCAGCTGCAAGGAGGCGCAGAAGGGAGGTGCATGATGAGAGCCTTCAGGTCATCCGGGAGGCTGCCGAAATCATGAGAGCCCCCCTCAACCCCACGGAATGCTATAGTGCATTTGTGGCCAATGAGCTGAACCAAGGGGGGGAGGAGCAAAAAAGCCTGGCCAAGGACATTATAAATCAGGTCCTGGCCAGGATGAAAAGGAACGAGCTGACCAGGGACACTGTGCTGTGGGACCCGGCTTGGCCTGCTCCCCATCATCATCATCCTCCTTCTGCCACATCAGCCCCACCTGCAAGGTTACGTGGACGAACCCGTGGAAGTTTCGCTGGAAGGAAGTCTGCTAGGAAGTCGAGAAGATGAATCCCTGCCATCCAGTTTATTGTCCAAAAAACTGAGCTCGTTGTAGTAGCACAGCTTGGGTTCCTTTGTTCATGTGCTGCTGATCCTGATTTTTGATATTGACTCCTGAGGTTACTTAATTTGTCCTTCATCATGTTGTAATTCCCAATTATGCATGTATGTTGCAATCTCATCAAGTGCTGCCGTTCTGGTGATTTATAATTTATTTTTTGGCCGGAAATAAATGGCTTTTGTATTTACTTTCAAACCTTGTCTATTGTGTTTTATACTGTGGTGAGTAAGCATCAGACATTTGGCAAAGAAAATGTGGCATTTGCAAAGGACCCAAACTCCTTTTAGGGGGGGGGGGGGACCTTTTATGTTTGAACTTGGTAAACCCAAAAGAAGCGTACATTTTTGATAACCCAAAAAAAAAAAAAAAGGAGGAAAATACTAAATTACATAAGTTGGTGAAAAAAGGGACATTAAAAAAAAAAACAAATAAGGTGAAACAAGAAAAAATAAATAAATTTGAAATATTCCAAACACGTTAAATCCAAATCTTAAAAAAAAAAAAAAAAGCTCAACATTAAGTCCAAATAGACATTTTAAAAATGTGGAGAACAGAAACAAATGTGGGGACATCTGGCAAGCAAACTGTGTCAAATAGAAAACAAAATAATGAAAATGCAAGCTAGCAGTATGTGACATCTGGAGAAAATTGCTACAGCAAAAAACGGGTTCATTCTAGCAAGAGAAGAAAGCACAAAAAAACGATCTAAACGGAACACTATATAGAGAGTTTAGGTGACGAATGTGCCAGGTCCCAAACAAACGCGAGTTTTACCTGAACGAGTGCTCCCGTCCCATCGTTTTGACTGAGCATGCGCGGGTTTTTGGTCCGAGGCTTTTGTGTACTAACGAGCGGACATATCCGACGGACATGGGTCCGGCGGAAATATTTCAAAGCATGCTTTGAAATTTTTCCGCTGGAAAAATCCGGCCGAAGCGGTCCGTTTGACCATACAAACGACCGGATCTTTCGGATGAAATGGTCCGTCGGACCAGTTTCAGCGGATTTATTCCCTCGTGTGTACAAGGCCCTAGTAATCAGTGCTATAAAAATGCACTGATTACTGTGTAAATGTCACTGGCAGGGAAGGGGTTAACACTAGGATGCGATAAATGGGTTAATTGTGCTACCTAGGAAGGGATTCTAACTGTAGGGGGAGGGGACTCACAAGGGGAGGAGACCGATCGGTGTTCCTCTGTACTGAGAACACACCATCGGTCTCTTCTCACCTGACAAAACGTGGATCTGCGTGTTTACACACACAGATCTACGGTCCTGCTCTGTAATCCGTCAATCTGTGGTGCCCAGGGGACATCACGGCTGCCAGCTGCACGCAATGGCTCCCAATCAACGCGGCTGGCACGCGCACCCCCTAGACGGCCGGGAAGCCCAGGACGTCATATGACGCCTGCATGTCATATTAATATGGGCGGGTAGGGAAGTGGTTAAGTAAATTTCTCATAACATAGTATCTAAGAGACCAAGCAAATGCTGCATAATCACATATTCCAGCTTTTGAGAGAGCTGTAGAACAGCTACAAAACATGCAGCAATAAATAAGATTAGGCTAGTTTGCTTTTTGCATTCCTTTGTTTAATATGCTGTACTAACAAAACTGAGCAAATTCCTTTCTTGTATTAAGAGAGTCTTCAAAGAGATGATGCAAAAATACTGCACCTCAACACAAACATGCATAAAAGTAAATACATGCAAATAAAGCAAAGTGGCTACCGAAGTAGCAAAATTCAAAATGATAAAACAAAAATAGGAACAGAACATACTGGTCACTTCCCTGTCTCCTGTCTGTGACTGGACATTGAAGAAGCAGCACACACAACAGTTCATCCAGAGAGATTCAGTTACTTACACTACTTACACATAAACAGATATTGCATTATTTTATATTGAATACCTAGCATTCCTTATATATCTGCTTGAAACTTTGCGTCAAAGCACAATTTTATCTATGCACATTATACAAAAGAGCTAAACACATTCACCATTACTGTATGTAGTGCAAATGTAAGTACAAATTCTTACTACATAACATGTGGAAAAAGAAATCAAAACAAATGAGTAAAGACGTCATGCAATACATAATGCAGCCAGTAGATGGTAGCCTAGCATGAATATGCCCAGCACATGTACACTAGGAAGATTTGTATGGCAAACTAAATGCAACAAAAACAGCATTGAACAAAATATGAAATTAATTACTTTACACAAATACTTTTTAGAAATTCATGACCATGGGAGGCACATACAATGATGGGTAGAAAGCATAATGAAAACTGATTTAGGTTAACATGCAGGGTAAATGAATAACTGGGGGGCTCATTTACTAAAGAAAATGAACCAAAATGTTTAAAGTTTGTATGAGTTTTAAGGTTTACATGCATGTGTAGTATATTTAAAACAGCTAACAGCAGCTTAAAAAGGCTGACAAGTTTATACATATGCTGCAGCAAGACCACATGCACTACAGCACATCTCATGCACACCTCACAACTTTTTGAGGTGGGAATGAGGGACACCTATCAGCAAAAGTATGTAGACATAGGAAACACCCCTTGCCACATCCTCTTAAAGGAGAATTGTACAAAAAACAAGATTGGTTAAACCCACAAGTCCTTTTTTTACCACTGCTATTCCTTTATAATGGCTTATGAAATTTACAAATGCAGAAATTTAGACATCAGATGAAATGTTTAGTGCTGGAAAACACTTTTTAATAGATAAAAAGTGCATTTTATATACACCTATATAGATCAGAACAAAATGAGGGACAAATGAGGAGGTATGAAGGACAGAGGAACATTGCTACAAATCAGGGACAGTCCCTCGAAATCAGGGACAGTTGGGAGGTATGCTCATGCACATAGTAAAGTCTGTGAGCATATGACTTGTTTGCTTGCACAGGATCAGTTAATAGATCAACCTCTAAAGCCCCGTACACACGGCCGAGGTTCTCAGCAGGAACCAGCGAGAATCTCGCTGGCATCCTGATTCTGTCGAGAACATCGGCCGTGTGTACGGATTCGGCGAGCATCCCGTTGGGAATGCCGTTGAGCCGAAATAGAGAGCAGGTTCTCTATTTGCTCGACGGCCCGTCGGGATGAATGGCTGGTCGCCTTTCCCGACAGGCTGGTCGCCGAATCTGACGGCCGGACGAGAACCTCGACGGGCGGAACGATGTGTTCCGCCCGTCGAGGTTCTCTGCCGTGTGTACGGGGCCTAACAGTGAAACACTGCATCACAGAAAAGTGAGGTTACCCTCACACTTTCATATGGTTAGAACATGAAGGGTGAATAATCAATGGTCATTTGTTTTTTGGAAATTATTTTTTTTATTTATTATTTCAGTTCAAACAATACAGGTTACATCAAGCCACCCAACGTGGACAGCAACCGGCCCTAAGGAGTGCTGGCATATACAACAAAGGAGAAGAAAGAGAAAAAAAAACACATAATAGGTACAACAGAAAAAACATTAAAAAAAACAAAAAAACAGCGAAAACATCCCCCCCCCCCCACTGCTTGCCTGGGCAAGCAGTGGGGGGGGGGGGTGTTTTCGCAGTTTTTTTTTTTTTTTTATGTTTTTTCTGTTGTACCTATTATGTGTTTTTTTTTCTCTTTCTTCTCCTTTGTTGTATATGCCAGCACTCCTTAGGGCCGGTTGCTGTCCACGTGGAGGCATGTGGAGGCAGTCAACCTAAAGCATGTGTATAGTCCCACGCTCCCCACACCCCCCCACTGGATACTTTTTTTAGAAATTACTCCCATACTCCCACAGGACCCCCCCCCCCCACCGACAGAGAAATAGTTCAATAAGTTGGATAGATCATAGACCTCTAGAATTTCAACATAAAGACTCCACCATCACTCACTCTAAGGCGGCGTACACATGACCGAGAAACTCGTCGGGCGAAACTCATCATTCTGCCCGTCGAGTTCCTAGTTTGGCAGTCAAAAAGCTTGCCGAGCCAAAATTTCCCATTGAACAACGAGGAAATAGAGAACCTGCTCTCTTTTTGGCTTGACGTGTTCCTCGGCGGGTTGCTCGGCGAAAATTGTACACGGGACCGGTTTCTTCGGCAGAATACGTCTCCCATCGAGGTTCTTGCTGGATTCTGCCGAGAAAATTGGTTGTGTGTACGCGGCCTGATGCTGTATGCATGGAAGCCATCCACCCCCCCCAAACCTTACCAAACTTAGTCAGGGCCCCCCTATTCAAGTACGTAGCCTTATAGAAGAGGACCAGATTGTTAATCAATACTTTCCAAGACTCCAAAGTAGGAGCTACATTGCTCTTCCAGGATTAAATGATGCGTTTTTTAGCATAGAACAGTAACAAGGTAAGGAGGGTCCGTATAGCTCTGGTCGCAGCCAAGGGCTCCACTATATGCAAAAGACATACCTCGATGGACATGGGGATAGAAGTGGAAGTGACCTCTCTCATACAGGAGGCAATTGCTTGCCAGTAGGATTGTATTAATGGGCATTCCCAGAAAATGTGTAGAAAGCCAGCCATGGGTGCCGCACACCTCCAACGCTGTGAGTTACTAGTCCCAAACATTCGAGCCAATCTGGCAGGGGTAAAATAAATTTTATGCAAGCATTTGTATTGTATCAATCTGTCCCTGCTAGAAACTAGATGCTGAAACGCATTCGCCCACAGGTTGTCCCAGTCATCCCTGTCCAATCCCGGGGCCACAGCCTCCCACTCTCTCCTGCAAGGTCCCAACAAAATGTTTGTGTCATAAAATATGTCTTTATACAGGCAAGAGACAGGTTTTGATAGTGTATCACTGCGGGTCAGCAATTTCAAGTCACTTGACTCAATGTTAAGAGGTTCCCTTCCAAATTGTGTGTAAAAAGTATGCCTCAATTGGATGTATCTAAAAAAAATGTGAATTAGGCAAATCGAACTTTACCTTGAGGTCATCAAACGACATCAAAGCACCGTTCGAGACAATGTGTAACACAGCTTTAATGCCATATTAAGTCCACACTACCGGGTCAGGGTAGTCAAAAAAGTGTGATAAATTGGGATTCCTCCATAACGGTATGTTAGGCAAAAGTCTCTCCGACCTCTGTACACCAGATGGGTCAGTGCTTCGTAAGATCCAACACAGGCCACCTCCAGGGAGACAGAAGCATCATCCTGGGGGACAGTCAACCAGCGATGTGCCACTGTTAACTGCCCGGCCAAAAAGTACTTGTAAACATTTGGAACCGCCAGTCCCCCCTCCCCCTATGGCTGCTGTAATATTGCCAATTTAAGTCGGGGGATGCCTCCCTGTCACAAAAAAAGAGGATACCACAGTATCCAGG
Organism: Rana kukunoris; assembly: GCA_029574335.1. Lineage (NCBI taxonomy): Eukaryota > Metazoa > Chordata > Amphibia > Anura > Ranidae > Rana > Rana kukunoris. The sequence continues at coordinate 351,464,732 of CM056053.1, read as the reverse complement.
GACCTGAAAATTGATCTAGGAATCCAGACCGGGGAATTCCTAAGAACATACAATAGTGAGGGCAGGATTTTTATTTTGATCAAATTCACCCTCCCTATAAGGGACAGAGGGAGGTTTCTCCAGGCCTGGAGCTTCCTGGACACCACAGCGAGCAGAGGATCAATGTTAAGTCTAATGAAGTCAGTCACTGAGTTAGTAATCTGGCACCCCAAATATTTGATCTGAGAGACCCACTGTAGGGGAATACCAGGATCCGCCTGGACAGGCACTGGGTGAGAGCACAGAGGGAGCACTTTGGATTTAGACCAATTGACCCTGAACCCAGAGACCCGTGTGAATCTGTCCATAAGCTCTAATGCAGCCTGCAAAGAAGGCCCAGTGTCACTCACAAAAAGAACCAGGTCGTCGGCATAAAGCGCTGTGGTCTCAGTAAGGGTACCTACTCTAATGCCCTGAATCAGAGGGGAAGAGCGCAGTGCAATCGCCAGGGGCTCCATCAGAAGTGCAAAAAGGCCCGGAGAAAGGGGGCACCCCTGCCTGGTGCCCCTGGACACTGGAAAATCCCCCGAGACTCCCCCGTTAACACGGAGGTCTGCCTCCGGGAGCTCATACAACAGCGACACCCATTTAATGAATGTAGGGCCAAACCCCAATGCGCTGCAGTACATACATCATATAGTCCCAGTCGATGGAATCAAAACCTTCTCCAGGTCAAAAAACACCATAGCCCCCCCCCCCCCCCAAGGATATTCCCTCCCCCAGTTGTGTATTGGTGTAAACTCTACGCAAGTTAATATCAGTAGCTTTCTTGGGCATAAATCCTGTTTGGTCAGGCGATACCAAGTCTTGAATAACAGTCATCAGTCTATTGGTGAGCATCTTTGTAAGTATTTTTAAGTCCATGTTAAGCAACGCTGTGGGCCTGTACAAAGAACAGTACAGTGGGTCCTTATCAGGCTTGGGGAGCAGCACTACATGAGCTCCATAGAATGAATGAGGCAAGCCCCCAGCTCCGAACAAGCACTGTACAGCTTGAGGAGTCTGGGTGACAAAAGCTCCAAATATTGTTTATACCATTCCGCTGGACCCGGGACTTATCATTAGGGAAGGATGCGATAGCAGCCCTCAACTCCTTGTCCGTGAAGGGCACCTCAAGGCTGGCTGCCACCTTACCAGATAGCACCGGGACCTGAATGGGACCCAGTAAATAAGTCAAAACCTGACAATATGTTGGGATGGCAGTATATAGATCAGAGTAATACTCCACAAATGCTGATTAAAATGCCTTCCCTATCCCGCACCAAATTCCCCTCTGAGGTGTATATACAAGGTATGATTGCATGCAATCTCACATCCGCAGTCAAACACGCCAGAAACTTACCATTCTTGTCTCCCTGCTCAAATAATTCTTCTGCCTTACTAGTGCATTTACATTGGGTGAGGTTTTGGACCAGTAAGGCCCTCCTAGCCATCTGCAAGGCAGCCAGTGTGGCGGGGTAGGGCGTCTCAGCATGCACCCTGGCACAACACTGTTCGTGGGCCTGAAGCTCCTCAGTTTTGGTATTTTTCTCAAGCCTCGCCGCCTTGATGGCCGACACATATGCCCCCCTGGTTGACTCCTTAAAAGCATCCCACACAATAGTTACCCCCGCGGAGCCCTCATTATCATCCCAATAGTCATGCAAGTGAGGCGAAACAAGGGTCTCCACCGAGGGTCTTATTAACCCAGCCAGGGCTTAGCCTGCAGGATTTGCGACTGCCACTTGCGGCAAGAGTCAGTACCGCGTGTCCCCCAGCCAGATAGCCGACCTCCGCAATGTGGGGCAGTAGTTACCGGGTTGGCAAATGCCAAGTCAATGCGGGAAGAGGAGCCACTGACGTAGGAGAGATAGGAATAACCCCTCTCCCCCGGGTGTTTCCACCGCCAGACCTCCTCCAGAGCCGCCGAATCCGCCCAGTGCCCGAGCTCCAGATTCTGAGCACTAATCGGGTTTGATGTATCTAAAGAGTAATCTAGGATGTTGTTGAAATCACCCGCTACTAGTAACTTCAAAGGGCGGAAGGCGACAACCTTCTCCAGCACCTGATATAGCACCTCCTTTTGGAAAGGAGGAGGGACATATACATTAACTATGGCTATCAGCTGAGATTCAACAGTCATTACTACTATAACATAGCGCCCCAGCGGGTCAGTTACCATATTTTCAATAGAACAGAACAAGCTCTTATGAATCAAGATAGCCACCCCTCTAGCATAAGAGGAGTAGGTGGAGTGAATGGCTCTCTGTACCCAGTTCCGGTTAAGGGACAATATCTTGTTACTCAAAAGGTGAGTTTCCTGTAAGAGAATTATGTGGGGGTTCAAAGATTTAAGATATTGCAAGACCAAGGACCTCTTGAATTTGTAATTTAATCCACGGACATTCCATTAAAGAAGTCTGAGATCACCCCATTAAGGTATGTATAATTTATCTAGGGAAGAAAAGGCTGGGATAGGAGGAGCCTAGGCACAGAGAGCCGCAGAACACAACACAGTGATAAATCAAAAGCATGTACCATACAGAGCAAGCATAGCAGCCACCCGCACCAGCAATAGCTACATGGTGCAGACAGAGCAGAGAAAAATAAAAACCTTACTAAAAACAAGAAAAAAGGAAAAAAAAAGAGAAAAAAAAGGACAAAAAAAAACAGTCACAAAAAGCATTTGTTTAACATCCCAACGCCCTGTTTTCTCCAGGCAAACCGAAACAAAAAACTGCCGGAGAAACTTTGATCCCAAGAGACAAAAAAAAAAAACTCAGTGGAATGTTCTGAAAGTTTATCCACTCTATGAGGGGTCTTGCCACTCGACGTGTAATTCAGTGCATCTAGTTTAGGGCCAGAACTTGCCGCTGTTGTTGAAATAGTGATTTTAAAGGATAAAGCACCATTACCACTGCAGCGAAGGGAAGCCCAACAAAGGAGCCAGGGAATAATGAGCCCATTAGACCACAAGCCTCACCGCTCCCAGGTAGGATTCCAACACGTATAGGTAGCTTCAGATGGCTAATAGTGATGAGCGGAATACGCCATATTCGATTTCGCGATATTTCACGAATATATAGAAGAATATTCGCGAAATATTCGTAAATATTGAATATTCGTGATATTTTATATAAAAAAAAAATTGCGAAATTTCGCTAATGCGAATTTTCGCTAATGCGAAATTGATTGCGAAATTCTCGTCCACACACCGAAAACGGAGATCATTTCCTGGATTACTAAACTAATATGCACTAAACACTAACTCTACTTACACAAACTTATATGACTAAACTAAAGCTAATTTTTTTTTTTTTTTATACACAAAACACAGAAGGGCAGAGAAAGTATTCGCGAATATTCGGCAACATAAAAGGATCGCCTCAGCTATTCGGCCCAGGGTCTCTAATCATACCAGCAATGCTTTTAGACGTCGATGGAGATCACTAGGATGTGATCTGTTTTAAAAATAAATTTGAAAAAATACGAATATTCGCAATAGCGAATATTCACCGCGATATTCGATATATTCGCGAATACTCGAATATGCAATATTCGTAACGAATATTCGCAATGCGAATATTCGTGAGCAACACTAATGGCTAAGTCCCAGGTGGCAGTCACTCCAAACCCCCAGCATTCTTACCGTCCATCCAGTCTGCCGATTCCACAGGAGAGTCAAAGAATTTGCTGACTCCATGATGAATAACTTTCAGGCGGCTGGGATATAGCATGCTGTAGACCAGATTTTTCTCTCGCAATCGCTTGCAGACATCCATAAAAGAGCGTCTCTGCAGATCCGAAGAGAAATCAGGATACAAATGTATGACAGCATTCTTGTGCTTAAGCTCAGGGTGCTTACGTGCCTCCGCCAAAATGAGATCTCTATCCCGGGAAATAAGTAGACGGACCAGAAAGGCCCGAGGCCACGCGCCCCCAGTGGGCACCCGATGTGCCCGCTCCATCACATATACCGGCGACAGGTTCTGCAGGCCCAGGAGTTGCTTAAAAAAAGGCCTCAGCAAACACTACAGGATTCTGGCCTACCGCACCCTCAGGGAGACCCACCACATGCACATTGTTGCTCCTTAAGCGGTTTTTGGCGTCCTCTGAGCGCGCCATCAGGGTTTTATATACCTGTTGCTGCAATTCACTCACAGACTGTGCAGTGGCGGCCAATGAGTCCTCCACCTCTGAGATACGGTGCTCTGCATCTCTGAGGCAGCCCCTGAATTTGTCCATATCCTGCCTGATTAGCCCGCATTTAATTGTGAGGGTGTCTATTTTAGCCTCCACAGAGGACTTACTTTCCACTATGGACTGTTCTCCCGGTGCCTCCAGGTCCCGGCTCAGTGCAGCAGAAGCCTCTCCCCGCTCCGGCGACCCGAGCGCCGCCATCTCTGAGTCTATCTGCACCGCTACAGACACTGGAGACCAGGAAGTGACAGGCAAGATGGCCGCCGCACATGTGTACTTACTGTCCATAATCTCATGCTCGATTCCAGTGAGTCTGCATAAGTGTCAATTCTTTGATTAAAATGTATATATTTTATTATAGCTGTACAAATACAAGGCCAATTTTTAGACAGGACCCAATAAACCTACTAGCATGTAGGGGTGGACAAAAAAACACCATGCAGGTCATGTCCTGGTTGGGATCAATGGCGGCTGGTGTTTTTTTTTGGGGGGGGGGCAGCAAACAATCAGGTCAGTCAGTCTGTCATCAGCCCTGCACTTACCCCATCTAGGTTTCGGGCAGTGCTTGCAGTGGGCAGCGTCTCCTCCTCCTGGTGATTCACGGCAGCTTCCACTGTGTCTCCTCCCTCCTCCTCCTCAGGGGCCAATAGGATTGCTTCTCCTCTTGGCCAATCAGGACCCACTTTGGGGATTGAATATTAATTCGCTATTGCCACACAACTGGTGGGCCTTTTTTGAAGCCTATTAGAGCTTCTGGCTCGAATCACCTGCTTCTAAAAAATAAAAAAAACATTGGAATCCAAGTGTCCGGTACCTCACATGTAGATTAGGGGGCCGGGCACATGGATTAGGGGGCGGCGCCCCTAAAATCTGCATTTTGGGCAGCTACTGGTTGGGATTGAAACCGAAGAGTTTAGTGCTGCAAGACAGAAGTGCTGATCACTAAACCATTGTGCATTATGGCTGAATGCGTAAATTGTTGCCAAAACACCAGTGTAGAGATGTTAGCCAATTGCGCAGTCATACAACGCTGTACCCAAATGACATTTTTATACATTTTTTCACACAAATAGAGCTTTCTTTTGGTGGTATTTAATCACCACTGGGGTTTTTATTTTTTCTAAAGAAACCAAAAAACATGGAAAATTAAAAAAAAAATCATGTTTCATAGTTTGTTATACAATTTTGAAAACAGGTAATTTTTCTTCTTCATTGATATGCGCTGATGAAGAACACTGATGGGCACTGAAAGGCTGCACTGGTAAGCACAGATAAGGTGTCACTGATAGGCAAAGATAAGGCGGCACTGATGGGGACAGATTAAGTTGCACTGATGGGCACAGATAAGGTGGCACTGATGGGTGGCAATGATAGGTGGCACTGGTTGGTGACACTGATGGGCACTGGTAGTTGACACTGATGGGTGGCACTGATTGGTGACACTGATGGGTGGCACTGTGGGCACTGATGGGTGGCACTGTGGGCAACACTGTGGGCACTGATGGGTGGCACTGTGGGCACTGATAGGTTGCTGCTGGTGGACACTGGTAGGCAGCACTATTGTGCAATGGCAGGTGGCACAGATGAGCAGGCAGCTGCTCTCGATCAGGACCGATGTCTCTCTGACAGCCCCCGGTGATATTTTTTTTTTTATCCTTACACTAGCAGCATGAGGAGAAAAAATAGCCAATTACGGGCTCTGTTTACATCACATGATCAGCTTCATTGGCTGACAGCTAATCACATGGTAAGGGGTCGGGATCGACCCCTTACTCCAATCTATGATCCAGCGAATCTCATAGAAACCGCGGTTTTCCATTATTTTAAATGGAAAGAAGCAGTGAAGGAGCGGTATACATACCGCTCCTCTCACCGCTCAAAAGATTCTGCTTGCAGGAGATTTTTTTATATCCTGCTAGCCCATCGCCTCAGTGTGAAAGCCCTTTCACATTGAGGTTGCTGGGCAGGAGTTTTTCACGTGATATAGCAGCGCTATTTTTAGCGCTGTATCGCCTGAAAAACTCCTCAGTGTGAAAGGGGTCTAAGGGGGATTGCTGGCTTTCTAGTAAGCCTTTCAATTAACTATAGTGGTGGGTAACAGGCTGTCAAAGACTCTGATCAAAGCTGTCCACTTCATATGGAATGGAATCTCAAAATAACTTTTGCTCTTTTATTGGCTCTCCTCCATTTGTATATCAGCTACACATGAACTTGTATTGCTTCTTTTATTATTTATTTGTTCACAATGCTTTTCAATTTTGCACATTTGTTTATTGCACGGTGCACTTTATAGTATGTCATATGCTATGTTAATTCATTATTTATTTAATATTGCATATTGGTTATAGTTATTTTGCTTATTGATCATTGCACATTTGCACTTTATTCATCACATGCTAGTAGGCATTGGGGGTTATTTACTAAAGGCAAATCCACTTTGCACTGCAAGTGCACTTGAAAGTGGACTGAAAGTGCATTTGGAAGTGCAGTCACTGTAGATCTGAGGGGGACATGCAAGGAAAATTGCTTGCAGTGCAAAGTGGATTTGCCTTTAGTAAATCAAGCCCATTGTGTCATTTATTATTCACAGTTTACTTTAGCTCTGCACTTTATATTTTTGCAAATCAGTAGTCCTCGCTGTTGTCAAAAGAATGTCCCTTTTTCTTTCTTTGGCATATCCCAAGTTTTTTCACTTGTGTTTAGATGTTCGGTATTTATATGTACAAGCTTCTGTCTCAGTATATTTCTGAGCTTCCAATACACAGTGATATACTAGATATGACCTGGATAAAGTTAAGTGCAGGAGGCTTTGTGCAGCAAGTCCATAGCCCGTGCACAGCTGACTAATCTGCCTGGCTAAAACATGAAACTAAGGCAGGCCATACACGATTCGAATTTCGATCGAAAATCGCATACGAGCGTAAAATCGGCCGATTTTCATATCATTAGTGTGCTTGTTCGACACGCGATTTTCGTACAACAGGCGAAATTTCAAAAACCAACATGTTGTTTTTTTTTCCGAAAAACGTCCAAAAATCGTATCGTTAATGGTAGAGTTGGACGATTTTTCCCAAGAAACATAACTGCGCATGATCCGAAGAAAAAAATCTTCTTTTGACAGTAGGGGGTGTGTTTAAAAGGTCACAGAAGATTACATCACTTCCTCTATGGTATGAAAACATTGTGTTTTCTCGCTCGATTTTCGTACGTAATTGATGGTACACTCGCATGCTTTTGTGAGCGCCGCGTTCGTTTATCGCTCGACGGCTCGTTCGAAATTCGAATCGTGTATGGCCTGCCTAATACTGGAGCTTTTATCCTTCCAAAACTCTTACAAAGCTCTGGGACCCTGACCAGAACCTATTCAATTATGAGAAAACAAAAAGTTTTCTTTATACCAGATACAAGTATGGAGCTCCATACCAATTCTGCTAGCCAGTGACTTACAATACATACTTTTTCTCAAAGTGTTTTCAGCCTAGTGTAGTGATCCCACAGGTCCTCTGGACTCTTTCATTTCTCTGGTTGTGAGCGGACTGATGCAGAAAGATTGAACCCAAAAATAGAACCCAAATTCTTCTGAAATTGCTGAATCTGTCTAACTAAAAATGCCAGTTTTCTGGACTAATGTGCAAGGCAGTGTCAAAAAATAGCATTTGGGATGGGAAACTGCCCTGGGGAACATGTACCAATGTGCAAAAATTCAGCAAGGAGCAATGATTTTATATATGCTTAACCACTTACTGACTGTCCACAGTACTTTTACTGCGGGAGGCTGGCACAGGCAGGCTGGATCACCTAAGTATATGTCACTCAGCATGTTCTGGGTTAGGGGCATGCAACATGTGGCTCCCACTATCGCTGTGTCCAGTGGATCACTGGATGCTGGTACCCACATCCTGGTGATGACAATGTCAACTAAGCTGTTATGAATTCATTCATAACAGTTGTGTGTCATAAGCTTTGATTGGCTCACAGCTATCACATTCTACCTGGGCCAATCACAGCACCTTGTACCATGTCATTAGCTGTAGCAGATCATTAGTAATTATAGCTGGTATGAATGTTACCTATTCATGACAGTACAAAACATTGCTGTTACAATGATTGTAATCATCATCATTATAATAGAAATCAAAGTGTAAAAACAAAAAAAATCCTGATCACCCCCTCAGAGTAGTACAGTGTTGTTATGGCGATACTGAACTATTCTGATAAAAGTATGGAAAAAATAGTTAAATATGGAAAGTAAAAGTTGAAAAAGATTGAATAAAAATATGTTTTTTTTTTTTTTTAACATACTGTTACCAATCAGTGTTCCTGATCACCACTACACCACTTGTGCACTTGTGATAGTGTTTAAAAAAAAAGTGTGACTTTTTTTAAATTATTTCTTTATTTTCTAAAAAATTGTGACAAAAAATTACAACTTAAAAAAACTTGCAAGGCCTCTTACTAAATGCCTCAGGCTGTCTATTTTCCAAAAAAAAGCCATACTGTCCTGGCATTTTAAGGGACTCAAGAAATGAGGCTGTCAGTACATCAGTACATCAGAATTGATCAATTTCAAATATATACTTGCATACATAGTTACATAGTAGGTGAGGTTGAAAAAAGACACGTCTATCAAGTCCAACCTATGTGTGTGTGATTATATGTCAGTATTAAATTGCATATCTCTGTATGTTGTGGTCGTTCAGGTGCTTTTTTGAAACTATCGATACTTCCCACTGAGACCACAGCCTGTGGAAGGGAATTCCACATCCGTGTCGCTCTTACAGTAAAAAACCTCTACATAATTTAAGGTTAAACCTTTTTTCTTCTAATTTTAATGAGTGACCACGTTTCTTGTTAAACTTCCACAAAAAAAGTTTTATCCCTATTTTGGGGTCACCAGTACAGTGCTCGCAACCTTTCCTCATAACTAATATCCTCCAGACCCATTATTAGCTTTGTTGCCATTCTTTGTACTCTAGGTGTGGCCAGACTAGAGTCTTGTAGAGTGGGAGAATTATCGTTTTATCTCTGGAGTTAATCTCGTTTTTAATGCATGCCAATATTCAGTTTGGTTTGTTAGCAGCAACTTGCATCTACTAGAACACCCAGGTCCTTTTCCATTCTAGATTCCCCCAGAGGTTCTCCCCCCAGTGAGTAGATTGCATTCATATTTTGCCACCCAAATGTATTATTTTACATTTTTCTAAATTAATTCTCATTTGCCATGTAGTTGCCCACCCTATTAATTTGTTCAGATCTTCTTGCAAGGTTTCCACATCCTGCGGAGAAGTTATTTCCATGCTTAGCTTAGTATTGTCTGCAAATACAGAGATTGAACCGTTTACTCCATGAACAAATTAAATAGGATTGGTCCCAGCACAGAATCCTGGGGGACAGCACTACCCTACACACTGTATATACCATAGTTTGTAGATGCTATACCTTTCACACAAACCAATAATATACACTTATTTAGATATTTTTGTTACCAAAGAAATTAAGCAGAATACATTTTTATTCTATTGGATATTGGATCCGTATTGTAAATTAAAGTAGAAAATATTTCTCTATTTTTAAAACTATAGGCCTTTTTCGTTTATATCACAAAAAAAAAAAAAACAGTGGTAATCAAATACTACCAAAAGAAAGCTCTATTTGTGTGAAAAAAAATAATTTGCATACAGTGTTGCATGACTGTGCAATTGACAGTTAAAGTAGCGCAGTGCTAAAAAGCAAAAAATATTCTGGTCATGAAGGGGGAAAAACCTTCCGGAGATGAGGTGGATAAAGTGAAACATTAAAAATGTCCAAATTATCTAAAGAACATTCCTAGGTGGTGTCTTGTGAAGGGGTGCATCTCTGTAATGTACAGAAAGCACTGATGCAGCACTGACATTGAGGCCTGGTTCACAGTGGAGTGATTTGGCATGCGTTTTGACAATTGCTGGCAATGGCACTGCCCGAATCAGTGCGACGCTGCACGATTCCCAAAAGTAGTTTATGTACTATATATATATATACACATACACACACATATATATATATATATATATATATATATTTGCTGTAGCACATCCTACAGCAAGAATGAAAAAAAATTATTCCCAAAATAAATACCATACCCTTTGGGGTTAATTTACTAAAACTGTAAAGAAAATCTGGTGCAGCTGTGCACAATAGCCAATTAGCTTCTAACTTCAGCTTGTTCAATTAGGCTTTGAAATCTGACCTCCATACCCAGAAGTCACCTGTAATTAGTGATTTGTGCTAGCTGGAGCCGTGATTAAGGTAGGGGTGAGATGGCTATATATTGTATCTTGTTTTAGCAGTCGGTCAGCACCCCAGATGATGATCGTTTGATCGAAACGCGTCAGGTCTTCTGCTGACTTTACTGCTAGATGTTTTTATATGCCTTGATTTGTCTGCTGAAATGTGAGTGCAACCAACTGTATTTTGTGCATTACAGTAAAAGTACTATACGTTATTACACTATGTTTGCATCCATTTCTTTCCTCCCCCAACTGTTGCATCTGAGCATTCCGGATTTTCTGTAAAGAACTTATGAGTTTTTCAGTCCTGGTATTGCTACATCCTGCTTGGTTTTCCATCATATGAGAAGTTGATTTATACCCACAACTCATCCCTGGTTTCCAATGGAAGGTTGATGTCCGGATACCATCATTTTAAGCCTGTTTGACTCATTAGGTATATACTTAGTTGAGTCCACGCTTTCTGGTAAGCCTCCTATTTTCTCTCTGGTGGTGGACCTGCTATCAAAATTTACTTCACTTGTTGTCACGTTTTTGGACACTTTGAATCAACAAATTTTTTTTAGATTTTCTTTCTTTTTTTCATATCCAATCAGATATGATCATCCTGGACACTTGGTGATTAGTTTTATGTGTTGCTTCACGTAATATATTTATTAATCTATCCCATGTCACATATGATGCTTTGCAGTATTATATTGTTATTTTTCACATAATTTTAGCGCTACACTTTTTTGTTTATACTGGTAAAACTGATTGGCTTCTATACACAGCTGCACCAGATCTTGCACTCTCCAGTTTTAGTAAATCACCCCCTTTGAGTCTGGTATGGATTTTAAGGGTAGTACCTCACACTAAGAAAAATACAAAGCACTCTGCGTCTGCTGTCTGGCCCTGTCCATTCGCTCCCTCCTGATTTCTACTTGATTGAGCACTTCCACAATATATAAAGTGTGATTGTATTATTTCATCATAGGCTACATGTCTATACGTGATTTGTTGTTATATCTCTGCATGATTTAAGTGATCAATATTATGTGTACTCTATCTTGCATTCATATTTGAATAGCTTTTTTGGTATTTATGGGTTTTATTCTTAAAGTCGTTATAAAGCCACTGTGTTCTCTTTATAGAAACCCCTATTGTTCAATAATGTTATGTGCCAGTGTATGTGCTTCATAAAAAAATGCAGTTTAATACCTTATTTCAGAGTGTGGCTTGGTGCTCACGTGACTGTCTGCCTCTCTCCTCTATTGGTCTGACAGCCACAGCGGGAGGGGCTGAGAGGAGAGAGGCGGGTGATTACATGAGCGCTGAGCAGAACTCTGAAATGAGGTATAAAACTGCATGTTTTAATAAAGCACATGCACTGGGCACATAACAATATCAAACAGAGAGGATTGTATAAAAATTGACAAGTAATTTTAGCAGCAGGAGGTGGGTGGTGGGCAGTGACACGAGCTGACAGGCAGAGAGGGAGGGAAAGAGAAGACAGAGGAGAGACATTGGATGACAGAGGCATGTAAACTGACCACAGTGTCAGGGCTCAGCCACCATGATAAACCATGTTTAGTTTACAGAGGGAAGGGCAGTACCAGGCAGGATCAGCCAGGTATTTCAGGTGATAGAAAGAGTCAAATTACACAGCACAGAAGTACTGTTGTTATTCATGCTTTAAAGCAACAGTATACATATTTTTTTTTGTATAAACTTTGGGCCAGATTCACAGAGCCATTACGCCGGCGTTACACGAGATGCGCGGCGTAAGTCTAAATTTGCGCATGCGTTTCGATTAAATCTACTTTTTTTGGACCGGCGTAATTTCGATAGACCGGCGTATCCGTCCGCGCAAAACTGCGCTAGACACACCATTGATTTGCTAGTCAAATATGCAAATGAGGGGGTTACGGGGATCCGCAAAAGAACGTTGGTGCAGTGCAGGCTACGCGCTGTGCGCAACAGCTGCACGTCCTGTCTAAAATTAGACCATCCGTCTACATGTCAGCTAAAGCAACACTGTTAGTGAGGAGCTGAGCAGTCACACTTGCTGGACAACAAACTTTATGCCAACATGCCAGGGGCATCCTTGCTCATAGCTATACTAATGACTTTAGATGAGCAAAGAAGGAGGAGGGCACGGAGGAGGGCACGGAGGAGGACACGGGAGAGGATATACCGCACACACATAGACCTCTTTGGCATGAGTGATTCTGAGGTGTATCGCATCTTCAGATTCACCCCTCATGCCATCCTGGAATTAACCACAACCATGCAGGAGGACATCACCAGCCCAACACACCGCTCACATGCAGTGCAGCCACTGGTCAAGGTCATGGCAACACTCCATTTCCTTGCCACTGGCTCTTTTCAAAGAACAAGTGGAGTGGTGGCTGGGATGTCACAATCCTCCATAAGCAGATGTGTGCACCAGGTTATCTCTGCAATCCTCAAACGCATGGCCAACCAAATCATCAAACCCACCACTGAGGACCTGCGGCTGAAGGCAATGACAGATTTCTACAGAATTGCCAGATTCCCACAAACCGTGGGAGCCATTGATTGCACACATGTGGCACTCCAGCCCCCCCATGAGACAGAGCACATATACCGCAATCGGAAGCATTGGCATTCCATCAACGTACAGGTGATAGTCGATGCCCAAGGCCTCATATGGCACGTCCGTGCCAAACACCCCGGATCCAGCCATGACAGCTACATATACAATTAGAGCCCCATCCCAATGGAATTCGAACAGAACGTGTATGGGGACCCCTGGCTGGTTGGTGAGTGACATGGGTGGCAGGCATGACTGCCCCCCCCATGATGTACACATCACAAGGGGCACATGCATGACTAACATCCTCCTGTCTTTTCCCTTACAGGTGACTCTGCATATGCACTGGGACCCCATCTCATGACTCCTATCCGGAACCCCCAAACCCCAGGAGAGGAAAGATACAATGAAGCCCACGCCCAAACACGTGCAGTGGTGGAGCGCACCTTTGGCCTCCTGAAGTCACGTTTCCGATGCCTGGATAAGTCTGGGGGGACCCTGTTGTATTCCCCAAACTTCGTGTGCCAGATCATCGGTGCATGTTGCCTGCTGCACAACTTCACAGTGAGAAAGGGCCTGCAGATTGACATACGTGATGACCTCACAACCAGACAATCCCCCCCTAACCGAGGATACCCCGTCTTCTGAGGGAAGAGCAGCCAGGAGACAGCTCATATTAGGCATCTTTGCATGTTAAACACACACATTAATCATGGCACAATGAGAATGCATGCATGCACACCACTGTGGTCCCTAGCACAGACACATCACATCCTCATCAAATTGGATTAGCACAAGCCCACCATGCAGGACTTGTGAGCAGCAACGCCACACCACGGCTCCAATTATGTCACTGTGCATTCATACACCATTCACACGGACCTGGGGATCACTTCCCCCTGGTCCTGGGGAACCCTTCTCCACCACAAATGAGGGTGACACCCATTTTCCGGCAGCAATGTCACCCCCACATTCCGAAATCATTCACAACACAAAAAAAAAAATTGACCAGCAAAATAAAATCAAAAATCCATCAAAAAAAAAAAAAAAGGCAAAAAAAAAAAAATCAAAAAAAAAAAAGCCCAGAAAAAGAAAAAAAAGGGGGAAAACAAATTAATGCCCACCTGGCGTGACCCACAGGGGAGACTCATGGGGAGGGGGGGTAATCCGGGGTAGGAGGAGCAGCCCCTGGTCTCTGCCCACCTGGCGGCCTGCCCTCCAAGGCCACTGCAATTCTGGTCAGGCCAGCACTTAGTGATGCCATATTGGCCTGGATAGCCTGGGTAAAGGCCCTCACATCCTGCCCAATGTCTGCTGTAGTAGTCTGCAGTTCGTTTAGGCAGTTTGTAAGAGCTCGGGAGTGGCAGTCCAGGTCCCCAAGCATATCCTTTATGGAGGACAGGCTCTCCTCCATCCGCACCAAAGTCTGGCTGACCTGTCCCAGATGGTCGGTCTGAAGGGCCTGGTCCCTTCTGAGATTGGCGGGCAGAACCTCGGCCACCCCCCTGGTCTTCTGGGACAACATCCTGCCTCCAGCTGATGCTTGTGGCCGGGGAGAAGGGGAGGCCCTTGGGAGGGGAGCCCTGTTGGGGGAGGAGTGGGAGGGGCTACCCCTTATGGAGGGCTGGCTGCTGCCAGCCAGAGGGGAAGACTCCTCCAAAAACAACAATCCACTGGCTGACATGACATCCTCCTCAAACTCCTCCTCCTCCAACTTCTCCGAGGACTCCGGCCTTGTCTGGGGGTCCTCATCAGGCTGGTGTCCCGGGGATGGTGCCAGATTGCCCAGCACCCTCCTGCACATCTGTGGATGACACAAAACATTCACAGATTGGAGGATCCACACACTTGCCACATATTCCTTTCCCCCCTCCCCCACACATGCTACACACCAGATAGGAAAAAAAAACGTATCTGGCATCACGGCTTTATGACTGGAGTCATAGCCAGGCAGGCCCTCCACTTGTTGTCTATTAAAGGTGTGGGCCACCGCACGCTCCTCCACTGTCAGCCGAACAGGGCATGGTGGGACCCCTCCAGTGCCCCTGGCATGGGCTGCCATTTTGGCCAGCTTCCCACGGACCACACGCTGGAGGTCATTGATTTTCTTTACGATCCCCTCGCGTGTCCGGGTCTCCCCCCCCGCCCCAATGCATTTACCTGGTCGGTAATGTTCTGCAAAATCTCCTTCTTCCTGGCCGGGGTGGTGTTGGCACTCTCCGGGCCGTGAAGGAAACGGCCATATTGGGTAAGGGCCAGGGCAATAATTTGTTTCTCCCCCAAAGAAAAATTGCTCTTCCGCTTCCTCTCAGTCATACTCATACAACAACTCTCTCCCAAACAATCACCAAAAATCACTCACAAAAACAAGCAGGAAAAATCAAGCAACAAAACAAACAAACAAAATCTATCAACCAAAAAGTCTCACAACCAGTCACCAAAAGACACTATCAAATATATTCTACAAAACACTAGATCAAACAGTCAACAAATATCACAAAGACAAGTCACAACGCAACAAACAACAGAACAAAAGCACCTTGATGTATAGGAAGGGATACAAAGGGATGTACTTTTGCAAAGGAAGGGCGTTTCTGTCGGTCTATTTATGCTGTCTGCGTAGTTCACCAAGTTGCCCGGGTCCACTTCCAATTTCACTGATTCGTTCCCGAGTTGTGAGCATGCGCACAGAGGTGCTGACCATGGTCTGCTTCATGTGCGCATGCGCGAGCTGGCCGGCCCTTCATTTGCATGGGGTCACGGCTCATTTCAATGAAACACGCCCACGTCCTTCCCAATTTGAATTACTCCGCCTTACGCCTTGGAATTTACGTAACACCGGCGCTAATTTCTGCGCAAAAACTACGAGGATACGGTGCCTGCGCCTCTACATTGCACTGGTCTAACTTAAAGGAGGTGCGCTACGCTGGTCAAAATATGCGCCAATGTACGTGAATCTGGCCCTTTGTTTATATTAGATACAGTCACAGCTTTACAAACATGGCACAATATGTGCTCAATAGTTACAAACATTTTCACTGTTCAACAATAATAATAGGAAGAGAAACAAATGGAAACAGAATAGAACATGACATTATGAAGGTTATGCATACATTTAAAGTCCAGGGCCCTAGTGCTCCTGTCATCTAGGTGTGGCTGACATAAGGTCTTGGCTACCATCGGTGTTGTGGCCAACTGGGCCTGCTGCCTCTCTGTTCAACCTGTCACCTACGCTGTGTCAATCCCATCCACTGTGGGAGAAAGTGTCCCAGGGTCCACCCGGGAACACTTCTGCCCGGGCTCCACATAGGAAGAGGGGGGCAATCAAGCCTCCTGCTAACCTCCTCCAGCACCTCACCCGACCTCAGGCTGCACCCAAGTCCCCTGGGGGCCCCCAGTGGGGGCGGTAACAACCACTTTAACATCAAGGTTCCTTTGGCTGTCCTTGTTGTTATATCAGGGGGCTATAGAATTTGCATGAATAGTAAGATAGCCTTCTTTGGCTACTTGTCAATACCACACCGTTTCTGAGCCTGTGTTATAATGTGTTTAATAAAGTAGTTATATATTTTTTTTTTATATTTTTGTGTGCTGTTCCCTTTAACCACTTGACTACTTGGCACTTAAACCCACTTAATAACCAGACCAATTTTCAGCTTTCGGTGCTCTCACATTTTGAATGACAATAACTCAGTCATACAACACTGTAACCAAATGAAATTTTTGTCCTTTTTTTTCCCACAAATAGAGCTTTCTTTTGGTGGTATTTGATCACCTCTGCGGTTTTCATTTTTTTCACTATAAATGAAAAAAGAACGAAAATTTTGTAAAAAAATGATTTTTTCTTCATTTCTATTATAACATTTTGCAAAAAAGTAATTTTTCTTCATAAACTTGGCCTAAAATGTATACTGCTACATATCTTTGGTAACAAAACAAAAAATATATAGATATTATTTAGTCTGGGTGAAAGTTATAGGGTCTAAAAGCTATGGTACCAATTACTGAAAATGTATCAATTTGATCACATCTGATGTACTGACAGCCTCTCTCATTTCTTGAGACCCTAACATGCCAGAAAAGTACTAATACCCCCCAAATGACCCCTTTTTGGAAAGAAGACATTCCAAGGTATTTAGAAAGAGGCATTGTGAGTTTTTTGAAGTTGTAATTTTTCCCACAATTCTTTGCAAAATCAAGATTTTTTTCATTTTTATTTTCTTTCCACAAAATTTTCATATTAGCGGGTTATTTCTCACACACAGCATATGCATACCACAAATTACACCCCAAAACACATTCTGCCATTCCTCCCGAGTATGGCGATACCACATGTGTGGGACTTTTACACAGCGTGGCCACATACAGAGGCCCAACATGCAGGGAACGCCATCAGGCGTTCTGGAACACCCAGACCAATTCTGACATTTCTCTCCTACATGTAAAAATCAACACTTATTTGCTAGAAAATTACATAGAACCCCAAAACATTATATATGCTTTTTTAGCAAAGACCCTAGAGAATACAATGGCGGTTGTTGCAACTTTTTATCGAGCATGGTATTTGCACAGCAATTTTTCGAACACATTTTTTTTGGAAATAAAACAGTTTTGTGCTTTTAAAAAAAACAACATTAAATTTAGCCCAATGTTTTTGCATAATATGAAAGATGAAGTTACGCCGAGTAAATAGATACCCAACATGTCACCCTTCAATATTGCACACGCTCGTGGAATGGCGCCAAACTTTGCGACTTAAAAATCCCCATAGGTGACGCTTTAAATATTTTTACTGGTTACATAATTTTAGTTGGAGAAGAGGTCTAGGGCCAAAATTATTGCTCTCGCTCTAACGTTCGCAGCGATACCTCACATGTGTGGTTTGAACACCGTGTTCATATGTGGGCGGGACTTGCGTATGCGTTCGTTTCTGCAAAATATCCCTCGTAAATCCATCATCAATCACAATCCACTCCCTCCTCTGACCCCCCACAAAAAAGTGATAACATGGCACACATGACTGATCCCAATGATAACACTAGCTGAATGACAGCTCTCCAAGGAAAGGGGCAGGAATAGTGGTGGCATCACTGACCAAATATGAACTTGGTCTTATTTGGTCAATGTCATTGTTAAAATATTGTGAGTGTCTATAACTGGGCAGTGATGTCACTGCTATCCCTGCATCTTTGCTTAAAGGGAGCAGGGAATCCCTTTGATGTCAGTTGTTCCTAGATACAATGCGAGCACTGAACTTATTCTCTCTGGAGAAGAGACAATTGAGAGGGGATATGATTTCAATTTACAAATACCTTACTGGTGACTCCAAATGTGGATAAAACTTTTTTTTATTTCATTCATTAAAATTAGAATAATTAAACTACGTAGACTGTTCTTTACTGTAAGAGCGGCAAGGATGTGGAATTTCCTTCCACATGTAGTGGTTTCAGCAGGGGGCATCGATAGTTTAAAAAAAATATTAGATAAGCACCTGAATGACGCATCATACAGGGATATACAATATAATACTGACATATAATCACACACATAGTTTGGACTTTATGGATTTGTGTATTTTTTCAACCTCACCTACTATGTAACTATATGTAACAATGTAACAATGCGAGTGCAAGCACCAGCAGCTTACTAAGGAACCAGTGACAGTGGGAAGCTGTAATTTAGAGAAGCAGTTGAAATTCCATTTACTGTACATATATGATGCATGGCTCCTGCCAAACAGGGGGCCAAATGGGCTAATGTTTGGGCATTCGCTCAAATGCCTGAACAGCCAAAGTTTGCTCCAAAATGTCGACTTATACCTAAGGATGAGTATAACAACCAGAGCTGTTCTTTTATTTTTAACCGCTTGAAGCCCGCGCTATAGCCGAATGACGGCTTCAGCGCGGACCTGAAAATACAGGAGGACGTCATTTGACATTCTCCCCTTTGCTCATTCCCTGCGCATGCTCCTGAGCGTGCAGCGGGGAAATTCTGTGTTGGCCGTGTCCCTTGGACACAGCCAATTACAGATCCCTGCGAACGGCCAATCAGAGTGGCCGTTTGCGATGCGATCTGTGCAGCCAATGAGAGATGATCTCAAATGTAAACATATGAGATCATCTCTCATTGCCGCCTCTCCCTCCTCCCACAGAGACAGCGTGTGAGGAGGGAGAGATTATCTGTGAGTGTTACAATTGTACAAATCGTTACAAAAAGTGATACAGTGCCCATACAGTGCCATCCCAGTGCCATCCCTGTGCCACCTCATCAGTGCCATCCCTGTGCCACCTCATCAGTGCCCATCTGTGCCACCAATCAGTGCCCACCTGTGCCACCTCATCAGTGCCCACCTGTGCCACCTCATCAGTGCCCACATGTGCCGCCAATCAGTTCCCACCTGTGCCACCAATCAGTGCCCACCTGTGCCACCAATCAGTGCCCACCTGTGCCGCCTCATCTGTGCCGCCTCATCGGTGCCACCTCAGTGCCCACCTGTGCCAATCAGTGCCCATCTGTGCCACCTCACCAGTGCACATCTGCTCCGCCAATCAGTGCCCATCTGCTCTGCCAATCAGTGCCCCCCTGCTCCGCCAATCAGTGCCCACCTGTGCCGCCAATCAGTGCTCACATGTGCTGCCTCATCTGTGCCGCCTCATCAGTGCCACCTCAGTGCCCACCTGTACCAATCAGTGCCCATCTGTGCTGCCTCATCAGTGCCCATCTGCTCCACCAATCAGTGCCCATCTGCTCCACCTCATCAGTGCCCATCTGCTCTGCCAATCAGTGCCCATCTGCTACACCTCACCAGTGCCCATCTGCTCCACCTTATCAGTGCCCATCAGTGAAGGCCTGGCACACACTTGTGTAGTTGCACCAGCAACCATGTCAAAAAGATCCTTTTCCGCCGAGGAGGCATACCAAATTCTTTCTGCGCCCGACAAGAGCAACGTGGAGCTCTCTTTCAGATTCCCTATCCAATTCTGATTCTAAATTTTACGTCAATTATGAGCCAGCCTTCAGTGGCGGAACACTGAGTGGCTCAGAGGATTAAGATAGCCGGCCCGCTAAACAAAGACGTTCTGGTGAGGAGGCAGTGCCATCCACCAGCACCGCAGTGCCATCCACCAGCACGCAGTGCCATCCACCAGCACCGAAGTGCCATCCACCAGCACCGCAGTGCCTCGGCAACAAAGATCAAGGACCCATGCCAGCCTTCCCTATGCCCTTCAGAACCCCTTTTGGCTTTCTCCTAATTCAGAAGAAGCCAACATTCCCCCTTTCACGGCCCAGCCAGGAATCCAGGTGGACACAGAGAATTTTTCCCCAACCGATTATTTTAACCTGATATTTACAGATGACATGCTATCCGGAATTGTGGCCCAGTGCAACCTATATGCACAGCAATTTATTGCAAATAATCCCACATCATATCATGCCCGTCCCTTCCAGTGGAGAGACCTTACGGTGGAGGAGTTGAATTTTTTTTTAGGCCTCACATTTTGTATGGGACTTAACCCAAAAAACACTTCACGTTCCTTTTGGTCTAAAAACCTCATCTACCACATGCCAATCTTCTCCAGCGTAATGCCCAGATCCCGATACTTCGCCATCATGAGATTCCTACATTTTAACGATAATACCCAGTGCCATCCCTGAAATCACCCAAATCATGACAGGCTTTTCAAAATTCGACCCTTACTGACTTATTTTTCCGAAAAATTCCCCCAATTGTATACCCCGGACCAACACATCTGTGTGGGTGAGTCCCTTGTTAAATTTACTGGCAGGCTTCAAATAAAACAATTTATACCCAGCAAAAGGGCCCGCTATGGTGTGAAGGTATACAAATTGTGTGACCGAGTCACAGGATACATGTATGCCTTCAGAGTGTACGAAGGCAAGGACACCCAGCTGAATCCCCCTAATTGCCCAGACTACTTGGGATCAAGTGGCAAAATTGTTTGGGAACTAATCAACCCCTTATTGGAAAAAGGATACCACTTGTACGTGGATAATTTCTACACATCTCTTCCCCTGTACCACAACCTGCACTGGAAGCAGACGCCAGCATGTGGCAGCGTCAGAAATAATCGTAAGGGCTTTCCTCAAAGTCTTGTAAATAAAAAGCTGAAAAGAGGAGAATCGGCAAGTCTGCGCAACAAGGAGGTTCTAGCAGTGAAGTGGAAGGACAGAAGGGATGTGTACATGTTATCTACCATCCACAATGACACAGCTGTTGAAACCCGCAGAATGCGTTGCACCACCATCCGAAAGCCCACATGCATCCAGGACTACAATTTGTTTATTGGGGGAGTCGATTTAAATGACTAGATGTTTGAACTCTACCTTGCCACAAGGCGGACGTACCATTGGTACAAAAAAGTTGCAATTTATTTTTTTCAATTGGCCATATACAACTCGTATGTAATTTACCGCAACTCCACCCAAAACCCCTAACGCTTCCTTGGCTACCAAGAGGACCTTGTCACTGCCCTTATTTTCCCGAACGATCCACCCGAAACCATCCGATCTGAAGTTTTAAGTCGTCCCGCCGAGTGTCATTTTCCCGATAAAGTTCCTCCGACAGAAACAGGCCGACGACGTCAAAAAAGATGTAAGGTGTGTACCAGTGGAGGAGTCAGATGAGACACATCTTTCCATTGTGCCGATTGTCCTTCCCAACCAGGCCTCTGTGTACCTGACTGTTTTTGCCGTTACCATACTAAACTAAATTATTAATCCTCCGTTCCTGCCTTCACACACCTTCACACCCCTTATGCCACTGCCTGCTCTCTAACTGACCCGGCTTGTTTTTTGACCACGCTTCTGCCTAACGATTTTGTAATACCTCTGCCTGATCTGGAACTGACCCTGGACTGTTTTTCGACCACGCTTCTGCCTAACGATTCTGTAATGTCTCTGCCTGATCTGGAACTGACCTTTGACTGTTTGGCCATGTTTTTGCCTGCCTCATGGACTGATCTTGTACCCTGCTACTGGACTTGTGGGATTCAACACAGGGGTCTCACATATGTAAAGGGCTCCAGAAAAGTTTTTCTGGATGGAGAAAACATTTTTTTTTGTTTTCTCATCCTAGATTAAGGTCTGGTTGCCCGGAGGCTTTAAAGAGATTTGGGTGGGAGAAGCCTCTACCCCTGTCCCCATTCTGTCCTGAACAAGGCCCTACTTCTGCCTGCTGCCTGTAGGACCTATGCCATCATGCCTCTGCCTGTTGCATGAACTGACCACACGACATGGACCTGCCTACTACCAGGACCAATATTTTTGGCACTGCTGACAATATGTCTGCCTGCACTAACCCTGACGGGACAGTATCCCTGCCTGGACAATTGTGTATGCCGTTGCTGACCAAGTCTCTGCCTGCTGCCTGGTCTAGTACTTTCCTGCTGTGTAGAACTGCTCTACTATTACCACAGGTAATCTTTTGTTTACGCTTTGCTCAGCATAATGTATTTTGGGGTGTAATTCTTGGTATGTGCATGCTATGTGTCTCTGGAACACCTGACAGTGTTCCTTGCATGTTGGATCTCTGTATGTGGTCAGGCTGTGTAGAAGTCTCACACATGTGGTATTGTTGTACTCAGAAGGAGGAGCAGAATGTATTTTGGGGTGTCATTTTTGCTATGTACATGCTATGTGTTGGAAATTTCTTATAAATGGACAACTTTGTGTAAAAAAATAAATGTGTTTTCAATTTTTTTTCCACATGTTCCAAAAACTTCTGGAAAAAAATGAAAAGTTCAAAAGACTCATTATGCTTCATAGATTATACGTTGGGGTGTTAGCTTTCCAAAATGGGGTAATTTTGTGGGTAATTCCATTGTCCTGGTGTTACAGGGACTTCAAAAGTGTAATAGGTAGTCAACTAGTTGGATGTGCAATTTATGCTCCTAGAACCCCTGATGGCGCTCCCTGCATGTTGGGCTTCCGTATGTGGCCAGGCAGTGAAAAAGTCTCACACATGGGGTATCGTTTTACTCAGGAGGAGTAGCAGAATGTATTTTTGGGTGTCATTTGTGGTATGCACATGCCATGTGAGAGAGATAAGCTATTACAATGACAATTTAGAGAACATTTTTAAATAAAAAATAAAAATCTTAATTTTGCAAAGTATTGTGGGAAAAAATTACAACTTCAAATAACTCACCATGCCTCTTAATAAATACCTTGGAATGTCTACTTTCCAAAAAAGGGTTATTTGGGGGGCATTTGTACTTTCCTGGCTTGTTAGGGTTCAAGAAATGAGAGCCTTCAGTACATCAGGTGTGATCAGATGTGATAATTTTTTATGATTTGCACTATTGCCTGTAGACTCTAAAACTTTCACACAGACCAAATAATTTCCAAAAAAAATTGGTTATTTTTATTAAAGACATGTAGCAGTATAAGTTGTGGCCAAAATGTATGAAGACAAATTAATAATTTGCAAAATTTTATCACATAAACTAAGAAAAAAATATTTTTTTCAAAATTTTCGGTTATTTTTCATTAATAGCGCAAAAAATCAAAAACCCAGAGGTGATCAAATACCACCAAAAGAAAGCTCTATTTGTATCAAATAAAAGGACAAAAACATCATTTGGGTATAGTGTTGCATGACTGAGTAATTGTCATTCAAAAGTCAGGAAGTGAATGTACCTTAGAATCTCAATTTTCAAGATTAACGCAGCAGGCCTAGATGTTATCTCTCCCCATCCATGGCATCGGAGGTAGGCAATCTTATTCTTCCTCCTCCACAGGCTATTAGTGAGGTAGTTGGTCACCTCAGATAAAATTTGTATGATGTTGTTTATTATTGTATGGTAATGTTATACCAGGGCTCAAAATTTCAAGTCCTAAAGCTACTAGCCAGGCCTCAAGAGTTACTCGCCACCAGTTGCCCCATTTAATTCATACACTGCCCTGCGCCTAATTGCACCTGTAAACATGCCCTCGTAGATTATCTCATGGAATGACACTGTTAAATGTTTTATGCAGAACCAATTACAAAATAAAATATTTTACCAACAACAACTTTAACAAAATGGGCCAGGGCCAGAGGGAAGGGGCACTAGAACTGGGTCTCTTCCCCATTCTCTTGCTGTCTCCTCTGAAACTCCCATCCATCCTCTCTCTCTCCCTCTCCTATTCATCTCATCATCAGGAGCCTTCGTGTGCGGCTCCACGCTTGAATGTCCCCACTTCCCCCTTTTATTCAGGCTGGCAGTGAGGAGAGGAGCTGCAGCACAGCAGGAGAGAGTACATTCCAAGGCTGAGATCCACACAACTGCACAGCCATTGACACCATAGCACAGCGCACACTGACACCGCACAGCACACATTGAGACCAGTCTGTTCACAGTGCTCAGGCTGAACTGTTGGACACTTACATATAGCACAAGGAGAAGAAAACTGCACAAACTGTAAGGCCAGTGCTCTCATGTCAGGGCAACTTTCAGTGAGCGCTGCACTGCCTTCCTGGGACACCCGCAGTGGTAATTTTCGCAATCCTCCACCTCACTTATTACTTTGTGCTCTCCAGCTACATTGGTCAGGGGGAGGGGGCAGGCTTAGAGAGGTCTTACTTGTCCCATGGCTTAATGAGAATTGTAAGGAGATCACCAGACTACTTTTCCCGAGCATGTACCTTTCCTCTTCAGCCGCCAATCTCATCGGGACTCTAAGGCCTCGTACACACGATCAAATCTGTCTGCTGGAAACGGTCTGCTAGACCGTTTCAGCAGACAGATTCGATCGTGTGTACGGGCAAACAGACGGATTTGGGAACCCGTCCGCCCGACATGTCTGCTGGTTAGTACGCTAACCAGCAGACATGTCTTCTCGCACACGCGCCGAATGGTTTCGACGCATGCGCGGAAGTGTTTTACTTCCTGGTGCGGTGACGTGGCAGCGTCAACGTCACCGCCACGTCACCGACACGTCAGCGCGCTGTCTGCTGGCGGGGATTTTGGTTTGCTCGTGTGTACACGCAAGCAAACCAAAATGCCAGCAGACAGATTTGTTCAAATCGGTCGGACAGACCGTTTTGAACAAATCTATTTACTCGTGTGTACAAGGCCTTAGTGTAGGCACAGATTGGAGGGAGATTGGTCATGCAGCCCTGTCATCACTCGCCCCCAGCTTAAATCCACTCGCCAAATGCTAGTAGGCGAGTGGAAATTTTGAGGGCTGGTTATACTATTCTTGTTATTTCCAGTTTTACTGCATATCACGTGTGTCATTCACATGTATGTTGAAATCTGCAACGTGTCAAAAAAGACACAAGACAAGAAACAGCAGTCTATTATTGTGTGCGCAGAAAAAGGTCATCTGCCTAGATAGCTACCCATAGACTCCGGGAGTATGGGAAGCGAGTCCAGGACAGGCATTGCATTATTTTCTTTCTATCCAAGCTTGACTCAGGTTTTAAAGTCAAGGTACTAAAATAAAGATATAGTAAAAACACCTTTCCTCAGAAAATGGGATTGTAAATGGATCACAGATAGTAATACATAAAGAAAAAATATATAATTGTATTAACATTTATAGAAACCTAATATATGATGAAACATCAAGCACAGACATGTTTTAAATAAAACCAGACACCTATAATTAGAAAATTGTAAAAACCAACTAAGAACATGCTCCTGGATATATAGCCTCCAAGACATACCCAATGATATAGGATTGTTATACACTCACTTTAACACCTTGGGGGCCTTTTTGGCGCAGGTCAGGTACCCATGGGCCAAAAAGGCCCCCAAGGTGTTAGAGTGAGTGTATAATAATCCTACATCATTGGATATATCTTGGAGGCTATATATCCTGGAGCCTGAAAACAATCAAGAGGGTCCATGAGTACACAGCCTAATAATGCGATTGGGGTCTAGAAGGTTTTATCTGATGTTGATGCAGAATGAAATGATCTAGAGGAGCGGGTCTGTCCTCTATTGGCAGATCTACTGTGGTCTTACTCCTGTTAGGGCTTGGCGTGGCTCCTATCATCAGTCATCAGACAGATGACTGTCAAAAAAAAACCTCTTTCGCTAAAATAAAGAAATAGTCCAGTGGAGAAAACTCTATATGTGCATATAAACCCTCCCTTATAAGATGAAAATTTACCAAAAATTGACCTCTGTCCTTGATTCTGCTGTTCTGCTTCTTATTTCAAAAGGTGAGGCCAAGAGGAAATTGCTGCAGAGGCTGTAGCTGGTAACATGTTGATGACGTAGTCACAAAACATTTACGCATCACACCAGAATCTTTTTGTTTTTGCCCATTAAGTCCATAGTACTCAAAGGTTTGCGTTCTGCTCTACACGTGTGGAAATTCTTGGTGAAGGATGCTCCATATAACCAAAATATTAAAAAGTATATCCTAAAAAAAATGGAAAGATCTAAGCTGTTTGGCTTACGTCTCTTGAAAAAGGGAGCACACACCAAAACCTTGTCCTAAAAATGTTAGTGCACATAAAAAAGTATCACAGACTGGACTTAATTGTTTTTTGCTTACTTTTCTTGCAACATTACAGTATGCTGGCAATATTACCTCTCTGCTGGAACCTTCTCCTGGTAAAGAAAAAACAATGCATAGCTATTTATATTCTTAGGCATGCTTTTATTTATTGTTCTATAATCTGTGCAATTTACAGATTGTAGCACAGTAAATTACAATCAGGCATCATGTTACTGTTCACATCAATAAAACATGGTAATTTACAGTGTTCTACCGCCACGTAACTAAATTTTTCTATTTTTATTGCTGTTGCATATTATGTACAGGAAATTGCTTTAATTTTTATTTTACTGATCAAAATGTATCTTCATGGTCTATACCTACATACTCTAAATGCAATTACTCCTACAGCACGTTAAATAAAACAAACTTTAAAACAGGTTATAATAAAATTTGTGTTACCTGGCCGTGTTACATACAAATAATACTTAGCTTGTTGCCACCTGTCTGTTTTTTTTTTTTTTTGCTACTTTATCAATTTGGAATGTGGTTCATTCTATAAAGAATTTTTCAGGCCGGGTTCACACTGGTGCGATAAACGCTCTGACATTTTGAGCTCATGTCGCATGTCGTGTGAAAATCAATGTTTTCCTATGATGGCCATCTTAACTGGTCCAACACAAGTCGGACCGACTTTGAAAATGCTCCCTGTACTACTTTGTAAACATGTGCATTTGTTTTCGTCCAAATGCATTTTCGTCCGAATTTCAGGTATTTTCATTATCGTTTTAACAAACGATAACGAAAGCACAGAAAACGAAAACCGAAAGTTTCGACATAAACAAATGCTTTATTTTAGTTTTCGTTGCGGTCGAATGTGCCTAACCTTAACTCTATTAGTCCAATATTATTCTACATAGAGAGAAAAGATTCGACATAGAGAGACATAAAAAGTACATTTTTTATTTTATTTTTAAGATTTCTGTCGAATCTTTTTTTCTTTTTTTGTTCTTTTTTTTTTTTAGAACATTCGACAGACAACATAAGCCTTCAATGACAGATTCAACCTTAATTTGGATTTTCGAATGAATGCATTTTTTAAACGAAAAACAAAATAAATAAAAACAAATTTCGGGAGTAACTAAATACATTTATTTTTCGGACGAAAACGAAATTACGAAAAACAAAATATTTCAGTGTGCACATGTCTACTACTTTGGTCCGACTTTGATCCTACATTAGCCCATTGAATATCATTGAAGTCAGTTCAAAGTCGGAACGCCGTCTTGCATGATCCGACTTCGGCATGCGTCTTGTGCTCTGCTGATCTTGAAGGGGAAATCCACGCAAAATTTTAAATAGAAAAACAGAATGGGTTTCCCCTT
The DNA here is from genome assembly GCA_029574335.1 of Rana kukunoris. Lineage (NCBI taxonomy): Eukaryota > Metazoa > Chordata > Amphibia > Anura > Ranidae > Rana > Rana kukunoris. The sequence continues at coordinate 351,436,854 of CM056053.1, read as the reverse complement.
CAAGAGCATGCCAGGCCCTTGGGTCTGGTATAGATTTTAAGGGGAACCCCCTACGCCGAAAAAACGGTGTGGGGGTCCCCCAAAATCTATACCAGACCCTTATCCAAGCACACAACCTGGCCGATCAGGAAAGGGGGTGGGGACAAAAGAGCGCCCCCCCTCCTGGACCAGGAGGCATGCCCTAAACATGGGGGATGGGTGCTTTGGGGCAGGGGGCGCCCTGCGGCCCCCCACAGCACCCTGTTCCCATGTTGATGAGGACAAGGGCCTCTTACCAACAACCCTGCCCATTGGTTGTCGGGGTCTGCAGGCTGGGGGGGGGTCATCATCGGAATCCGGGAGCCCCCTTTAATAAGGGGGCCTCCAGATCCCGGCCCCCCACTCTATGTGAATGTGTATGGGGTACATCATACCCATACCCATACACCTGGGGGGGAAAAGTGTCAAGAAAAAAAACACTACACAGGTTTTTAAAGTCATTTATTAGGTGGCTTCGGGGGTCTCTCCAGCCTCTTCTCCTGCTCTCCGGTGTCTTCTCCGTGCTCTTTGGTTTTTCTCCCACTCTCCGGTGCCTTCTGTCTTCTGTCGGGCTCCTCCGCTATCTTCTAAAGCTCTTTTGCTAGCATTGGAACGGTCTTTTCCGTCGTCATCTTCCTTCTTCTCTTCTTCCAATGTTGACATGACGCTCTCTCCCGCTGTAATGCCATGTGTGTGGTGCGCAACAACTTATATAGGCATGGAGCGTGGTCACCGGGTGATGTCACCCCCTTATGACATCACAGTCCCATCATGCCCCAGGAGGTGAGGTCATAAGGGGGTGGGGACATCGGGTGTAACAGGCGCTTTGTGTGCCCTCTCCTTTCTGTTATGCGTTAATCGCCCAGCGCCATGTGCGTTCCACCGTGGAACGCGGAAGTACTTCAGCATTCGGGGCTTCTTTTTGAATCGGTGATAATGCACTGCACCTGGCCTTATCCTTTAGACAGAGTGGTGTGCTGACTGCACACCATTCTATTATTGTCAGCCGTAGCTCGGCCACGCTACAAACAATGGTGCCATCGCTCCCCATGTTGCAACAACAGACCAGTCTGCATCTTTTGCATTAGAGCTGTTGCATTTACTGCAACAGAGTGCCATTGCTGGAGACAACCTTCGAGGCCTTCCTTGCGGACACCATATACTACATATTCCCTACTTTCTACACTGAAGCCCTGCAAATATAAGTAGCTATTGTGTCACTTGTAGTGCTATAGGAAGATCTGTTGCATGCTTTCCATCTAAAACAATTGCTGTTATTTATCATGCCTTGTGGCTATTAACATACTACTTGGGATAGACTGTTGTGCTTATGACTGTTTGCCAAGGAATACAGTATCTTAAAGGAACATTTACTCTCAATATTCCCTGAGCTATATTTGCATCTCATATGCAACCATTATTACCTGAGCAATATTTGCCCCTAATATGCAACTATTATTACATGAGCTAGATTGCCTCTCATACGCAACTATTAGTTGTCTCTACAACTCCTATTTACTACGTGCTTGACATAAGTGACAATTGCTTATGGGCCTTGCCCTAACTTGAACATGTTCACGCTAACTTTTCTTTGCTAAGGGTTGATGGTATTTCATACCGACTCCCTTAGTGACCTAATTCATCCCTATATGTTTATAAGTGATATGATATAGAGACCCCCAAACTCCTATTTGCGTGAAGTGATGCCTGGGGTCTCGTACTGATAATCACTTGCATTTAGAGGTGCATTGGGATCTTTAACTGTATGCTATAATTTTAAACGTCAAGCTCTGGTCACATGTTGTAATGCGTCCAGGCTCAGTAGCTCAAAGCCTTTCTTTATATGACAGGGAGATGATGTAGAGAATCCGCAAACTCCTGTTTGTGTGGAGTGATGCCTGGGGTCCAATACTGAGTTCTCACATAAAGAAGTGCATTGAAATCCTTGCTAACCGCAGTTGTGGTTCACTCCGTTCACCAGAGCTGTTACACCGGGTGATGTCACCCGGTGACCATGTCCCATGCTTATATAAGTCATCGCGCACAGTGCACATGGCATTACAATGGGAGAGAGCATTGTGTCAACATCGGAAGAAAAGAAGATGGAAGAAGACGACGGAGAAGACCCTGGCCAACACTAGCAAAAGTTTGTAGAAGATAGCAGAGAAGCCCGGCAAATGGCACCGGAGAGCGGAAGAAGAACCGGAAAGCGCAAAGAAGACACCGTATAGTGAGAGAAGAGGCCAGAGAGACCCCTGAAGTCAAAAGAAGATCCCTGGAGCTGCCTAATAAATGACTTTAAAAACCTGTGTAGTGTGTTTTTTTTTTTACACTTCTCCCCCCCAGGTGAATGGGTAGAGGTACGATGTACCCAATTCTCATTCACATAGGGTGGGGGCTGGGATCTGGGGGCCCCCTTATTAAAGGGGGCTCCTGGATTCCAATAAGCCCCCTGCCCGCAAACCCCGACAACCAACGGCCAGGGTTGTTGGGAAGAGGCCCTTGTCCTCATCATCATGGGGACAGAGTGCTTTGGGGATAGGGACCGCAGGGCACCTCCCTGCCCCAAAGCACCCACCCCCCATGTTGAGGGAATGCGGCCTGGTACACTTCAGGAGGGGGGCACTCGCTCATCCCCACCCCCTTTCCTGACCGGCAGGGCTGCGTGCTCAGATAAGGGTCTGGTATGGATTTTGGGGGGACCCATGCGTTTTTTTTATTTTTTATTATTTGGCATGGAGTTGCCCCTCAAGATTCATACCAAATACAGTGCCTGGTATTGGTGGGGATCAAAAGTCGAACGTATGTCGGCTTCAAGTCACAGGAAAAAGTCGGATCCAAAGTAGGACAGCTGTTGTGTCGTACCAGTGAGAACCCACCCTAAGGCTTCATTAACACTGGGAAACAGACGTTTAGGAGCAGCTGGGCGTTTTTTTTTAGCTGCCCTCTGTTATCTTATCAGTACATGTACACAGAGTATTTTCTATGTAGTTGAGTTTAGAAGCATTTTTTGCAAAGCAAAAAAATATTTTCAGAATGGATGTTCAGAGGCATTTGAAACGCCAAATGCCTGTAACGGCTTGTAAACGCGTGTAAAAATGGTAACTCGCATTTAAGTGCGTTTCGTTTACAGGCATTTTTTATGGAGATACATTTTTGACTATTTCTAAATAACGCAAACGCTGCTAAACGTGGTATGTAAATGCAATAAAACGGACGGATTTAAACATCAGTTAGTATCTGTCAAGTTATATCGTTCAGGAGAGGTTTTTAAATGTCGCATGTACATTAAGCCTAACTGATAGGTGTATAGAAGAAAACCTTCTGTCATTTGAAAATTTGTTTGAACAAAGACATGAGTTTTTTCTACTTTATTATACTGCATGGTTCCTCTGTATTCAATCAGGGTAGTGAAATCTGCACGTAGAGTGAGTCAGTCATCATATCAATCAGAGTTTTGACATGGTTAGAAGTAAGTGATTTTAATTCATGACTGTTTTATCGTTCTAAAGTAACATTTCCCATGAGTACTTAAAGTAAAATAATGATTAGTTTGTGAAAGTAGCAATGTAAGAACGAGTGAGTTAAGTGCTCTTTATCTATTGATATGCAAAGAAAAAGTCTTGCAAATGGCTGTTCTGAGAGCGATCAGCCTATATGATATGAAAGCATGTAAAAAAATAAAAAAACTATGTAGAATGACAAGACCAGACCATAGTGTGAAGAACGCATATGTAATAACATACTTAGACATTTTCAAGATATTATAAAAACACAGAATTGCAAGTTATATTCTTTTCTCGTTCCCATTTTTGTGAATATTATTTTCTTTATTTTCAAGTGAGTAATTGTTATCACATGCCTGCATACATAGGCCCGGATTCACAGAGAGTGGGCGCACATTTATGCAGCACGGAGAGGCATGCACTGTATTCAGCAAGCTATTGTTTACCAAGATACGCCTGCATAGCGTATTTTCGAAGGCGCAAGCCAATGTAAGTGGAAGTGGGAGTGACCCCATGCAAATGATGGTCTGAGAAAGGTGCAGTGTTTTACGCCCGGCGTATCACGAATGCGCATGCACCGTGACGTAGTCGTGACGTGGACTCATGAAACTGCACCCTTAAGCGCATGCTCACAACTACGCCGGCACAACTGCCTAAGCTACGCTGGATCACTACGTACGCCGTAACGTAAGGTACGCCCAATATGCCGGCCTGTGTTCTCTGGGGCAGACCTTTGCATGTCTATTGCTGGGTTGCGCCTCATCTATGGGGAATATCTTTACGCCGGACGTACACTTACGCGCACCGCGCGTAGCCTGCATCGGGTGCACGTACGTTCGCGAATCGCCGTATTTGCATACTTGAATGCCTAATCAATGGGAGAAGCAACATGCGTCCAAACCATATACCAAACCATATATGCGCCCACGCTACGCCGGCGTAAGTAAGATACGTCGGGGTAGGATGGCCTGTTTTTTGGTTTGTGACTCTGGCTCACACATACGCCGGGCGCACATTTGCACTACGTCGGTTTAAAGTGATTTATGTTGGCGTAAGTGCTTTGTGAATCCAAGCCATTAAATATGTAATGCCTGATTAAAAGAAATCAAAATTGAATTATTATTTCTTATTTATTTCGAGATTTATATTTGATAGGGGGCAAGTGTTGATATATTTGTGATCACTATGTGAATCAAAGAAAAGTAATTGAGGCACAAACAGAAATAAAATATCAAATATAAAATACTTCAGTGTTTAGAAAGTGAAAGCTACAATATCTGTGCCATATTTAATTAAATGCATTCTAGGACTGATGACTTATGCCGCGTACACACGGTCGTTTTTTGCGATGAAAAAAAACAACGTTTTCTGTGAAGTAAAATACGACGTTTTTGAAACGTCACTTTTCAAAGACAATTTTGCATACACACCATCGTTTTTTTACAAAAAGCAAGGTTACGTTCACCACTCTTTTCCATTGAAGCTCGCTTCATAACTAGCTTCTGGGCATGCGCGGGTTGAAAAACGTCGTTTTGAACGACGTTTTTGCTACACACGGTGACTTTTTGTGAAACAAAAAACGACGTTTTGAAAAACGACACAAAAAATTCAAACATGTTGGAATTTTTTTTGGGTTGTTTTTTTTAAGACAAAAACGACGTTTTGCCCACACACGATCAATTTAAATGACGTTTTAAAAAACGTCGTTTTTTTTCATCGCAAAAAACGACCGTGTGTACGCGGCATTAGGGTCCTTTCACACAGAGCGGACCATTTTTTGATCTGCTCCATGTGTGTCCGTCGGCTTAGCTGGGATCCCCGCTGAGCTGTCGGTGGACAGGGCGGTCCCTGCACAGTGTCCCCTATGGGGAATCGGATGAATATGGACCGTGTGTCCGTATTCATCCGATCCGATCCTTCAGACGGAAGAAAAATAGGGTTTTATTATTATCAAAAAGCAATTTACAATTTCATGAAAGTTGTAATAATTGAGCTCTGGTATTTACATGAAAATAACATTACCCATCAATCATGATAAAACTATATATGGAACCCGTTATTAGTATTTTACTGCAACGTGGTCATCCATATGATATCCCTATGCGTTTCGACACATCTAATTATGGTATTTTTCAAGAGGGGGGGGTTGTTCTATGCAGGGGAAGAAAAATACATGTTTCATCTTTAATCATCATTTTATATTAAGCATTACATCTAGCCACATGAAAAAATGTGTATTTACCAATTATGATGAGGGAAAGACATGTACTGTAGCCAGAGATTGCTTTGAAATTTGGTCTTGGTGATCCTGAATCCTTCATGTATTATCTCTGCTCTCTTTGGAATGGGCCCCACCTCCAAAGAACTTACAAGAGACCATTCTTTTAAATTTCCAAAGGGACAGAGAGAAGAGCAAGCAAGCACCTGTGATATATCATATCAACCTTAATGTTTTTACAAAGATGGTTACCAAACTGGGCAACCACCAACCATCTAATATATATATATATATATATATATATACACATATCTGTGAAATGATAAAGTGAAAATAAATAGTGTAAATTTAACAAATTAAATTCAATAGGTGATTGTGATGGAATATAACATAGGTGTGTATAAAAAAAAAAAATTAATGTGATGTAGTTAATTGCAAAATCATTTACTAAAATAACTAAATGGGATTAGTTTAAGACATGTATTTAATGATATTAAAAAGAAAAACATTCAAACAAATTGTGATGTTGGACTGTGATATGTTCAGTGTGAAAAATTATTAATTTGATGTGGTGCACAAGGAAAATAAGCGGAAAAAACACCAATTACTTATATTACAAGAAAAAAAAAAGTAATTACCTTAGGCTGTGTGAAAGTTAAGCATGACCCACAGTGGAGGTTGTAAAACAAATCTTTAGTGCGGATGACAGGACTCAAATGATATCCAAGCATCCGTATCTATAAATCCATCTCTATCTATTTTGCCTTTAACTAGTGGACTGAGCATTAGACAGAAATACTTGATTTTATATATATATATATTCAAAGAGCTAGTTACTATAAAAAAAATAAATAAGGAATCTCATTTATTATTAATCTCAGTATTTTTTGCTAGATAATTACTTAGAACACCCAAATATTATAAATATATTTTTAGCAGAGACTCTAGAGAATAATATGGCGATCATTGCAATATTGCACCTCAGGCCAGGTGGGACGACAGACAGACTACGACGACCACCCCCAATGGCATTTGTCTCTTAAGTACCCCTCCCCAGCGTTCACAATGGGACGATCACCCCCACTGATTGGCTGCCGAGGGGGACACCCAATACACCCTGACTCTGCTGCTGCCACCCTTGGCCTGGGATAGTAATAGCACCCCTAGACGAGCAATGGTGGTTACTCCCAGCACAGCCATGGCTGAAAAAGAGGCTAAATTGCCCATAATTACACATGGCTGAGTCAAATAACAACTCAGGTCTCCTCTAAATTTACAGCAGCGCCTGTTCAACAGGAGCCGGCCACTACACTTAAAAATCTCCATTGGCAACATTTTTTTTTCAACAGGATACCTGTTTACAATTACAGAGGAGGTCTTGTGCTAGAATTATTGCTCTCACTCTAATGTTGGTGATAATACCTCACATGTGTGGTTTGAAAACCGTTTACATATGCTTGCATAACTAACTTGTGCGTTTACTTCTAAGCGCAACCACGGAGGGACAGGACACTTTCATTTTATATTTTTTACCTATTTATTCATTTGACTTTTTATTTTTACACTGTCCCTTTTTTTTTTTTTTTTTGATCACTTGTATTCCTATTACAAGGAATGTAAACATCCCTTGTAAGAATATGTTCACACTAGAGATCGCAGCGGCTGACAGCAGAAGTCGGTGCGTCTCCATTCACCATATTGTGTACGATTTCAGCCCAAAATTTGGGCTTCATTCAGAACTGTAACAGACCCAAAGAGAACAAGGAGTACAAGGAGTCAGTGTGGATATGTGTGAACCGGCTCCATAGCCTAATCTCTCTTTATTGAGAGATCTGGGGTCAAAAACAAAAAAATCTCTCATTTATTTTTAGAAGCAAAATATCCCAAAAAAATGTTTTTAACTTTTGCCTTAAAAAAAAAAAAATACTATGGCCCAGGAACCAGAAATGACGTCATGACCACTTTTATCTGAAGGTGAATCACCTACAGTGATTGCTGCTGCCATAACCCTGGTATTTAAATCTTTAAATTTTCTTTTATTGTTTTCCAACCAAGCATAGTGACATACATATGAAGGGCCATCCCTCTGGCCATAAAGTCATTACAACCAGGGCCGTCTTTAATATGGTTTGGGCCCTGGGCAAACATTTTTTTCGGGCCCCCCTCTAGATTATTTTGGGCCTGGCTGGTTCACATGTATGTGTTTTGGCGGCCCTCATTTGTGCAGGCACAGCAGCCCATTGATTTAAATGGGCTGCCATGCCTTTGTTTCCTGCAAAAAAAAGGTGCATTCAGCATTTTAAAAATACAGTTGCCTTGAAATCCATTCTGCTTTTGCACCATGCTACTTACCTGCAGTTCTTGCACACACAAACACACTGTGTTTTTAAAAGCGTGACCTAAACGTCTAAAAATGCAGCAAGTTTGACAGTGCAGGAACTGCAGATAAGTCACAGCAGACAGCAGAATGGACAGACAGTGCTGTATTTCATTGCTTGATGGGCATATGTGTGCTTTGTGTGCAGCCTATTACATGAGGCATGCGCTTTTCTTTGCAGGAAACGCAGGCATGGCGTCCCATTCAAATGAATGGGCTGTTATGCCTGTGCAAATGTGGGCCGCCAAAACAGATACATGTGAACCAGCCAGGCCCAAAATAAGCCCATCAAGCAGTTAAATACAGACTGTAATGCCATGTGCTCTGAGGCCTTACTGTGATTTAAAGAGTTCCTCTATTTTACACATGGCATGGCATCGGGTCCCATGGTGCTAAAGCAGAATGGACAGACGGTGCTGTGACCCCATGCCATGCAATGTGTAGAATACAGGAACTTTTTAAAACACTGACCAGACCTGCAGTGAATCATCAAATATTATAAAGACTTTGGGCACACTCTATTTACAATATAGATTAGCAAACAGTGACATACCTTGAGGAGCAGGACATGAAGAAGTCAGCCTTGGGAAGAGCAAACTGGGGATGTTATAAAATTACATTCTAATTCACTTTTATATACAAGCAGCACCCAGTGGCAGGAAGGGAGAAGTGCATGTCTAAAGGGAAGCCAGGGGTGCTGTACATTTTAAAACACTGGAAAGGGAAGCAGTACTGTCACTGGCTGCGTGCCGCTGATGATTTTCAGCCTGATTTGTGGGCAGCACAGGGGCTTAACGGGCAGCAGGGCCGCCATCAGGAATTATGGGGCCCCTTACACAGCTTCAGGCATGGGCCCCCTGGAGCAGAAAACCAGGGGGCTGCTGCGAATTTAGAAGTGGGGGGCCCTTTACAAAAAAAGAAGAAATAAAGAAAAATATATATAAAAAAGGGGTGTAGCCATCCAGGCCCTGGGGACCTCTGGGCCCTTTAATAAAAAGAAATAAAAAAAATATATAAAAAATATATTATTTTTTTTTTAAAAAGGGGGTTGCCATCTGGGGACCTCTGGGCCCTTTAATATTTTTTTTTTTATAAAAATAAATTACAAAAAAAGGGGGGTTGCCATCCGGGACCTCTGGGCCCTTTAATAAAAAATAAAATAAAATAAATATATATTAAAAATAAACATTTATAAAAAAGGGGGGGTTGCCATCCAGGGCTCTGGGGACCTCTGGGCCCTTTAATAAAAAATATATATATATAAGCAAAAATAAAAAAGTAAACATTTATAAAAAAAAGGGGGGTTGCCACCCGGGGCCCTGGGGACTTCTGGGTCCTTTAATAATAATAAAATGTATATTATATAATATATACAGTATATATATATATATATATATATATATATATATATATATATATATATACACACTGTATATATATACTGTATATATATATATATTAGAAGAAATATATTTTAAACAAGTTGTTTTTTTATAAAAAAAGAGGGGGGTTGTCATCCGGGGCCCTGGGGAACTACGGGCCCCTGGGGACCTCCAGACCTCTAAAAAAAAAATTGGCCCTTAAATAAAAAATAAAATAAAAATATATAAAATAAATATATTTTTTTTATTTAAAAATAAATAAAAAAAGGGGGGGTTTTCATCTGGGGCCCTGGGGGGCCCTCCGGACCCCTAAAAAAAAAAAAAAAAACAGCTGCCCCTGTTTGCCCTATGGTAAAGACGGCCCTGATTACAACATACGAGAATAAAAGAAGAAAAAGAAATACCCACATGGTACAAAATCAAATCGTTTAAACAAAGATAAAGGAGATATGTTTCCCAGAACATGTCGTGTCATTTCTCTCTCTAACTGCAATTCATCCTCCATACTTCTAATTACCTTTAAATTCTGTGGGTTCCTTCCCCTTGTTACTTCAGGCCAATAAACCCCCACTCCACCAGGGGGCCCAAGTGTCCCCTACAAGGGGGGGCAGTTGGACCACCCCTTCTGATATCAATCGCTGCATTTTCATTCAAGCAATCCCCCCTTCCAAACAAAACAAAAATATAGCCCCCCCCCCCCCCCCAAAAAAAATGAGACAAACAAAAAAATAAAATGAAAAAGGGGTGGGGGAACCACCCCCTCCTCCATCCCTCTCCTCTCCTCCTCCTCGTCCGCAGGGCCAGATCCCTCCCATATTACGTATCTACGCATCTATCAAAACCCTTCCTTCTTCTGAGTATCTAAACGCATTCCATTCAGCCCACGTATCAAGGTAGACCTTACGTTTCTGTCTGGAGGTCCACACGAGGTCCTCCATTCTATTTGTATCTTCTACTCTATTAAGCCACATCTTTACCGTTGGCGGTTGTGTCTGTTTCCACATCCCTGGGATACAGGCATGGGCAGCATTTAGAAGGTGGCAAACCATGGATTTCCTATAACACTTTACCGATAGCTCAGAGTCCTGTAATAAATAATAAGACCAGTCATCTGGTAGTTTTTCTTTGCTAAATTTCTGTGCTATTCCCTGAACCTTTGTCCAAAAACTTAAGATCTTTGGGCAGAACCACAGAATATGTAATAACGTTCCTTCTTTCTTTCCGCACCTCCAGCATCTATCCGAGATGTCTGGGTAGCACTTCTTTAATACTACCGGAGTACGATACCACTGAGTTAATATCTTGTAATTCATCTCCTGTGTCTTCATCTTCGTCTTTGATGATTCAAATATATTCCGGAGTATTTTGTTCTTTTGTTCTTCTGTAAAAGGTCTTCCCCGCTCCACCTCCCACCTGTTAAAGAAGGGGATTTGGGAGTCCTCCATCGGTGCGTTTAATAATTCGTTAATTCTTGAGAGGGCGTGCCGAAGCACTCCACTCCCACTACAATACCCCTCAAATCTTGTTAGTTTACGCCCATATCTTATAGGGGGTTTCAAAGTGTCCAAGAAATGCCGTAATTGTAATGCCCTCCAAGTATCCAGTTGGTCGGGAATCCCACCCGTTACCATCTCCTGCATAGTATGCCATGAGCCTTCTTTAACAAAATGAGATGCCTGTACCAGGCCCTGATTTATTAACCCACTGAAAGGCCCCTTCATCGACCCTGGTACGAATTGGGGGTTCCCCAGAATTGGATAAAGTGGTGAATCCAAAGTGGACAATGTCCCCTTCGCAAATAGCCTGTAAGCAACTTTCAGTGTTGGGCCTATCAGTGGGTGTTTCTTGATAGTTATCGGCAGGTCTCTATAGCACCATGATGCCAGGTGGAGTATACTACTACACTGGGCCTGCTCCAACCCTGGCCATATTTTCTCATCGCCATGTCAGCTCCAATCTATCAGGCGGATCAAAGTGGCCGCCTGATAGTATCGGTAGATAACTGGAGCCGACACGCCTCCTTCTCGCTTTGATAAAGATAATGTGTGTCTCTTAATTCTTGGGGGTTTATTATCCCATATGAACTTATTAAAAAGAGTTTGCGTCTGGTTAAAAAAGGATTTTGGTATGGCGATGGGGAGTGTCTGGAAGAGATACAGAAATTTCGGTAATATGCTCATTTTGATAATATTGACTCACCCGAACCAAGAATGGAACCCCCTCTTCCAGCCATCCAGGAGGGCCCGTGTTTTCGCCAATAGTGGCACAAAATTAAGTTTGAAAACCTGTGTCATGTCTGCCGGGATGGAGGTGCCCAGGTATGTGAGTGAGCTGTCAGACCATTTAAATCTGTGTTTAGCTTTCAAAGACCGCAGATCCTCCTCTGGGATCGCTACTCCCATTGCTTCTGATTTATCATAATTTATCTTAAAATTTGATAAGCCTCCATATAATTGCAATTCCTGTAACAACTTAGGGAGGGATTCCATCGGGTTCGTCAAAGAGTACATCATATCGTCTGCGTAAGCCGAAATCTTGTATTCTGCATCTCCCAGAGACACTCCTTTAATGTCTGGATTCAATCGAATCCTATTTAATAAAGGTCCTACAGATAACGCAAATAAAAGAGGGGATAGCGGGCATCCCTGTCTTGTCCTGTTAGACAATTTAAAGGGCGGGGACAATATTCCATTCACTCTAACCTGTGCCGTTGGATGAGTATAGTTACTTGTGATCCATTGTAGCATCTTGTTGCCGAACCCCATGTGTCTCAGAACCGTGAACATAAATTGCCAATTTATCCGATCAAAGGCTTTCTCGGCATCAGTACCGAGGAAGACACACGGGGTTAGGAAAGTGTCAGACAATTTCAGAGTTTTAACCGTATTATCCCTGGCTTCACGCATCTGGACAAATCCCACCTGATCTTTGTGGATAAGCCCGGGTATATATTGTTGTATACGTGCTGCTAAAATTTTTGCGAAAAGCTTCAGATCTTCGTTGAGTAATGAAATGGGTCTATAGCTCCCACATTGAGAGGGGTCTTTACCTTCTTTGGGTATGACCGCTATTACCGCTTTTAGGGTTTCAGTGTGAAAAGAACATGTATCACCCAGACCGTTAAACATTCTGACCATAAAGGGGCCTAGAACTGGGAAAAAGAGTCTATAGTAGGCAATGGTAAATTCATCTGCTCCCGGTGATTTCCCTCCTTTCCCTTTTTTCACTGCCTCCTGTAGCTCTTCTAAGGTTATAGGTTTTTCCATTTCTTGGCTCATCTCCACTGTTAAAGTCGGGATACCTGAAGTTTCTATATAGTTACCCATTGCCTCATGTTGTTGGGGGCTTGTTTGTAAATTATATCGAGTGCTATAAAAGTCACGAAATCTCTGTGCAATTTCTCTGGGTAGCATGTGTTCTTCACCTCCTGACCCTTTAATCATAGGGATGCAAGTCTTAGTATGTTGTTCCCTCAGTGAGTTCGCCAATTGCTTCCCACATTTATTGCCATGTTCATAGTTCTGCCTTTTGCCATTTTGTATCGCCCTTCTTGCTCTGTGTAAGAGCAGTTCGGTAATTTGTCTGCGTGCCGTCATAAGCTCTCTCTCTACCTCTGGGTTAGATCTCCGTTTATGCCTTTTTTCTAGGTTCGTAATCTTTGTCATAAGGGTTGTTATGTTCCGCTCCCTATCCCTTTTAACCCTTGCACCATGTTTCATCAGGATCCCCCTTATGACTGCCTTGTGGGCCTCCCATACTACCCCCGGGTTACATTCTGGGATGTCATTGGACTCAAAGTACCATTTTAACTCCTTCTGGACATCTTCCAGCACCACCTCATCCTGTAACAATCTCTTGTTTAGTCTCCAGCCCCCCGGTCCAAAAGGCCTGGAGTCCCCTACTTTATATTCCAGAAGGATTGGGGCATGGTCGGACCAGGAAATTTCACCTATTCCGACTTCTATAACTGCGTGGAGCTGACTGTGCGGAACAAAATAATAGTCAATGCGTGAGTATGTCCTATGCGGGATGGAATAGAAGGAGTAATCTCGCTCCCCCGGGTGCATCATTCTCCATATATCTATCAATGTCTCTTGTTGTAGCAACTGTCGGATTTGTTTCCGGGTGCCCCCTGCAACTGAAGAGCCACCGGTTGATGTATCCAAAGTAGGGTCCAGAGGGACATTTAAGTCTCCTCCCATGATCAACTGACCTTCTTGAAAACCTGTTAGCCTGTTCAGGAAGTTCCTTAGAAACTGGTCCTGTTGTACATTGGGGGCATAAAAAGTAGCGAACGTGAATATCGCTCCTCTTATCGTCCCTTTTACCGCTAAGTACTGCCCTCAGTGTCTACCAGGGAGTCTTTTAAGGACCATGGTGTATTAGAAGATATAAGTATTGATACTCCCCCTTTTTTGCCGCAGGATTCATCGCATGATATACTGTCGGAAAATATCGGTTTCTAAGGAAGGGGAGCCCCCCTTTTCTAAAATGTGTTTCCTGTATCAAAGCTATGTTTCTCCCTCTTTTTTTTAAATCCTGCAATAAGATACGTCTCTTTTCCGGAATATTTAATCCCTTAACATTAATTGTGATCACTGAGAGGGTCTCCATTTCTGGGCGCACCTCAGATTCCCTATGGGGGGACCCGAGCACCCGGACCCTGCAAGAAAGGAGGAAAAAAGGAGAAGGGAAGAAAAAAAAAAAAAGAAAAAGAACCCCCCCCCACCCAACCCTCTATACCCCTACTCTAAACTGATACCCTAAGACAGAGAAGAGAGGAACTGGGTTGTCCTCCTCCTCTTTAAGGGTATCCCAAAGCAAAGCTTTTGGTCACTCAAAAACCCAATCCCCTGAGTGATGGCCTAATCGGGGTTGTTGACCCACGCCTCCCCCGGTAAGGGGTCTCCCGCCGCCTCCACACGCTCCTTCTATCCACCTAAATATAACATAAACTCGCTCTGGGATAGATTAATTACCCCTAGGTCATCATGACTACCAGGGGCAAGCCTTCTTCTGATATATCATACCGGATGAACAAACCCAGTAACAGGTCTCTTGACAGGTGTCCCCTGATTCATATCATATCTTGAGACTTCTTGGGAACTCTTATTCCTTACGAATGATTATCTTATGGTACCTGACCACAGTGCCTCCGGGACACCCATCCCCACCCATCCCTCTGCGACACCAACCCCTGGGGGTTGGGTCCAGCCCCCCCAACCCATCCCAAACTTCCCCCTTGCCCTCCCAAGCCTTCGCGGTGCCCATGTGAACCCCATTGACCGCTGCAGCGAGCTGCAGTGGAAGAAAAAAAAAAAAAAGTAGAAAAGTGTACTTCAAAAAATCGATCCCAGCCTAAGTATCAGTGTAGGTTGAGTGCCCTTGGGTGCACAGTGTGTTGGTCCCAGCCCTGCCTCCCCCGAATCCCCCTAGGAGCTGGGAAATACCCGTGTAATGATGAGTGAACCCGTAGAGAACCCCCTCCCTAACCCCCCTTCCCAAAATCTACAATGGCAAACCCCCAGCCCCCCTGAAACACTGTGAAAAAGCAGTAAGCAGGCTGCAGCCTGTGGAACTATAAGTGAGTCTTCTTGGGTCCCTCCCTTCCCCCCCTAGCCTAGCCAGCCCTACCCTCCCCTCCCCTCCGGCACTGTCCCAGGTACCAAATAGATCCCCCTAATGAAACCCACTTGCCCAGTTCCCTGCGGCCCCTGTTCAGGGGGCGCAAAGAAAGGGCAATACCGACATCCAAAACAAGTCCACATATAACATGCTGAGGTCCCTAGTGTAATCCAAAATATTATAAAGTAAGAAAGTCCAGGGGCAGACTGCTCCCTCTACGCTAGCCGTTAACTCTATAAGCAATCATCAAGATGAAAAAAAGGAGCAAAATGTCCAGTGCTCCAATCAGGATCAGCCTCCAATTATCCCTTCGACCAAAAAACAAGAAGAAAAAAAAAGAAAAAAGAAATCAGACATTCTTAAAGTCTATGGTTCTCGGATTTAACTGTAACCAGTCCGGGACTGGGAATGGTTCTGTTTCCAAAAATGAAAACAAATCAGGAAGGTCTGCTCTAGAGCGAAGCCAAAATGAGAGTGAGGCTTTCTTAATAAAGACGGAGATGGGGAACCTCCATCTGTATGTCCCTCCCCACGCCCTCACGCGCTCTAATATTGGACGGAGTAGTGCTCTACATTGAAGGGTGGCCCCGGATAAGTCTGGTAAAATCTTAAGCTGTGTCCCCTCAAATTCTATTGAGCCGGTCTGCCATGCTTTCCGTAGGATTGCCTCCCTGTGTGAAAAATAATGTAATCGACAGATCACATCCCGGGGACGACCCTTGTCTTTCGGTTTTGGACCCAGGGCTCTGTGAATTCTGTCCATCTCAAAATTTAGTGCACTAGTGTCTTGCATAACACTTTGCAGAATGTTTTGGGCCTTAGCTTGAAGATCTTCATGTCCTGCCGATTCCGGGACCCCGCGTATACGTATATTGTTACGGCGTCCCCTATCCTGGAGATCCTCCAGCTGTAGCTGGAGGGACACCGCGACGTCCATCTGGTTACGGTTCTTATTCTCCAACACCTCAACATGTTGCTCCAGGTTCCTTAGCCCCACCTCCCCCTCTCCCAAACGGACCTCCAGACCCTGTATTTCAGTTCTGACATTCTCCAGGTCCCTGGAGTGCGCTTCCTCCACTTTTGAAATTAATTCAGTTATGTCAGACCTTGTGGGGAGCGCTTGGATTAGGGCTTTCAGAATCTCCATTTCGCTTTTAAAGTCTTCCCGGATGGGGGAGGGGACGGCGGACCCTACCAGCATGTTAGACATACGCGGGCTCTGCGGTGTGGTCTGCAGAACCTCCACGTCTGCTCTCACTGCCATAAGGGGTTGGGGTGCTATCTCCAAAGAGCCCCTAGTGCCACACCCTTCAGTCTCCAACTCGACCCCCAGTAGCCCACTCTTGCGCCCAGCGGACCGTGCCGTACCCTGTAAAGTAGAAAAATACCGGGAAATCTCCAATTGCTCAGTGGGTCTGGGTGCAGGCGTCTGTGCTGTCTGCGTTGTTTGTATTCCCGCTGCTGCCTTACGTGAGGTGCGACTCTCTCGTTGTCTCAGAGATCGCATACCTCACATACCTTGTGTGCTGCTGTGCACCTAGCTAGACTGGACAGTCAAGTCTCGGTCCCCTCTGTTATTTAAAACAGTCCAATGACTCTTACAATGTCCACAGGGCGTCCTATATCTCTAACTCTGCTCACTCCCAAGAGATAAACAAAGTCACGTTCACTGACCTCCTCTAAAATGGTACTTGAATGTCTTTTTATTGTCTTGCAAAAAAGAAAGAGGCTGATAACTGTTATCAGTATCTCGCTCTGATCCCCTTTTGTCAAACACTCGTCCCCCCTCCCATTAGCCAACAGAGTACCTGCAAATGTTGTCTTCTGGCTTCTGGCTTGCCTTCCAGGAATGTTCCGGGGGGAGAGCGGGGAGTGAGGAGTAAAGAGGAGAGGAGAGGAGTGGAAAGGATGCCACCGCACGTGTCAAGAGGTCGACTGCTCAGCTACTGTCCCACCCGCAGCTCGTAGTTCCGTATACCAGCGTCTCTGCAGCAGCTGCTCCGGGTCACGACTTCCAGCCCCACGGTGTCAGCTGTCAGCACCCATCGGTGTCAGAGTGGCACACAGACCGAAGGTATGTTCTCACCGAGTGGGTCCAGCCTACCCACTCCCTGTAGTCAGCAAACACCAAGCACCAAAATAGGTAGGTAAAACCAGGGGGTAGCAGCGGGTGTCAGCAAATATCAGCCGCGTGATAGAGCACTTCAGAGCGGTCCTTCAATAAATCAAGCTGGAGCCCGTGGAGATACGGCAGGAGCACGCCAGTTCACTTCCTCACCCGGCCATGCGTGGTCACGCCCAGGAACCCTGGTATTTAACATCACACAAATTATGTATTTTTACTATAGACCGGTCGGCAAGTGGTTAAAAAAAAATACAATGCCTGATATGGTAATTTGTATAATCTGTAAATGTGAATGGCAGTGTAGGTTTTTGAATTTCCAGAAATTATACATACTCACTGATAGGAAGCAGTGTTCAGCCACATCTTATGCCCTGTAAACACGATCAGTCCATCCGATGAAAACGATCTGATGGATTTTTCCATCAGTTATCCGATAAAGCTGACTGATGATCAGTCGTGCCTACACACCATCAGTTAAAAAAAACGATTGTGTCAGAACGCGGTGACGTAAAACACAACGACGTGCTGAAAAAAATGAAGTTCAATGCTTCCAAGCGTGCGTCGACTTGATTCTGAGCATGCCTGGATTTTTAACCAATGGACGCACCCACAGACGATTGTTTTGTTTCTATAGGTTTTTTTATCCATCAGATAATTTTAAAACAAGTTCCTCTTTTTTTAACCGATGGATAAATAACTGATGGGGCCCACACACGATCAGTTTAGTCTGATGAAAAGGTCCATCAGACCGTTTTCATCAGACAAACTGATCGTGTGTACGTGGCAATAGAGTGCATTTTACAGATAAAGAGTGGGATTGCTTTCTCATATGTCTGCAAATGAGGATGTAGCCCATTGTCCCAGTTTGTGTTATCCAAAATGTAACTGCAAAATAACATAACTTGTAATACTTGTTCTCTAATGAAAGGATTTTGTTGTGACATTTTTCAGAGCCTCTGTTTCTTATTAAAGAGATGACCTCTCTGTGCAGTCGGATGAACAGAGATCCATAGTAGGCTGCCCAGCAATGTGTCAGCTAACAGCCTCTATATCATTATCCTCATCTGACAAGGGTCAGGCAAGGGTAAACCTGTGGCTAAAAAGATTAGGAGTCATATTCAAAGTGGACATGTCACCATGAGCTGGCATTTAAAGACTTTGATCCGTTAGTATAACATGATCAGCAAGTGTGATAAAAAATACCTCTGTTCTTTATTAGCTAGCTTTAGATGTGTCTAATGCCATTGGAATTTTATGAAGGGAATCATGTAAAGACAATGTACACTCCAATGATTTAAAGCTATTTTGGTTATTTCAAACCATATAAATGAAAGAATAGGGTTTTAATGTGAAAAAAGATGATATGACAATATTATAGTATTTCTCCAATCACATACATTTTGAAATGAACACTAACAAAACCAGAAACACACTACCTGCTGCTGGACTCTTACTTTCATTTCACATTTATCTTGTGCAGCTGGCTGCCTGATAAGCCAAATCCCTTGAGTTGCCAGAGTCTTCATCTTGTTGTCCTTGAATCTGGCCCTGAGAAGAGAAGCTAGCTATTCCAGTTTACTGGTTGATAACAATAGAATTTAATAACCTTACCATGGAATGGACTGAGCTTTGTGGTGTTTCAGACCTGCTAATTTGGAATATACTCAGTTCTCAAAGGACTGTTAAAACAATCCTGTGCTTTAAAACACAACATATAATTTACAGATAGTCAAGTTGAAAAAAAAGTGTAAAAAAATAAAATAAAAAATCATACAATCCCATATACAGTACACAATCCTATACCCACAGTTGATCCAGAGGAAGGTGAAAAAGCCCAGCAAAGCACGATCCAATTTTCTACAGCAGGGGAACAAAATAATTCCTGATCCCCTGAGAGGCAATTGCAAATTCCCTGGATTAACTTTACCCATAAATGTTATTACCCAGTTATATTATGTATAACTAGGAAAGAATCCGGGCTTTTTTTTAAAGCAATCTACTGAGCTAGCCAGAATCAACTCTGGAGGGAGTCTATTCCACATATTTACATTTATTACTGTGAAAAAACCTTTGCGTATTTGGAGATGAAATCTCTTTTCCTCTAGACGTAAAGAGTGCCCCCTTGTCCTCTGTGATGACCTAAAAGTGTATACACTTCTCAATAGAGAAACAATTCAGTTGCGCTAATCTTTAATCAGAAGAAAAGGTAAAAAAAATCCCACTACTCAAATGAGGAGCATAATACCAGGTGAAATGCTGGTGCCCAGGGAAACTTTCTTTTATCTGTACTTAAGATATAACTCTGCAAAAAAAAAAGGTCCTCTTTTTGAATTTAGGAGTATTAGACTCCACTTAAAGTGGTAATTTATGAAGAAATACAGGATTATTGGCTGCTACATAAATGACCACTTAAGACCCGGACCTTTACGCAGCTAAAGGACCCAAGGTGTTTTTACAATTTGGCACTGTGCTGTTTAACTGGTAATTGCGTGGTCATGCAATGTTGTTCCGAAAAAAAAATGCGTCATTTTCTTCCCACAAATAGAGCTTTTTTTTATGGTATGATTGCCTCTGCGATTTTTATTTTTTGCGATATAAATGGAAAAAAGACCAAAAATTTTGAAAAATAATTATATTTTTTACTTTTTGTTATAAGAAAAATCGAATAAACAAAATTTTAGTCAAACATTTAGGCCAAAATGTATTCAGCCACATGTCTTTATTGGTTTTCGCAAAAGTTATAGCGTCTACAAACTAGGGTACATTTTCTGGAATTTACACAGCTTTTAATTTATGAGTGCGTATCTAATTTCTTGAGATGCTAAAATGGCAGGGCAGTAAAAAAACAAAACAAATGACCCCATTTTGGAAAGTAGACACCCCAAGGAAACTGCTGAGAGGCATGTTGAGTCCATTGAATATTGTTTTTTGTCCCAAGTGATTGAATAATGACAAAAAATAAATAAAACATTTACAGAAAGTTGTCACTAAATTATATATTGCTCACACATGCCATGGTTATATGTGGAATTGCACCCCAAAATACATTCTGCTGCTTCTCCTGAGTACGGGGATAATACATGTTTAGGACTTTTTGGGAGCCTAGCCGCGTATGGGGCCCCAAAAACCAAGCACCGCCTTCAGCATTTCTAAGGGCGCAAATTTTTGATTTCACTCCTTACTGCTTATTACAGTTTCGAAGGCCATAAAATGCCAAAATAGCACAACCCCCCCAAATGACCCCATTTTGGAAAGTAGACACCCCAAGCTATTTGCTAAGAGGCCATGGAATATTTTATATTTTGACACAAGTTGCGGGAATATGACAAACTGATTTTTTTTTTACACAGAGTTGTCACTAAATGATATATTGCTCACACATGCCTTAGTTTTATGTGGAATTGCACCCCAAAATACATTATGCTACTTCTCCTGAGTACGGGGATACCACATGTGTGGGACTTTTTGGGAGCCTAGCCACGTATGGGACCCTGAAAACCAAGCACTGCCTTCAAGATTTCTAAGGGCATACATTTTTGATTTCACTCCTCACTACTTATCACAGTTTCAAAGGCCATAAAATGGCAAAATAGCATAACCCCCCCCCCCCCAAAATTAACCCATTTTGGAAAGTAGACACCCAAAGCTATTTGCTGAGAGGCATAGTGAGTATTTTACAGCTCTCATTTGTTTTTGAAAATGAAGAAAGTAAAACATTTTTTTTTCAAAACTTTGAGACAAAAAGTGAGATCTGCAAAATACTCACCATACCTCTCAGCAAATAGCTTGGGGTGTCTTCTTTCCAAAATTGGGTCATTTGGGGGGAGGGTTGTGCCATCTGGGCATTCCATGGCCTCTGAAACTGTGATAGGTAGTGAGGAGTGATATAAAAAATGTACACCCTTAGGCCGCGTACACACGACTAAATACATCTGTTCAAATCGGTCTGACAGACCGATTTGAACATATTTGTCTGCTGGGTTGTTTTGGTTTGATAGCTGTACACACGATCAAACCAAAATCCCCGCCGGCAGACAGCGTGGTGACGTGGCGATGACGTTGACGCTGCCACGTCACCACACCAGGAAGTAAAACACTTCCGCTCATGCGTCAAATCCATTCGACGCATGTGCGAGCAGACATGTCAGATGGACGGATTCCCAGCAGACAGATTTTAAAGCATGCTTTAAAATATGTCGGCTGGCCAAATCTGTCTGTCCGCCCGTACACACAATCAAATCTGTCTGCTGAAACGGTCTGTCAGACCGTTTCCAGCAGATAGATTTGATCGTGTGTACGCGGCCTTAGAAAGCCTGAAGGCGGTGATTGGTTTTTGGGGTCCCGTACACGGCTAGGCTCCCAAAAAGTCTCACACATGTGGTATCCCCATACTCAGTAGAAGCAACAGAATGCATTTTGGGGTGTAAATCCACATATGTCCATGGCATGTTTGAGCAATATATCATTTAGTGACAACTTTGCAAAAAAAAAATATATAAAAAAATGGGGTCTATCAGACCATAGATCAGTGATGGCGAACCTTGGCACCCCAGATGTTTTGGAACTACATTTCCCATGATGCTCCACTACACTTTAGAGTGCATTAGTATCATGGGAAATGTAGTTCCAAAACATCTGGGGTGCCAAGGTTCGCCATCACAGCCCTAGATCTTTCCTCTGCCCTTCAAGCATCTGACCACACCAAGATCGGTGTGATAAAATGCTTTCCCAATGGCGCTGTTTATATTTCCTCCCACTGAATGTAAAAGCAGTCTTGAGGCTAATTATCTGCTAGGACTGCTTTTACATGTTGGCTGAATGAAAAAAGATCGATCGGTGGGTATGCCCACTATTAGAATACCTCCCTTCATCCACCCACTCCTAATGATGGGCATACATGCACCATTTATATATGCCGAAGCATGGGGGCATCCTCCCGCAAAAAGTTATGCCACGTACACACGGTCAGACTTTTCCTCCGTAGGAATGTTAACCGTATGTACGCGGCATTAGGAGCAAAATCGCTCCTCCGCCCCTAATGCCCCCATGCTTTGGCATATATGCTCCTACAGCATTGGAGTCGTGGCTTTATATATTGTGGAAGCAACCGATGTTGCTGTCACGCTAAAAAAATCCACACTGCAACTGAATGGCGTATTTGCTAAGCAAATGATGGTTAACATTAAAACAAAGTAACATTACAGTATATCAGTAAGACCATACCATACCTGCAAAGGAAATACCCCAAAAAAAACATAGTAAAAATAAAAAAATTTTAACGCAACCTGTGCCTAAAATATATATATGCCGAAAGCATGGGGGCATCCTCCCGCAAAAAAGTAATGCCGCGTACACATGGTCGCACTTTTCCACGGGCAAGCCTCCGTAGGAATGTTGACCGTATGTATGCAGCATTAGGAGCAAAATCGCTCCTCCGCTCCTAATGGCACCATGCTCCTACAGCACTGGAGTCATGGCTGTATATATCGTGGGAGCAAATTCTGTTGCTGTCAAGATAAATAAGTCTGCGCAACAGCTGAATGGCGTACCTGAAAACAGTAAAGTAAATTACATACCTGAAAAGCAAGCATGAAAAAACATAACAACAATAAAACTTTGCAGAATAGAATACAGTAAAAAATAGCAGAACAATAGAGAGAGAATAGAGATGGAGAGAACAATAAAACGACAACTATTTTTTTTTTGTGTTTTTATTTTTTACTTAGAAAACGCTTCCAAAAAAAACTACTAGCGATCGCAGGGATCAGGCCTGTCTCTGTGAACGCTGCAGTTATGTGTGTTGTGTTTTGTAAGTGACAGTGATCGATCGATATTGCACTTTGGTGGGTTGGGCTGGGCTGGGCGGAGGGGCAAAACGCAGGTGCTAGCGGGTATCTGTGCTGATTCCGCTAACAATGCATTTTTGGGTACTCTAAACTGCTGGGTATGCTAGTATAGATCTGATCAGATTAGGTATCGATCCGTTCAGATACTATACCACTAAGGGGGGTGTATGCTTTGCACGTGGGTGTAAGCGTTATTGGCACTAACCTGGGGCAGACCCTGACTGATGCTAAAATTTTATTGATATCACCCGCCAGGCGATCAGGGGGTTAAACCTTTATTGGGTTATATACGGCGGGTGCCCTGATGCTATAAACAGCAAACTAACTAACCAGCATCAACCGTAACACTTATGCCGCGTACACACGGTCGTTTTTTGCGATGAAAAAAAACGACGTTTTCTGTGAAGTAAAAAACGACGTTTTTGAAACGTCACTTTCAAAGACAATTTTGCATACACACCATCGTTTTTTCACAAAAAGCGAGGTTACGTTCACCACTCTTTTCCATTGAAGCTCGCTTCATAACTAGCTTCTGGGCATGCGCGGGTTGAAAAACGTTGTTTTAAAAGACGTTTTTGCTACACACGGTGACTTTTTGTGAAACAAAAAACAACGTTTTGAAAAACGACACAAAAAATTCAAGCATGTTGGAAATTTTTTTTGGTCGTTTTTTTGAAGACAAAAAACGACGTTTTGCCCACACACGATCAATTTAAATGACGTTTTAAAAAACGTCGTTTTTTTTCATCGCAAAAAACGACCGTGTGTACGCGGCATTATACGGTGATCACTGGTGAAAGGGTAAACTAGGGGGCAATCAGGGGGTTAAAACCTTTGTTAAGTAATATATAGACATGTGCATTCGTTTTCGTTAGAATGCCTTTTCGTCCGAAAATCTGGTATTTTTGTTATCGTTATAACGAACGAAAATGAAAACGCAAGAAACGAAAACCGAAAGATCCCATATAAAAATTCTTTATTTTCGTTTTCGTTCAGATCTGACAATTTTCGATGCTTTGTCGAATTTCCGTCGTTCAATTCGGCAAAGCATCGAAAATCGTCATTCTAAATACAGTGAATAGGTAGAAACTGAACGACGAAAATTCAACGATTTTTGATGCTTTGTCGAATTTTCGTTGTTCAATTCCTACCTATTCACTGTATTCAGTGAATACAGTGAATATAGGTAGGAATTGAACGACGAAAATTCGACAAAGCATCGAAAATCGTCGTTTTCGGATGAAAACTTTCCCGAAGAAAACGACATAAATCAAAACGATTTTCGGGAGTAACAAAATAAATTTATTTTCCAAACGAAAAAACGAAACAAAATATTCCAATCTGCACATGTCTAGTAATATATGGGGGTACCTGACGCTTTATAAAAACTTGGCGGCGAACCTAAATAACTAAATAACTAACTAGCGTCACCAGTGACACTTATACGGTGATCACTGGTGAAAGGGTTAACTCTAGGGGCAATCAGGGGTTAAAACCTTTATTAGAAAATGTATGGGGGTACCTAACGCTAAAAAAAACTGGCGGTGAACCTCAAAAAATAACTAGCTACCTAGCGGCACCAGCGACACTAAGACAGCGATCAGAAAAAGGATCACTTAGTGACACTGGCAATAGGGGGTGATAGGGTTAACTAGGGGGATCAAGGGGTTAAACATTTATTAAGGGGGGTAGGGGGCTACCCTGAACCTAAAGGGGCCTAACACTAACTGCCCTGACACTTTTTACTATCACAACTGACACTAAATGCAGTGATCAGAAAACAAATAATCACTGCAAATAGTGACACTGTGACAGGGGGACTGGGGGGGTGATCAGAGGGTGACTGGGGGGGGGGGTTGTGTGCCTATGTGCTACTGTGTTAGTGTGCTGTTGGTGCAACTCACTTGTGGTGTCTTCTCTCCTCTCGTCGGATGAAAATACCGGCAGGAGGAGAGATGACATCACTTCCTCTGCCTGTGTTTACATTACACAGGCAAAGGAAGTCTACAGGCGGAAGGGGATTGGCTGGGAGCGATTACGAGGGGGTGGTCAGAAACGAACAGCCGCCCCCTCATCCCGGATCGCTCCTACAGCCACAGGAACTGCCGCATGTACCAGGGGGGTCCTGATCAGACCCCTGACCCACGTCTAGGCAGGCACATACAGGTACGTACATGTGCTTGTCCGTGCCATTCTGCCAACATATATGTACATGCGGCGGTCGTTAAATGGTTAAAGTGAAGTTCCACCCTGAAAAACGTTTTTTTTTGAGAGTCAACAGCTACAAACACTGTAGCTGCTGACTTTTAATAAGGACACTTATCTGTCTAGGAAGCCTGCGATGTGCCCCCCCCCCCCCCCGAGGCCGATCCGTCCATCGGATTGGGTGCAGGCGTTTCCATAGTCGCTAAGGTAAACCAGCAGTGGAGCCTTCAGACTTCATCACCAGTTTCCTACTGTGCATTTGTGAGTTGTACGGTGCTTCCTGACTGTCCCTGACATCTTCTGGGGCACACACAGGTCTTAGAAGGCAGCAGGGGGGAGGAGGAGGGGTGCTCTTTCCTTTAAGAAAAAGTTGGGTAGAGCTCCGCTTTAAAGTGGTCATTTATGAAGAAATACAGAATTACTGCTTGCTGCATGCTAGGACCTGCTTGTTATGTCTCTAAAAAGATACCGTAAGTTGAAGTTTGGATTAAAAATGCACCACTGCGATTTTTAGAATATGTGCATATATCTGTTCTTCATTATAGGCTAACAATGATTTTGTTTCATACAGCTTCATGCAAAATGTAGTCTTGGTGGTTTGTACCCGTATGTGTCCTTATTTATAGCCTCTTGGCTCAAACTATAACAAATAAAACTAAAAAATATCAGCATCCGATTTTTGGCATTTATAGAAATTAAAGGGGTTGTAAAGGCAGAAGGTTTTTTTAAGATAAAAAGCCTTCTGTGTCCAGCAGCCCCCACCCCAGCCCCCAAAATACTTACCAGAGCCCACTCTCAGTCCAGTGATGTCAAAGAGTCTCGGCCATCCGGGACTCTCCCTTCTATATGGCTGAGACACAGCAGCGGTGCCATTGGTTCCTGCTGCTGTCAATCAAAGTCAGTTACACAAAGAGGAGAGAGAGTGGGTGGCCCCCGAACCACAGCTCTGTGTCTGGATGGACACACGAAGCTGCAGCTTGGCTCAGGTGCCCCCATAGCAAGCTGCTTGCTGTGGGTGTGTTCTGTCGAAATCTTCAATTATGTCACTTCTGTTGACTCTCCAGCAGCAGATTTCAACGAGTTGGCTCTACTGTCCATGCGCACATGTGCACTCTAAGAAATAACAGAAACTCCATTGCGAGTTTTCAAAATAGGTTAGCGATTTATCTTGCGCATGCGCACTGAGGCAATTGGAAGATCGGACTGGGTTTCTGTTATTCTGTTGGGTGCACACACTCCTGGAGAGTCACTTGGAGGTATTTGGAGATTTTGACGAGTTAGCTATTTCGACAGAATACCAGCAATCAACAGGAGGGAGGGGCCAGGAGTACAGAAAATGAACATGAGAAGAGGAGGATATGGGCTGCTTTGCGGAAATCCACTGCAACAGAGCAGGTAAGTATGACATTTGTTATATTTATAGAATAAAAAGAGACTTTACAATCACTTTTGTAGCGCTCACCCCCGAAGGAGCCGCTGATTAGTTTGGGACTGGCATGTTAGGTTACCAGTGATTCTTGTCTAGGGATAATATTAGTGAAGGTGGTTAAAGAGCAAGTGTCCAGACGTCAACTTCAGTTTTCAATGCTTTATTCCAAGGCCCAACACGGCCAACATCAACATGACACACGATAGAGAAAAGGTTGATGAGCAAGGGAGGAAACAGGGCCTCTGCCACAGGCCTGATGAATTTCCCTTAGGTTTGTCAAAGGTTAGAACCAATGAATCCTCCCAGTAATTCTAATTTCAAGGTCACCGATTGACAGCTAAAGTGTACCTGTCATGTAGCGTGGTGACCAGATCCCCGGTGGTTTGTCCAGGCCTCACGGACAACCTCTGCCTCTGGGTTCTCCTGAGCCGATTCCCCACCGTTCAGCTCCTGGCTTAGGATCTGGGACCCAGCAAGCCGCTGGGGCCCCTATCTGCATCAGAATGAGGTTCCCCTTGG
This sequence comes from Rana kukunoris, assembly GCA_029574335.1. NCBI lineage: Eukaryota > Metazoa > Chordata > Amphibia > Anura > Ranidae > Rana > Rana kukunoris. The sequence continues at coordinate 351,409,604 of CM056053.1, read as the reverse complement.
TACGCAACCTCGGCCAGGCGGACCTCGATGGGTCATAGCACACTCACGCAGGCGACTGCCCCAGATATACCCTCCCGCCAGCACGTCCAGAGAAAAGACCGCTCCTCTGATTGGCTGCTGGTAGAAGGTGGGTCTGTCAGAACCCCTTCTAGCGCCGACTGTCACTCAGGGGTAATAACACCCCCCTGACATGCAGACCGACCCACAAGGCAGTTCCAAATGGCAAGAGCCCAAATTTAGGCAATTTGTGAACGGGGGTAACTTAACTCTCCCATTTCCCACTATCTTTAGCGTAGCACCCCACCAATGGGGGGGGCTACACTTTCATAATTGAAGGTTGTGTTACATTGGAGACACCTCTATCCTCCACAACCAACAGAACAAAGATCAACAATGAATGTCCCAACCAAATACAACTAAGCAGAAATGAGAAGTCAATCAAATCCTTTTTTAATTAGGCGGGGGAAGGTGAGAACTTGCATTTTCACATATTCTCCAAATGCGGCAGTTTTTAGTTTTATAGCCAGACTATAAACAAACATCAAAGCATATAAACTTGATGGCAATATAATATGTTTTTTTTTTCTTTTTTTATTCTTTGTAACACACCTAAAAATAGACATGAAAACATTTTTTTTAACAGTAGGAATCTTCTAGCCCAGCACCATCCTTAAATGTGCAGTCCGAATCGACTTATTTTTTAAAGAATGATTTCTTAATAAAAACAAGAGGGTGCACATTACTAGCAAGAAATAACATTGAAATGTTTTGAGAAAACCTGACATCTGAGAAACAAGCTGCGCCCTTTCTTTAAAATTCGGCCGCTCCCCATACGCCCCACCTGTTAAATAAAAATACTGTGAGCCCATAAGGAATACAAATCAGAAGCAATCTAGCTTTAATACGATAGGAAATAAAACAATTTATCTTATTTTGTATACTGAAATGAAACATTTTCATAAATGTGACTGCTGAGTAAACCTGCTTCTGTTTTGGCCAGTACAGCCTCTTCCATTTTGTGAGTTCATATTTCAATTAATTCCCTGCTGTTTGCAAGCCATCAGCATATTTTACACAGTTGGTTTTAACCCCTCTCCTGCTGAGCTGATTCTCAGCTCATTGTAAAGTCAGTAATTGACTTTTCTATTTTCTAATGCGAAAGTATATAACTTATAGGTTTGCAATTTCATAAGAACCATGCCATGTTTTCAAATAAAGAATATTTATTTTTGCCCAAAGACTTAAAAAATAAAATCTGTATTACCCAAGCATCATTAGACTTTGTAGAATAGTAGTGCTGCCAAGCCTGTATTAGGTTTTCAAAGCTTTGTCTTTGTTCCATAGTCACTACTAACACAACAAACAGCTAGTTGCAGAAATGTTATGTCAGTACCATACAAGAAAAATGCATATATATATAAAAATATCCCAAATACAGCTCAGTCTCCTCATTATAATCATGCCAAAGTGCATTTAGGCTGTTCATACTAAATGATTTTAATTTATTTACATACTGAAAAGTCCCCTTTCAAAAACACCCTTGGCTCTCTACCCACATAAAGCAAACCAGTGATTTGCCATGTAGTCTCGTTATCCCAAAGTTTTAGGTTTTCCCTAATAAAATGGTTAGAATGGATTAAGCTTGCTGCCTTAAAGTGGATGTAGAACAAAACATTACATCGCACACATACAAAAATTACATTTAAATCCTGCAAGGCTATTTAAAACACCTGAACATATTCAGCAAATAAGCAAAAAATATGGGGATTTGGTCACACCATATGGCCATATGGTGCTTAAGTCCACTACTGCGTCAAAGTACCCCATTATTAGTGGGTTACATTATTCATTAAATGAAAGATCCTGCTTCTCAACCATGGGAGAACTAAAATAACTCCTATGACACAGGTGAACACTATTTATGGGTAGGGATGAGTTTTATGTTAGAGTCAAACATGAGTTCGACTCGAACATTGGCTATTCACCCGTTCGGCGAACAGCGAACAATTTGGGGTGTTTGTGGCAAATTCGAACCCTGTTAAAAGTCTATGGGACAAATCAAAAGTGTTAACTTTAAAGGTTAATATGCAAGTTATTGTCATAAAAAGTGTTTGGGCACCTGGGTTTTTTTCGGGAGCAGTGATTTTAATAAAGCAAAACAATAAAAGTGAAATATTCCTTTAAATTTCGTAGCTGAGGTGTGTGTATAGTATGCCTGTAAAGTAGCGCATGTTTCCTGTGTTTAGAACTGTCCCTGCACAAAATGTAATTTCTAAAGGAAAAAGGTAATTTAAAACTACACGCGGCTATAATGAATTGTCGGGTCCCGGCAATACAGATCAAAGTCATTATAAAAAATGGCTCTCCCCCCCTGTAGTCCATTACCAGGCCCTTTGGGTCTGGTATGAATATCGAGGGGAACCCTGAACCAAAAAAAAATCGAAATATCCAGCGATGTAATCCAGTCTGTCCAGCATTGTAATCCTATGTCCCGCGGTGATCCAATGTCCAGCGATGCTGCAGTCTTCACACCACATGAAACCCCCATAATGCGTAAGAGGGGGCGGGGCCATCCATCCACATCATAGGGTAACCCCTGGCTTTCTCCGGCAAGCAGGGCTTACCCAATGACGTGGGCGGGTGATCCCGCCCCGTGACGTCATGGAGCGGGGTCACCCATCCACGTCATTGATATTGAGTTGATATTGGTTTGTGCAAAAGTTATATCGTCTACAAACTATGGGAAACTTTTATGTCATTTATGTGTTTTTTTTTACTAGTAATGCCGGTGATCTGCATTTTTTTTGCGGTATTGCGACATTGCGGCGGACAGGTTGGACACTTTTGGGACCATTGACATTTACAGAGTGATCAGTGCAATAAATATGCACTGATTACTATGTAAATGTCACTGGCATGGAAGGGGTTAACACTAGGGGTCGGTCAAGGAGTTAATTGTGTTCCCTATGGTGTGTTCTAACTGTGAGGGGAATGATGGATCGTGTTTTCTACTTTGTAGAAAGACTCGATCTGTTCTTCTCTCCTCAGACAGCACTGGGATTTGTGTGTTTACACACACAAACCCCCCGTGCTCCCGCTCGGGCACACGCATTGGGTTCCCTGTGCACGCCCTTTTGTAGCTCTCCTGGGTAAAGCCATATATGTACGAGATATATTTATATATACCGTAGTTTGTAGATTCTTCTTATAGATTCTTCTTATAGAGGAAATAATATACACTGATTTGGGTTCATTGCACCAAAGAAACAGAAGAATAAATTTTGGCCTAAATCTATGAAGAACGATTATTTATTTTCAACATTTCTTTAACAGGAACAACAAAGAAAAATGTTTTTTTTGTTTTCAAAAATGTAAACCCCTTTTTGGTCTATTTGGTCTTTGTTTTGTTTTTAAAAACAGTAGTGATTAAATACCACTATAAGAAAGCTCTATCTGTATAAAATTGAAAGTGGGCACAGTGTTATATGATTGAATAATTGTTATTCAAGATATGACAGCAGTGAAATCTGAAAATTGGCCCTGGGCAGGAAGGAGATGAACGTGTCTGGTAATGAGATGGTTAACCTCCCTGGCGGTATGATTCTTTAAGATTTTAGGTGCTAAAAGCGGTACCATTATTTGCAAGGGAATTTGGCGTTTTATACTGTAGGCTTGTAATTCTTAGGAATGACTCACTTAAATCTATCCAAACAAGAGTCTAATAGGCATCCCGGGTATGATTTTTTTTTTTTTTTTAATTAAAAATTATAATATAATAAATAATTATAAAAAATTATCACAAATGATAATATAATTATAGTAAAAATTATTCAATAATGTAATCAAATCAAAATCACTGAAATTTGCTCAGTTGCAGAATTTTTGCTGTCATTTTTTTTTTTTTTATGACGAATTTCCCCATAAATCGCTATCGCTAAATTCTGCAAGTGATTCTGATTTATTATCGCAGTTTTTTAGCTGCTCTAATACAATTTTTGCCATAAAGGGACACTTTTGGATGCTATGGGCAATCTACAGTTTGCAGGGAGAAAGAACAGTTTTTATTATATAAAAGGACATGTAGTGTACAGGGCAGACCACTAGGGACATGGGGGGTGTGTATTTTTTACATACAGTACTGTAATCTATAAGATTACAGTGTACTGTATGTATAGTGTTTGTTTACATTTTTGAATTTGGCGCCGTTCCCCCCCCCTACGTCGCGACGCTCGCAGGGAAGGGAATCGGCGGAACACACAGAATCAGGCGGACATCCGGCCGCCGAGTACTGCGGGGATTCATCGCTGGATCGCAGAGAAAAGGTAAGAAAACTTTTTTCTGCATCCAGCGAGGTAAACGCGTGTGTGGCACGGGGTTACCGATCGTAGCTTGAAAATCTCACCCCGTGCCACACACGTGAATACCGCCAGGGAGGTTAAAGAATATTATGATTTATAATATTGGTGATATCATGCATACTTTTCAATGGTTGCATTTAAACGTTAAACATGTCTGTCAATTTAACTGTGTATTCACTGGTTTACTAATTTGAGGCTTTTGAAAACTCTAAAAATTTAATTCTTGATAAAATTAAAACAAAAAAAATACTAACTGACTACATGTAATTTTGGATATAAAAAAATAATTGCTGTATATTATTTATCAACCATACCATGGTATTCAATGATTTAATGTTAATCGTTACTTTAAAAACGTCTGTGGAGAATTCCCCCCTATTGGAATCCATAACAATAATTCAATCCACCAGTACCCAACCAAAAAGGAGATATCAGCTTTGAGTGCAGTTATCCTTGATATCCTCTATAAAAATTGTAATGAGAGGAATCAAAGAACATTGTGTAGTTCTGTACTTCATTGAGACCCAGATCATTTGTTTCAGTAAATTGGTTAATTTATTGGTATTTTATGCAAACCACTTTGCCAGATAAAAGAACTCTCACATACAATATTAGTTTTATCTGTGTATTAAACCGCCTGCCGGGAGTTCACCTTTAATAAATTAACGTCATTGGATCTCTTGTACTGGATTTTGCTATTTGATAAACATTTATAGCACTTTTTAAAGGATAAATTTACCTTTGGAACATGTTTCATATTTCACCAGTTTTTAGGGTAAAACCTATAACATGTTCCAGCATCTGCAGTCTCAAAAACCCCCTCCCGATGACAGATGCGCACGCGGCTGCATTACTCATTCAGTTTCCTGTGAATGATTGCCTACAAATACTGTCAGTCATTGCGGCTGGCGGCTTGTAGATCTCAATGAGGACACTGATGAATGCTATCATATTCGCACTCTCATAGTCCTTCTCTTGTGTAACTGCCTGCCCATACAAAGTATGAGCAGACAGCTATGCTGAAAGTCTGCAGGAGTCTTATATTGCACCTACAAGCTGCTGATTGTATGCACAATGCTCTGCAGACTCATTAGAATTGTTTTTAATAATAAATGCACATTTTTTACCTGCAAAAAAGGGATTTTTTTTAAAGGCAAACTTATCCTTTGAGTATAGCCTCTATATATATTCCTCCTGTATGGTTTTGCTTTCAGAATGCTCCTCAATTGAGCTATTCATTTTCTAATATAACTATTGCCCAGCTACTATACTATGCCAGTATGGAATGTACAAACAATGGCATTAAATACTGTATTGGAGCCTGTTTTATTTTTGTATATTATGTATACAGAATCCCTTTATTTCATTAAATGTTATTATCAATATTTATTAAAGTATAGTTACCTGTAAACTATAGACTCAAATGATTATTGCTTAAGTTAAAAAGTTGTCCAAACTGTCTGCATCCAGGGCCAAAAAAGTCTGACCAAGTGTATGGGGCTTAACAATAGTTAATATGGATGAGCCGCGTGTTGAAAGTGCCGCAAATCCCGCGATATATTTACGAAAGTACAAAATGACGATAGGATTTAAATAGCGGTAACAGTTTGCACATCCCCTTACGTTAGGGCGAACAGTATACTTACAATACAATTTAATACAGGAGGAATCAGAGGGCCCTGCTCGTTAGAGCTGTTCCATGAGCGAATACATGCGGTGTCCATGACTAGGTGCAGGAGTTGTCAGCCTCCTATTGGTTTCAATGGGGCTTCCCATCCTCAGCTAATCACATGAAACCCAAGCTGGGTCTTCTGCATCTAATCGCAAACAGTCACATTTGCAAGTGTATCTAAATCCAAGCATAAACATATAATATATTAGATATGTGCATTCCCGTTCGTACGAAAATTTTCATTTTTGTACCCGCGGGATAATGTGTACATACGAAAAAATGAAAGTACCAAAATATGAAAATGACGGGATTACGAATGAGCCGCATAACGAACAACCGCAAATACGAACGAACGATCTGACAAAAAAAACGACAAGATGAAAACGGCAAAAGAACGAACGAAAATGACATCTATAACAAAAGATTTGCATTCTGTATTTTGTTTGAATCCATTTTCTGTTTGTTTTCAGTCGTATGTTCATTGTTCATATGACATCTATAACAAAAGATTTGCATGCTGTATTTTGAATTCCTATTTTCTGTTCATATTTTGTATTCAAAATACAGAATGTAAATCTTTTGTTATAGATGTCATATGAACATGCGACTGAAAATATGAACAGTAAAAGGATTTTCGTCATTTTGTACTTTCGTAAATATATTGCGGGATTTGCGGCACTTTCAACACGCGGCTCATCCATATTAACTATTGTTAAGCCCCATACACTTGGTCAGACTTTTTTAACCACAAACATAAAAATGATCATTTTCCGTTCGTTCTCAGAAAATTTGTTCGTTTTCAAACTACATCGGAAAACCATTTTTGGGTTCAAAATCTGACCAACTGATCTCCCTTCAGATGAAAATCCACAGAAAAGTTTATTTGGCTTTACTGTACTATAGTCTCACTGTACTAGTGTACACAAAAGAGAAGCTGCTTCACTAACTACACTCACTCACTGCCCATTCAAAAAAACGAAAATGACATCTATAACAAACGATTTGCATTCTGTATCTTGAAACCCTTTTCTTTTGCTATTTTCAGTCATATGTTCATATGACATCTATAACAAAAGATTTGCATTCTGTATTTTGAAAACAAAATACGAACAGAAAATAGGAATTCAAAATACAGAATGCAAATCTTTTGTTATAGATGTCATATGAACATACGACTGAAAATAGCAAAAGAAAAGGGTTTCAAGATACAGAATGCAAATCATTGACGAAAATTCATGAAAATTATTGTCTAACAAGTAACGAACATGAATTAAACAGAATAACGAACCATCCCGCATGTACGAAAATAAAACGGTAACGAAAATACGAAACGATCGGAATCCGAAAAAATTGCGTCGTACGAAAAACGAACGGGAACGAACAGGAAAACGGCGTCTTACGAAACACGAACGGAAACGAAAAAACGGAACTATACGAAACAAAAAAAAACTTTGGTGATTTTGCTTTCCTATTGTAATAACACTCACTCACCCCACTGTATTCAAGTGGGAGCAGCGTTATCACTCTGGGACAGCTAGCAGGTTTTAACTACCTTATCCCCATAAGCTCCATGACGTAGGTGAGGTGAATTCTGTAGTCAAGAGAGAGAACTGAAAACAATGCTAACAAATAAGAGTTCTGTAAAGACTATGGCTATACATACGTATACACGCATATTACGAAATACACAGTATTTCTTCGATTATGTAGCTATGCCAAAAACCACCTTGGTATCAGTCCCAAGTTAAAGTACTAAGAATCCACAAGGGGGAGGAGAGGGGAGAATGAGGGACTTTTTGCTACCCACAAGATAAATAACATGTAAAGGTCATGCACATGTATTTTATTTTGTGTGTATAAAAAAATCCCTCATGCTGATCTTTACACAACTGTATGCATTGTTCCACAACAGTGCACCTATTTTCAGATCAGTAAAAAAAAAAAAAAATTCACTCCTGAGTACAAGAGGCTTAAATCAGGAGAAAATAATCACATTTATACTCGTAGTATACATACACATAGAATTTCAGGTAAACAGTTTTTGTTTTTTATAGAGTTATGCCCTGTACACACGATCGGTTTGTCTGATGAAAATGAACCGATGGATTTTTTCATCAGATATCCAATGAAGCTGACTTTCATCAGTCTTGCCTACACACCATAGGTTAAAGATTTGATCGCGTCCAACGCGGTGACGTAAAACACAATGACGTGCTGAGAAAAATGAAGTTCAATGCTTCCGAGCATGCGTCAACTTGATTCTGAGCATGTGTGGATTTTTGACCGATGGATTTCCCCACAGACGATTCTTTTTTTTTCTATCATTTTTTTAACCATAACAAAACATTTAAAACAGGTTCTATTTTTTTTTCACCAATGGGAAAAAAACTGATGGGGCCCACACACAATCGGTTTGTCCGATGAAAGCGATCCATCGGTCTGTTTTCATCAGACGAACCGATCGCGTGTACAGGGCATATGGCTGCATTCATACTTGCTAAACTTTTTATGTTATTTTGTATTTACGGGCATTTTGCTATTTATTTATTTTTTGGTGCCTTAAAGCTTGAGTGTTTTGTTTTTAGCCAAATGGAAATCTAGTTACGGTGAATAAAAACATATAGAGATGTCTTTGTGTTTTCTCCACTCATGTTTCTCTGTTTTTAGGTGTTCTCATTGAAGTTTATTGGGTCCGAAAATGCTGGAAGCTTGCAGCTCAAAAGTAGATCATGTTATATTTCGAGCTACATGCGAGCTCAGTTAGAGTAATCTCACTTACTTCTTATAGGAGATGCTGGCTGAAGTTTCACCCTATAGCTGGCCATACTAGGTTCAATTTCTGGGTGATTTTCAGATGGCCCTGTCAATACCACTCCTATTCCCAGAAGTGTATCATTCTGGATGTGGACTTCATCAGTGGGTCCCACTGATGAAGTCCACGCCCAGGACAATACGTGTCTTGGAATAAGAGCCAGACCCTCAGTTTATCATTCTGTGGTTACCACAACCTATGCTGAAGCACATTGGGAGCTGATTATCTGTTCAATACAATCACATGGCTGATGCCCCGTACACAGGTACAGTTTTCCCGGCGAACATTTTACCGCTGGGAAACCCGAGGGGAAAGCCGAGAACCGACTTGGTATCCTTTTCCCCCTGGCAGGAAAACTGCCATGAGAGCTTTGGGTGGGAAAACCGGACATGTGTATGCTCCACTGCAGTTTTTCCCATAGGAAAACTGCTGGGAAAAAGACCGCCGGGAATAGCGTCAGGAAAAAAGAGAACATGTTCTCATTTTTCCCCGCCGTGATTACCGGTGGTTTTCCTGGCTGGAGAACTTCCATGAAGCATACACATGGCCAGTTTTCCCAGCCAAAAGCTGTCATGTCAGTTTTCCCGACAGGAAAACTGGTCGTGTGTACAAGGCATGAGTGCCTTTTATGCGAGTGCATTATCTTAATTCTATTTGGCAATAAACACGTTGACAGATAGTACTGGATTTCCTTCTGTTTGATTTACATATACTGCTTATTGAGACTGAAAGTGTATATAAGATTATCCCCATTAGGGGACTGCTTGTTTGGACCCGCTGGTGAAACAAGGGTCTAGGTATAAGGTGAGCAGCCATCCATTCACTGGTGGAGGATTACTATTGATCAGCACATTTGTTTTTGTGAACACGGAGGTGGAAGACCAGAACTTACTATTACAATGAATTTTGATTCATTTTCACTCTTTGATTGTAGCAAAATTATTCTGCCTTTCAAGCACATATCGATACACACATATATATCTTTTTGAATGTTTGATACACTGTTGCTAGTTGCGCTGCACTAAATTACCCTAATTATTTGTTGAAGTGAGAGTGAACACTTTGAATGTTTGGCAGTAACTGGAATATTTATTCAAAAAAGTTATTGGGATTTATTCACTTTATATATTTGCGCTGATTAAGGTTTCAGTTTATTTTTTAATAAAATATTCTTCCTTCAAAGGTTTGACTCACATGTCACAGGTTTCAGTTTATTTTTTAATAAAATATTCTTCCTTCAGAGGTTTGACTCACGATCCTTCACATCACAGAACCCTTCTCCTCTTAGGCTAGGTTCACATCTCTGTGGTTGGGAAACGTGTGAAATTGCATGCATTCCCAACCTACCGAGATACGTGGGGGTGCCATTAATTCTTAATTGCACCTCAACACATCAGCACCTACAGCAAATTTTCATGCTGCCAAACCACATTGTGTCAGAGCAACTTGGTGCTGTGTGATTTTTTCCCTGCATTTCTCATGGGTAGGGCAGCCCATATGAGATTATCCCCATTATCCACAATCTCATTCTTAAATCAGCATCCTCAGCCCCCTTCAAATCACAGTCACTATACTTCACATCAAAATCCCCTCCTTCACATTACTGTCCTCAGCCCACCATGTATGTCCTCAGCCTCATCTCCCATTATTGTCCTCAGCCCCCATCATATTACTGTCCTCGGCCCCCCATTACTTCCTTTAGCCCCAATACATTACTGTTCCCAGGCCCCCTACACTGTCTTTAGCTTTCCATCAGTGTTCCCAGTCCCCACTTACCTCAGCCCCCCTTCACTGTCCTTACCCCAGCATTACTGTCCTCACTCCCCCATTATTGCCCTCAGTGACTCCATGAATGTCCTCATATCCCCCTATTACTAACCTCAGCCCCATTACTGTCCTCAATGACCCCATTGATGTCCTCATCTCCCCCCATTACTGTCCTTAGCCTCCCATTACTGTTCACAGACCCACCCCCATTGTCCTCAACCCCACCCCCATTACTGCCTTCAATGTCCTCGTTAATGTTTTTAGCTCCCTCTATTACTATACTCAGCCCCCATTACTGTCCTCAATGACCCGATTACTGTCCTTAGTCCCCACATTACTGTCCTCAGTCCACCTATTACTGTTCTCAGCTCTCCCTATTACTGTCCTCTGTGACCCCATTAATGACCACAGCCATTCAAATCGCCCCTCCCTTCCTGTCCTACATTATACAGACAAAGCAGAGGATGGGAGGCACAGTAGGTCTGGACAGAGGGCAAGTGCAGCAAGCTTGTGATTGGTTGCTAAGACCGTTATGCATCCAAGCAACCAGTTACCTGCTTGTTAACCTGGGCAGTCCACGGCTCTCAATCCAGAGCTGACCTGCCTCCTGCTGTAAGTTCTGTGAGAATTGGGTTTATTTACTAAAGCTAGAGAGGGGAAAATTAGTCACAATTCTTCAGACAAACCAATCAGCTTCTAACCTCAGCTTGTTTAATTAAGCTTTAGCAAGAAAACCTGGAAGCTGATTGGTTTCTCTGCAGCATTGTTACTAACTTTATCTTTAGTAAATAACCCCTAATGGCTCCTAAATGGCGGGACTGCGGGACATTGACTTGGTCCGGACCCAGACTGTGGTCTGCCATTTAGTGATGCCTCGTGTAAATTCTTAATAAAAGGACAACTATACGAAAACAATAATAGATACAGTTGTGCTCATAGGTTTACATACCCTGGCGGAATTTATGATTTCTTGGGCATTTTTCAGAGAATATGAATAATAACTTAAAAACATTTCTTTTACTCACGGTTAGTGTTTGTTTGAAGCCATTTATAATCGAATCAACTGTTTTTTTTTTAAATCATAATGCCAACAGAAACTACCCAAATGACCCTGATCAAAAGTATACATACCCTGGTGATTTGGGCCTGATAACATGCACACAAGTTGACATAAAGATGTTTGAATGTCTATTAAAGCTAATTATCCTCACCTGTGATCTATTTGCTGGTAATTAGTGTGCGTGTATAAAAAGTCAATGAGTTTCTGGACTCCTTACAGACCCTTGCTTCTTTCATCCAGTGCTGCACTGATTTTCATGGGGAAAGCAAAAGAATTGTCAAAGGATCTGCGAGAAAAAGTAGTTGAACTGTACAAAACAAGAAAGGGATATAAAAAGATATCCAAGGAATAGAGAATCAGCATTGTTCAAACTCTAATCAAGAAGTGGAAAAAAATGGGTTCTGTTGAAAACAAACCACGGTCAGGTAGACCAACTAAAATTTCAGCCACAACTGCCAAGGAAAATTGTTTGGGATAAAAAAAAACACAAATAACTTCAGGGGAAATACAGGACTCTCTGAAAACATGTGGTGTGGCTATTTCAAGATGCACAATAATGAGGCACTTGAAGAAAAATAGGGTGCAGGGTCGAGTTGCAAGAAGAAAGCCATTACTATGTGAATGCCACAAAGTACCCCGCTTACAATACGCCAAACAGCACAGAGACAAACCTGGCAAAATGTTGGAGTGAGACCAAAATGTTGCTTTTCGGCCACAACCATAAACTCTACATTTAGAGAGAAGTCAATAAGGCCTATGATGAAAGGTACACCATTTCTACTGCAAAACACGGAGGTGGGTCACTGAAGTTTTGGGGATGTGTGAGCTACAAAGACACAGGAAATTTGGTCAAAATTGATGGCAAGATGAATGCAGTATGTTACTAAAAAATACTGAAGGAACATTTGCATTCATCAGCCAGGAAGGTGCACATGGGATGTACTTGGACATTCCAAAATTATCCAAAACACAAGGCCAAGTCGACCTGTCATTGGCTACAGCAGAATAAAGTGAAGGTTCTGGAGTGGCCCTTTCAGTCTCCTGACCTCAATTTCATTGAGCCACACTGGGGAGATCTCAAACATGCTGTCTTTGCAAGACAGCCCAAGAATTTCCAGGAACTGGAGGCTTTTTGCCAAGAGGAATAGGCAGATTTACCATCTGAGAAGATAAAGAGCCTCATTCACAAATACCACAAAAGTCATTGATGTTAAAGGGGGCAATACACGGTATAAAGAACTGGGGTATGTAAACATTTGATCAGGGTCATTTGGGTAGTTTCTGTTACCATTATGATTTAAAAAGTGTAAACACAGTTGATTGATAATAAATGGCTTCAACCAAACACTAACCATGAGTGAAAGAATTTTTATTTGTGTTATCATTCATATTCTCTGAAAAATGGCCAAAAATCATAAATTCTGCCAGGGTATGTAAACTTATGAGCACAGGGGGGCATGACCTGCTGCAGAGCCAGATGGTAGCCTGGTGAAAGAGCTCCGCCATCCACGAGTGAAAAGCTGCACTAAACGGCCTGAAAAGGACACCCACTAGACTCCAGAAGCAAGCGATCTGGTCCGGGCAGAATTGGGATAAATAGCAAAGAGCAATCCGCGCTATCCCTGTTAAACTTATAATGATATTGGTATAAAAACCACCTGTGAATTGATAAATATTTAAATATAAACAAATACAACTTAGTGATAAATCTTGATACTGGTGCTGCACATAGAAAAAAAACTGAATATGAGGTTCAACAAACATAGAAAAACATTTAACAATTAGTGCGCAACCTGTTTAAAAAAGAAAAGGTGATATTGGTTACAAAAGTCCAATAAGCAATCAACAATAAGATTGATTCATGTATGGGTAAAAACCCAAAGTCCCATAGGAGTTTCCAACTAGTTTGTATTCCTCCCTGAAACACTCTGGCGCTTGAACCGATTCAAACAGCAAACTATAATCCTTCTGCAAGTAAGTGAATGGTCGCTTACCAGATACAGAAGAAATGAAGGCACCATACAGATCACTCGCTGGCCGGATCGGGATGCTCACACTGGCTCCTCTTCTCCCTCAGCTGATTGCAAGGATCGTATGATCTCCAGGCGGATTAGTTAGTGTTAAGATCCGCGTACAAGGAAGATGTTTAAAGATGGCATTGGTGGAAAGAAAAAAAAGGCTTCATAGTGCAATGATGTATTAAAAGGCGCTTTATTCCACTTGATTGAAATAAATCACTGACATCAATAAAAACCAGCCTTTGTAAGTCAAGGTAAAGGATTCCGGTAAAAAAGTTAAAAAACCAGCGTCGGTTGCAACCGTTGGAGGCCTCCTTTCCCAGTAGAAGCCCAATAGGGAGAAACGTTACATCGGGTGGAGCATCAGTAGCTGACGTCACCACACTTCCAGCTGATCGGTTGCAACCGACGCTGGTTTTTAAACTTTTTTACCGGAATCCTTTACCTTGACTTACAAAGGCTTGTTTTTATTGATGTCGGTGATTTATTTCAATCAAGTGGAATAAAGCGCCTTTTAATACATCATTGCACTATGAAGCCTTTTGTTTCTTTCCACGAATGCCATCTTTAAACATCTTCCTTGTACGCGGATCCTAACACTAACTAATCTGCCTGGAGATCATACGATCCTTGCAATCAGCTGAGGGAGAAGAGGAGCCAGTGTGAGCATCCCGATCCGGCCAGCGAGTGATATGTATGGTGCCTTCATTTCTTCTGGATCTGGTTAGCGACCATTCACTTACTTGCAGAAGGATTATAGTTTGCTGTTTGGATCGGTTCAAGCATCAGAGTGTTTCAGAGAGGAATACAAACTAGTTGGAAACTCCTATAGGACTTTGGGTTTTTACCCATACATGAATCAATCTTATTGTTGATTGCTTATTGGACTTTTGTCACCAATATCACCTTTTCTTTTTTAAACAGGTTGCGCACTAATTTTTAAATGTTTTTCTACCCACAGGGAGAATAACAAACAAACAGAAGGGCACCGCAATGCCACAGAGGCTGATGGACCTGTTCACCGTGCCGCGGGATGGAGGTAGGCAAAATGGCGCCTGCGCGGCCTCGACTTCAAAACCTAGAAACCAGGCAGAACGTACTGGGGGAACCTGATCCCACTGCGGTGCACAACCCTCTCCTGCAGAAGGCTTCCTGTCCACCGCTTCTCCCTCCAACAGCCCTGCCAAGACTCGGATGAGGCTGGATAGCGCAGGTTGCGGCCTTACTGTAAGCCCTGGGGCAGACTCTGGGAGGGACACATGTAAGTTACCAGACTCCATTGCCACTTTCCCCACTAGTAACCAGCCTGTCATGGACACAGTTCTTAGGGATATGTTGGTAACACTGCATAGTTCACTACAGGCAGATATGATGAACTGTATGCACAAGGTGAGCGGTGAATTAAGGGAGGTGGAGAGCAGGGTGGAGCACATTAAAACTAAGATGGGGGAATATGCCTCTACCATTAACAGCCTGGTTGATATCAGTGAAGCACAGGAGGAGGATAGCGAATGGATCAAAAACAAATTAGCAGACCTCGAAGATAGATACAGGAGGAATAACCTGAAAATAAGAGGCATCCCTGAATCAGTGCAACCCTCGGATCTGCGATCGTATGCGATCGACTTATTTACATCTCTCCTCCCTGATGCTACCAATATAGAACTTACTGTCGATAGAATCCATCGACTTCCAAAACCTTCTTTTCTCCCTGATGATATACCCAGGGATGTGATTTTGCGTATGAACTTCTTCCACGTGAAAGAACAACTCAAAAAATGCGCAAACGTGAAAATATTCCTCCCTGGTTTCAAGACCTACAGTTTTACCCAGACATCTCCCGGCACTATCACCAAAGCTTTGAGGAACCACAGTATCCCCTATAAATGGGGCTTTCCCACAAAGCTTGTTATCACATATGGAAGCCGTTCATATAATGTAGATTCAGTGGATCGAGGTATAAGCTTGTTGAAAGAATGGGAAATCCTACCAAACACCAGTGAGGGTGATAAACCGTCTCCCCAGAGGGCCGCTCTTGAACCCGATTGGAAACAGGTCACATTTAAAAATGCCAGATCGCACAAGTGACTTTCTTTTTCATTTTTCTCCTTTGTCAGGATTTATAAGATGTCTCGTGGACACCATGATAGGTCCTAGGCATGAACTTACCCCCTCTAAAACATGAAGCTGCACCCGGGCACAGCCCACAGATACTGTTTATCTTTGCCACAGAGCTGGCTAGTTGTCTGCTCTACCCTTTGTTTTTCTGTTTTACATTCTTTTTGTTTTTTCTCTTCTGTTTTTGTTTTTGGATCCACGCAGAACTAAGCTTCTCTTCATGCGAGAATTTTCCTCAAGGTTCCGTGCAAGCTCCTCCAAGCAGGCTCAATGTCAAGTCCAACATCTGGGGGATAACTCACCAACCCAGGATCACAGTGAGTACACTTAATTCCACGTTATTCCAGCGGTTTCTGCTGGGAGTATGGAGGACAGATCTTACTCCTGGATGGAAGATTATGGCGTTAATAACATCACTTCCCTTTGTTTATAACGGCAGTTAAGATCTTGTCCATTAATGCTAGGGGCATGAATCACCCTGTTAAAAGAAAGTCCCTCTGGAAGGAAGCGGTACTGCACAAAAGTGTCGTTGTTTGCATCCAGGAGACTCATTTTAGCAAGGAATCTCCTCCTCAATGTTCTCATAAGAAATTCCCCCACGTCTTTACAGCGAACGCACTCACTAAAACCAAGGGAGTACTAACAGCTATAAGGGACACTGTATCTTTTACACTTCACAAAGAATTGGCGAATCCTGGAGGCCGTTACCTGGCTTTGGTATGTGACATCAACTCAGTGACGTACACCATAGTTAATGTCTACGCTCCGAACGTTCACCAGATACAATTTTTTAATAAGTTATTACGGAAGATACAGTCTTTCAAACAGAGCCTTCTTCTGCTATGTGGGGACTTCAATGCTGTGCCAGACCTGGACATGGACACCACGTCCAAGGCACATAGGGCGGGAGTTTCTCTACAAGGGGCTATTCACAAGGCAGAATTGTTTGATGTGTGGAGATGCTTCCACTCGGGAGAATGGGACTACACCTTTTTCTCAGCTCCGCATCGAACTTACACGAGGATAGACTTGTTTTTGACTGACTATAACACATTGACTAGGTCTATTTCAGCATCTATTAACCACTTCAATACCCAGCCATAGACAATTGACGGCCTGGGATGGGATTTACCATCCTAAGTGGCCGTCAATTGACGGCCTGGGTATTGCTGGCGAATATCTGGACGATGCCTGCAGCCAGAGGCATCATCCAGATATCCATCTCTTCAGCCGGCGATTCTGCACAAAGTAAGAACGATCATAGCGGCGGTTCCGCCGCTTGATCGTTCTTACAGGCCGCGGGAGGGGACATCCCCCCCTCCCGCCGCCATCCGGTGCTTCTCCGGGCTTACCTGTACCTTCGGGGGCCCGGAGAACGAATCGTCGGCGGCAGCAGGAAGCATAGAGATGACTGGTGACCAGATGGTCACCAGTCATCTCTATGACCGTCGGAGGACCCGGGCGCGATCTGATGACGTCACGCCCGGGTCCCCGTATGTAAACAAAGCCGCGATTGCGGCTGTAAATCACCATTCATGAGATCGGTGAATTTTTTTTCACCGATCTCATGGTTTCCAGCCTGGAGGTGAGATGTGAGGTCTTATTGACCCCACATCTCTCCATAAAGAGGACCTGTCACACACATTTCCTATTACAAGGGATGTTTACATTCCTTGTAATAGGAATAAAAGTGGAAAAAAAAAAAATGAAAAAAAGTGTAAAAATAAATAAAATATAAGTAAAAAAAAATAATAAAAGATAAAAAAAAAATGAAAACGCCCCTGTCCCCGATAGCTCGCGTGCAGAAGCGAACGCACACGCAAGTCCCGCCGACATATGTAAACGCCGTTTAAACCACACATGTGAGGTATCGCCGCGTGCGTTAGAGTGCCAGCAACTAATCTAGCACTAGATCTCCTCTGTAAATCTAAACTGTAACCTGTAAAAAATAAATAAAGCGTTGCCTATGGAGATTTTTAAGTACCGAAGTTTGGCGCCATTCCATGAGTGTGCGCATAATTAAAGCGTGACATGTTGGGTCTCTATTTACTCGGTGTAACATAATCTTTCACATAATACAAAAAAATTGGGCTAACTTTAGTGTTTTGTTATTTTTTTAATTCATAAAACAATTTTTTTTACAAAAAAAAGCGTTTGAAAAATAATTGCGTAAATACCGTGCAAGATAAAACTTTGGAATGACCGTCATTTTATTCCCTAGGGTGTCTGCTAAAAAAAACATATATAATGTTTGGGGGTACTGTGTAATTTTCTAGCAAAAGAATGATGATTATTACATGTAGGAGAGAAGTGTCAGAATAGGCCCGGTATGGAGGTGGTATAAAAGCCTAGTATTGAAGCGGTTAATAATATCACTTGGTCAGACCACGCCTCTATTTCTTTGTCTCTTAAAGACACGTTGCTTACCAACCCATCTCCTGTTTGGAGAGCCAATTCCTTTCTACTGCAACAACCCCACACTAGACAAATTATTGAGAAACATTTGAAAGAATTCTTTGGTATTAGGCTTCATTTCCACTGGCGTTTTTACAGCCACGTTTTTTACAGCTTAAAAACGCCTGTCCATGTTTATTTTAGAAAAAAAAAAAATATTTTTTTTTTTGGAGCTGGAGCTTTAAAAACGCTGCGGCCGCGTTCTTGAGCGTTTTTGCGCGTTTATGCACGTTTTTGAGCGTTTTTTAATGTCTAGCGTTTTTACAGCTCTATTGCTGGAGCTTCAGAACGCACTGGTCCCGCGTTTTTTTTGCAGCCATCTACAGCTCAAAAACGCTCAGAAAAGTGGCTGTAAAAACGCCAGTGGAAATGAGGCCTAAGGCCTCATTTCCACTGGCGTTTTTACAGCCACGTTTTTTACAGCTTAAAAACGCCTGTCCATGTTTATTTTAGAAAAAAAAATAAAAAATTTTTTTGGAGCTGGAGCTTTAAAAACGCAGCGGCCGCGTTTATGCACGTTTTTAAGCGTTTTTTTTTTATGTCTGGCGTTTTTACAGCTCTATTGCTGGAGCTTCAGAATGCACTGGCCCCACGTTTTTTTTGCAGCTTAGCTATCTACAGCTCAAAAACGTCATGGTGGGCATGATGCCATAGACTAACATGGACAGGCATTTTTAAGCTGCAAAAAACGCTCAGAAAAGTGGCTGTAAAAACGCTGTAAAAACGCCAGTGGAAATGAGGCCTAAGGCTTCATTTCCACTGGCGTTTTTACAGCCACGTTTTTTACAGCTTAAAAACGCCTGTCCATGTTTATTTTAGAAAAAAAAAAAATTTTTTTTTTGGAGCTTTAAAAACGCCGCGGCCACGTTTTTGAGCGTTTTTGAGCGTTTGTGCAAAAAACGCTCAGAAAAGTGGCTGTAAAAACGCCAGTGGAAATGAGGCCTTAATGATAAGCCTGACCAGGATCGATTCACCTTGTGGCTAGCCCATAAAGCATGCGTCCGGGGTATACTTACCCAATTAGGGGCCAGGGCGAGGAGGCAGCGGCATTAAAAGAAAATGAAAATGAAATAGTGTGGGTGGAAGGTGCTAACAAACAACATACGTCAGAATCATTATCTGCTAAACTCACTCAACTGAGGAACAATCTCAGACTTCTCCTACTGGAGGATTTTGAGAAACAATCAAAAAAATTGAGAATGACCTATTATGCACAAGGCAACAGAGCTGGTAAAGTGTTGGCGAACAGGCTCAAGGGGCGCAGGATTAAGACCAGAATCCCCTATATTTTTCACCCAGTGCTCGGTAACAAGTTGTTTCACCCTCAAGATATGGCGGATGCCTTTAGCCATTACTATGGTACCCTTTATAACCTATAAAAGAGGATGGGAGCACTTGTCAACCTACTGCCTCGTTGATTAATGATTTTTTGAGTAAGGTGTCCCTCCCCCATTTATCACCATCACAACTTGAGTTTCTTAATTCTCCTTTCACTGCTCTGGAAATTCAAAAAACGATAGAGTCCCTTCCATCCAATAAATCCCCAGGCTCTGACGGCTTTGTAGGGGAGTACTATCAGATATTTAAATCCACCTTGTCACTGCATCTTGTAACGGTGTTCAATGAAGCTGCCGCCTCGTCGTCCTTCCCTACAGAAATGTTAGCCGCACTTATTGTGACATTGCCAAAGCCAGGGAAGAACCCTGATACCCCAGCCAACTTTAGACCCATATCCTTGCTAAATTGCGACCTTAAAATCTACGCCAAACTTATTGCCAATCACCTAGTGGACTTGCTACCCCTACTGATTCATCCTGATCAGGTTAACATAATACACCTCGCGGAGGTTCAACGAAGGCCTTCTCTGCTCCTCGCTTTGGATGCGGAGAAGGCCTTTGATAGGGTGCATTGGGGCTATTTGGAGTTGGTTCTCCGGAAGTTTGGATTCACTGGACCCATCTTATCCACGATAAAGGCCCTATACTCATCGCCGTCCGCTAGAGTTTTCACTTCCGGAACGCTCTCTAGACCCTTTACCATCACCAATGGTACACGCCAGGGGTGCCCTCTTTCCCCCTTAATTTTTAACTTAATTCTCAAACCCCTTGCTTCATATATCAGATCCCATCGTGACACCAGTGGCTTTCCCTCCTCCACGGAGGATCATACTATCAGCCTTTTCGCTGACGATATTATTCTGATGCTCTCGAACCCTGACACTTCCCTGGCTGCGGTACATGAAACACTCCAATTATTTGGCAAAGTTTTGTATTATAAAGTAAATGAGAACAAATCTTTTATCTTGGGAATGGGTGTTGACGCTGGTATGAGAAGTACACTCAGTTCACGATTTCCATACGTATGGAGCGACAAAGGTATCAGCTATTTAGGAGTTACGCTATCTTCTACATCAAAAGGACTCTTCGTGGCCAATTACACTCCTTTCTTGACGTCCCTCCCGGCCAAGTTAAGGGATCTCGGCAAAACTGAACTTTTATGGTCAGGCGGCTTGACGGCATTCAAAATGATGGTCCTCCCAAAACTAATATATTTGTTTAGGACTCTTCCCATCCCGGCCCCCAAATCCTTTTTTGTTAGGGTCCAGGCTTTGATAAACCAATTTTTATGGAAAGGCAAAAAAGCACGGTGGGCATTCAGGAACTCAATAGCTTCTAGAGGGGCTGGGGGAGTGGGGAACGTGGTAGTTCAGGATTACCATGCGGCCGCAGTTTTGGCGCAGCTGAGATCTTGGTTCCCTAATTCCCCTGCCACCAGATGGCGGGAGTTGGAGGAATTCCAATATGGTTGTGGAAGCTTATACGATCTCCTAATGTCGTCTATGCTTTCACTGAAGACCCCCGAGAGCCTGTCCCCTACGATGGTAGCTTCCCTGAAATCGTGGGTTGTTCTACTAGCAATATCCCAGACACATCAGCCTAGCAAGTCCTTCCCGCTACCAATGACATGTCTTGCTGGAGTTATCCCAGACTTAAACGTTACCAATTGGACCGAGAGGGGGATAGTCAACATCTCAGACCTGATGATAGGCCCAAGCAGGAGAACGTTTAGATCACTCCAGATAGAATATGGCTTGGGGGGGGGGGGCTGAATATTTCACATTCTTGAGAATAGAGCATTTTCTTAGGACAGGTCCGCCTCTCTCAATTCGGCTCCCTTGGAGGATTGCACTTTATCTTACTAAACAACATACCAACATTAGAGGGATATCACTGTTTTACAACATTATGAACGATAAGTTGGTGTTTGCGAAGACGTCTAATGTTGTGGCTTGAGAAAGAGATCTAGGCATCCCCTACTCTCCAGAGCAGTGGCAGCAGGCCTTGCGGGTGACATACGCCTCCACTAGATGCATTAACCTGTGGGAACTACACCAGAAAATACTTTTACAGGGGTATCTGACCCCTTATAGACTTTAAAAATTCGGCTCTCAGGTGTCCCCTTTGTGTTGGAGGGGCTGTGGCCTCACCGTGACTCTATTCCACATATTCTGGGACTGCCCACACATTCGTCCAGTTTGGGATGGGGCTTTCGCCTTAGTTACACAAGTGGTGGGTGCACAGATACCTGAAACCTCTGGGCTGGCTGTTCTTTCATTGGGTGTGGGACTCATTCAGAAGAAAGAAAGAGCAATCGTCTCGCATATACTTTTAGGTACTAGACTAGTCATAACTCGCCATTGGAGAGAGCAGATTGTTCCCACTATACAGGAAATTATTGCAATAGTAAATACCCATATAGTCTACGAAATGATGTTCGCAGCATCTCAAGGCAGATATATGTCGGCTTGCGAGCAGTGGAGGTCGTGGATTGAGTGGTACAAGGTAAAGATTGGTTGAAATCTTCATACATATGTGGAATCCAATGATGTTTTGCGTTTTCGCGATTTATTGTTTATCAGGTGTCGAAGTTCTGCGCTCTTTCCTTCTTGTTTTTCTCTCTTCCTCTCACTCCTTTCTTCCATCCATCTCTACTATTCTTTTTCTTCTTTCTTTCTTTCCCTTCTTCCTTAGTTGACATTCCTGTATATAATTTTGGGATGTCTTAGCACCCTCTGATGTCACGAGGCAGAGTCAGTTCCTACGGGGCTGGCTGGTATATGGGGGGGGATGTGTTGGGTCGGGGGGGGCCTTCCCGATGTGGCATAGCTTGATCCCGAAGGGGGGGGACCGGAGGGATTCCCTTCCTTCTCTCCTCCCGTCCCTCTCGGGGCCATTTTGGCCTGAGAATCTAACTAGACTGTGATTTTCCCTTATAACGGAACTACGCCTATGTTTGTTGTCACAGATTTAGTGGTTATATTTTTGTCAAAGTGGGACTATTGTGTTGAGACACCCTGATGCTGTTGTTGTTGTATGAGGCATCTTTTGTTTGTCATATTTTGTATCTTTGTAATTTTCTTATAATTAATAAAAATGTATTGATTCAAAAACTTATGAGCACAATTCTAGATTTTCCTAGCTTGTGACGGAAAATATTAGTTATATGAAGACAGGAGGCGAATATCTTATGCATTATCTTTCTTTATTAATGCCCATAGCAGAAATTCAACTTATTCAGTGAAAAAACGTTCTTAAAACTGAAGAAAAGAAAACTACAACACCCAGCAGCCCTCTGGCTGGGTCTGCCAATCATGAGGCAGGACAGCTGGTATATAAGGGGCTGCCTCCTTAGAATCCTCCTCTTTCTTGAAGCGAATCAGTAGAAACTCCGGAACAGGAACCAGCCCGAAACATCGGAGCCCTGGAAAACTGGAACTCCGGCACGGGACTCAGTTGACGGCAAGCGGGACTCCGGATCTGGACGCAGATGGAACCTCCACTTCCGGTCTGCGATGAACTAAATCCCATGGCTCAAACAGGAACAGAAAATCCCAACGGGGATAGTGATAACGAAACTTCCGGAACGTATCAGCCTCCGACTTGCAGGATGCGTATTTCAATAGCCTAGAACAAGAGAGACAACACCATGATAGGGTTGGGTCGGGAGGGAAGATATTCGCCTCCTGTCTTCATATAACTAATATTTTCCGTCACAAGCTAGGAAAATCTATATATCAGACAGGAGGCTCATATATTATGCAAGTTCAAAGCTATAACAATATACACATGAATAATAACAATCAAAATAATCTACAGAACCGACATAGATATGTGTTTCTCCGGTCTAAAGTAGAATTGGCGGAAGGTGGTCACTGAAGACCAGTCTGCCGCCAACAGTAAGTCCGAGAGGGAGCCTCCCGAGGTGACGACCTTAGTAGCCATCGCCCCTCTGGAGGAGTGGGCACCAAACAGTGATATGTCAATCCCTGCCATTTCCATGACTGAACGTACCCATCTGGCTAACGTAGCCGAGGAAACCGGAAGATGAGGTTTGACGTAGGAAATAAGGAGTTGGGAGAATTGTGATGATCGCAACGGGCTGTCAAAGACTCATAAGTCTGTAGACAGTGGACCACACACAGGTGTGGATGCGTGGGGAAGAACGGGTAAAAAACTGATTGAAGACCCGTCTTTGTCCTACGCAAGACCGAAAACCTGACTCCTAGAGGCGAGAAGTGACGCCTGGAGATGTCCAAGGCCTTGACGTCTGACACTCATTTGATGGAAATCAGACACAAGAGGACAGTAAGCTTGAAAGATAATATCCTCAATGACAGAGCGTCGTTGTCCCCCCATTCCGAGAACATGGTCAGGACCTTGGTCACGTCCCAAGTGTGTTGGTACTTGGGGTGTGGGGGGCATTTAAACTTAACGCCCTTCAAGAGACGGCGCACCAACGGGTGTTTACCTACCGGTAACAATTCTACAGGGGAGTGGTAGGCTGAGATTGCGGAGCGATAGACGTTAAGGGAACTATAGGACCTCCCGGATTCAAAAGAATCCGCCAGATAGTTGGCCACTATAGACACAGGTGCTTGAACGGGATCAACCTGTCGTTGATCACACCAACAAACCCAGAGTCGCCAGGATGATCGATATGCCGATCTAGTCCCGGGGGCCCAGGCCAAGGCAAGGAGATCCCTAGCTGTTCTTGAAAGGTCGCTGTCCGCGACCGGCACCCCGAAACTAACCATGCGAGGAGAGGTAGGTTGTGGTTTGTGATTAGAGGATGCAGATCCCCGTTCGGACTGGCGAGGAGATGAGGGAAGTGAGGAAGTAACCTGGGGAGATCCACAGTCATTCCCAGAAGGAGGGGAAACCATGGCTGTGTCGGCCACCATGGAGTGATCAGCACGACTGATGCTCTCAGGTTCGCTATGTGGAGGAGGACCCTGAGGATCATCGTGAACGGGGGAAACGCATAATGTGTCCCTTGTGGCCAGGTGTGGCAGGGGGTGTCCACAGCATGCGCCTCCGGGTCCGGCCTCCAGCTGTAAAAGCGCGGGAGCTGATGGTTGAGACGGGAGGTGAACAGGTCCATGGAGAAAGGAACCCATAAATGAGCGAGGGCCAGGAATACTGACCGGTCCAGTCGCCAATCGCTGGAATCGTTCAGGTAACGAGAATTCCAATCTGCCACCATATTTGAAGCACCTGGAATATATTCCGCTACCGGAACTATGTTGCGTTCCAGGCAGAAGTGCCAGAAGTCTTTCGCTAGATCCGCTAGGATCCTGGACCTGGGACCCCCCAAGCGATTGACGTACTGGACTGCAGTTACGTTGTCCATAAGCAACAACACACAGCAGTTGGACGTGTGTGGCAGAAGACTCCTGATGGCAAAGAAAGCATGTTGATGTGTAGCAGGGACTTCTCTGCAGACCCCGTCCCCCCTGTGGACGAGGGACCGCACCGAGCGCCCCAGCCGTGGCGGCTGGCATCCGACTCTATGACAAAGTCTGGGTGGAACTGAAGATGGTCTTGCCGTTCCATTCGACGGCATGACGTAACCACCACCGTAGTTCCACTATGGCTTCTGCGTCCAAAGAGACTTTGTCTGCATAGCGAAGCCCCTGGCGAAGATGTAGAGCCTTGAGTCTCTGGAGGGCTCGATAATGGAGAGGGGCTGGGAAAATGGCCTGGATCGATGCCGATAACAGGCCGACTAAGCCAGCCAGTCCGCGTAAGGACATCCGTTGTTTGTCCAGCACGAAACTGATTTCTTTGCGGATAGTAGCCAATTTGGATTTGGGTAGTCGGAGGACCGCTCGGTTGGTGTCCACCAGGAACCCCAAAAACTCCATCTCTTGAGATGGGGAGAGAATAGATTTCTCGTGATTTATGAGGAATCCCAGGTCCTGAAGCAATGTGACTGCCCAGGAGGCATGCTCGCTTGCCTGGTGAGAGGAATGAGCCATTATGAGTAGGTCGTCCAAGTAGATGATCAACCTCACCCCTCTGCTCCGCAGGGCTGCCACCACCGGCTTCAGCAATTTTGGGGCGGAGGAGAGACCGAAGGGAAGGCAATTGCCACATTCTGTTTCTCCACGGGAAGCGAAGCAAGTGCTGGGAGGTTGGGTGGATGGGAACCGTGAGGTAGGCGTCCTTTAAGTCCACCTTCACTAAGCAGCCCCCGGGACGTAAGAGATCCCGCAGGCAGTGGATTCCCTCCATTTTGAAATGTCGGTATATGACATGTTGGTTGAGATTTCTCAAGTTTATCACTGGGCGATAACCGCCACTCTTTTTTCTGACTAGGAAGAGGTTGCTGAGGAAACCCAGGGAGAGTGGGTCCACCTCTACCACCGCTTGTTTGGTCCGAAGGTCCTGCAACTCGTTGTCTATTAGTACGCCGTTCAAGTTTGAAAATCGAATGGGACGAGGGACCAAATCAATGTCTGGCAGAGAATATAACTCTACCTGATAGCCCGCTACTGTACTGAGTATCCATGCGTCTGCCGTAATCGCAGACCAGGTGTGAATAAAATGTCTCAGTCCTCCCCCTATAGGTATGTGAGAAAAATTGAGGTGTGTTGTACTCACCGGTGGTAGGACGGGAGCGGGGGTAGCCTCTCCCTCCTCGGCCTCTTCAGGGGCGTCCGCGGGGAGGAAAGAAGGGCGCCGGTTGCTCCACTGGTACTGGGTAGGGCTGCGGAGCTTGGTACAGAGCGGGAGCCCTATGGTATGGCCTGTTAGAGAAGTATCGGCCGGCAGAGCGGCCCTTGTATCTGCCGGCCTTGGGAAAAACCTTAGCGGTATTAGACCTTTTTAAAGATGTTTGGGCTTTATCCAAGCTGGAGTAGAGCCCTACCATTTTGTTAATGTCTTTAATCAGCGTGTCTCCGAATAACATGCCCTCTGCAGCCGGGCCGGGTTCTGATTCGGCTAGGTGGGACAGCTGGGGGTCAAGCCTCATGAGGAATGAGCGGCGGCGCTCCATTGAACACGTAGTGTTCGTGCAGCCCAGGAGGCAAACTGCTCGTTGGGCCCAGCCCCTAAGTTGGGATAGGTCTACTGGCTGTTCAGAGACGGTAGCCTGCTCACTGAGGTTCAGGATTTTAGTGATAGGTCCAAATAAATCTAAGACCCGGTCCTGTATGGTCCTAAAGGACCTCTCTATTCCCTTCTTGGAATATTTCCCGTGCTTGGTGAGATACCTCAAGAGTATGGGGTCCACCTCATGAGTGTGCACAACCTTTTTGGCAATGCAGGGACGGGGGCATTCCGCCCTCAACTTGTTTCGGTTTGATTTATCAACCGATCTCCGGGCCCAATATTCGATGTACTGGGCCATCTAGGGTAGAGGTGCCCAGTCCCCGGAGCGTGGATGGCTAATCGCCTCCGGATCGAAAAAGGGCTCACCGTGAGAGTCCAATAATGTCTCACCCTGGGACACAGGGTTGGCGTCGTCATGGAGCGCCATATGCCCACTGCCCTCATATTCATCATCCTCATCCTCAGACTCAAAGGCGTCAACCGCCTCAGACTCCGCGGACGACTCTGGAGAAGAGTCCACGAATGAGTCCGGCTTAGTCCGCCTAGCGGACCGCTGCCTCTGCATATGCATCTCCCCGAGGCTCAGGGGTCGATCAGAGTCTGGGAGGGTAGTGGGTCGGCAGTCCTGGGAGGGTACTGCCTGAGGATTGTTATTTACTTCCCCTGCCGGGGAGTCGGAGGCCACATTAATGTGGCGGCGTTTCTGGGACACCTTGCCCTTCTTTATGGGCGGTATACCATCGCCGGATGGTCCGGACATAGGGGGTGCAGGCTGGGGTACAGACGGGGTTGGGGTAACCGACGCCATGGCAGCCTGGACCGATCTGCTGATCAGCTCCTGAATCTGTGCTGCACTGAGGTAGACTGTAGTGTCTAGGGATGGTTCTACCTCCTCAGGGGCACTAGCAGGGGTATAGGCCCTGTCGTCAGCCATAGCAAAAGATTCAGCTGTCGGCAGACAGCACAGTTATAAGGAATAATAATAAGGCTATAAGAGTATAGTATTAAGGAATAAGGCTTGCCTAGCAACTCAGCTGCAGGAGAGAAAGGAAGACTCTCCTGATAGCCAGTAGTGTTGAGCGGAATACGCCATATTCGATTTTGCGATATTTCACGAATATATAGAAGAATATTCATGAAATATTCGTTAATATGATATTTTATCAAAAACATTTTTTTGAGAAATTTCGCTAATGCGAATGCGAAATTGATTGCGAAATTCTCGTCCGCCCATGCGCCTACGTGCGAACAACACGCGGAAACGGAGATCATTTCCTGGATTACTAAACTAATATGCACTAAACACTAAGGGCCAGATTCTCAAAGAATTCCAGCGGCGTAGCGTAAGCCATTTACACTACGCCGCCGCATCGTACTAGAGCAAGTGCTTTAATCTCAAAGCACTTGCTCCGTAGTTTTCGCCGGCGTCACGTAAATCGCCCAGCGTAAACCCGCGCAATTCAAATGGGGCGGCTTGTATTTAAATGAAGCGTGCCCCCACCTCGAACGAACTGCGCATGCGCCGGCCGGGGAAAAAGCCCAGTGCGCATGCTCCAGCTCACGTCGGAAAGCGTCGTTGAAATCGACGTCAAAGCGACATGAGCGTCATTTACGCAACTCCCTATTTGCGAACGAGTTAGTAAAATGACGTAAGCGACGGAAAAAGCCGACGCTGACCCGACGCCATACTTAACATGGCATCCGACGGCACCCGACGGCATCCGACGTAACTTCGTAAGGTTACTCCACATAGAAGCTGGGGTAACCTTACCCGGACGAAAACGACGTACACGACGACGGGGCGGCGTAAAAGCGATCGGGAATCGGCGTACTAGCCTCATTTGCATATGCAAATGAGAAAACAACGTAAAGGCCACCTAGTGGCCGGAGTTGTCATTACACCTACGATCCGCAAGTGTAATGGTTTTACACTTGTCGGATGTTGCAGCGTATCTATGCAAAAGTGATGCTAAGGAGGAGGGGGGATGGACAGAGGAGGGGGCTCCCCATCCCCCTTTTTTTTATTTTTTTTTTATTTTATTTTTTTGGGGGGGGGATTATATTTTTGGCTTAGTTTGTTTTGAGGGGGGATGATCTGGAATGACAATGCAAAAGTGATGCTAAGCATCACGCGCATAGATACGAGGCAAAAAAAAACGGCGATACGACGGGGTATCTGAGATACTCCGTCGTATCGCCGCTGAGAATCTGGCCCTAACTCTACTTACACAAACTTATATGACTAAACTAAAGCTAATTTTTTATTTATTTTTTATTTTATTTTTATACACAAAACATAGAGACTAAACACACACTAAACTAAGCTACCTTAAAGAAATGTACACTTACACTAACTACACAGAAATCTATCTAACACTAAGCTACACTAACCTGGACAAAACAACACAAATCTGAGCTTTTAGAAAAGCTGTTGGGTCTTTTGCTTTGAAAAAAGCATTTGGTTTTAGAAGCAGGACAACTGTGGTAGGAGAACTCTGATTGGCTCTGATGCAAAAGAAGGGCAGCGAAAGTATTCACATTGCGAATATTCGGCAACATAAAAGGATCGCCTCAGCTACTCAGCCCAGGGTCTCTAATCATACCAGCAATGCTTTTAGACGTTGATGGAGATCACTAGGATGTGATCTGTTTTAAAAATAAATTTGAAAAAATACGAATATTCGCAATAGCGAATATTCACCGCGATATTCGATTAATATAATAAGTTATTCGTGTTTGAAGCAGGATAAATAATATCTCGAATATCGCAATTATTCGTAACGAATATTCGCAATGCGAATATTCTTGAGCAACACTAATAGCCAGAGTCTAACTGGTGAGGGATAAGCCCCTAGGGAATAAATTCTCCAATTAACATTAACTGGTCAGGGATAAGCAACTAGGGAATAAAGAGCCGCTCTTGAAAAAGTTCATTACGAAACGTACGTCGAGCGTGAGAATAGTGACGCACGTCAGCACGCTAGAGATGCACCCGCAGGCTTCCGGTTTGCTGTCTGGGCTGTTTGGAACGCACGCTAGCGCTTCCACTCCTCCACTCCTCCACGGAGGAAACTGATGCAGCGTGCTGGGAGCTTCTGACAGGACACCTATTTTTGTTTTTATTTTTCATCTTATCATTTTTTACCTTGCTGATTGTGGTGTTTGTTCCCTTTCATACCACATTGCTAACCTTTTTATCATTGGACATGCATTTTGTACCCATTATCATTTCATTTATGTAATGCACCTGGATTGTGCATAATAAAAAAACCTCCTTTTTTACTACACTATGGGAGCGTATTTCTTCCTTTTTTCCGGTGGAATGAGGATCTGAATAATCTAAAGGACACACCTTCCCTGGACGGATAGCACCACTGGAGGAAGCTGGGACCCATCTGTGACTACACGCCTAATACCCCTGCAGGGCTGATTAGTTCTGGTGAGTGGGGAATCTGGTGGGGGAGCACCGGACCACAGCGTTACCACGAACTTACACCTTTTTTTGCTGGAAATCTACATCTAAGATTACTGCACATTATCAACGTGATATATGTTTGGATTTTTGCAATTTCATAGGACTGTACTTTTTATTTTTTATTACTAACGTTTGCTCACTTTGCACTTTATCACCAAATGTTTATTATGTTAATGTTGTTATAATATTGTTGCACTCTATTGTATATTTATAAATTTGCAGTACCTATCTCACTAGTCAATACACTGACATTTATACCCTTTTGAACCTATAGGGTGTGGGACACGCGCCACTACCCCTCTTCACACATTACCATTTATTCAATGTTGTATAATATTGTTGCACTCCTATTGTATATTTATAATTTGCAGTACCTATCTCACTAGTCAATACACTGACAACTTATACCCTTTTGACCTATTAGGTGTGGGACAGCGCCACTACGCCTTTCACACATACCATTTATTCAATGTTGTTATAAATATTGTTGCACTCTATTGTATATTTATAATTTGCAGTACCTATCTCACTAGTCTAATACACTGACACTTATACCCTTTTAACCTATAAGGTGTGGGACAAGCGCCACTACAGCCCTTTCACACATACCATTTATTCAATGTTGTTATAATATTGTTGCACTCTATTGTATATTTATATTTTGCAGTACCTATCTCACTAGTCAATACACTGACACCTATACCCTTTTGACCTATAGGGTGTGGGACAGCGCCATCATGGATGGATAAAACCTGATGTAATGGGGCCGCGCTCCGTACCGTACACCGCTCGCCTCTCACTGGCGTAGCGGTGCAGGAGGAGCGAGGTCCATGCTTGAGGACTACGGCCTCTGGTGATTGGAGGACACGTCCCGCCCGCCCCCATAGAGACGCGCTGCCCGGAGGAGAGAGCGCGCGGCGCGACAAAGGAAGGGCGCGAATCAGGAAGGAGAAGAAGGCGGGATGGCGCCGACAGCAAAAAAATGGCGCCGTCTCGCGAGATTACGGATGAATCGCCGGATCGTGAGAAAAAAACCAAGCAAGACCGGTCAGAGCGCCAGCGCACAAGGGGGGTGCGTCGTCGACCGGGAGCCCAACCGGAAGGTTGAGAAGGAGGGGGGAACAAGGGAGAGGCTGAGGGTATAGAGAGAACTATAATGAGAGAAAAAAGGATTACAGGTGGGAGCCTGAAGGGTACCAGCGGGGGAGGGAAAACCCCAGCAGCAGTGATAAAAGAGGGGAGTGTCCCCAGCACCCGGTAAGAAAACAATACAATAGAAAAATTATAGAAACAGGTGAAAAACACAGTGTACTTATCTGAGTTCTTGCTATGAGCAGAAAGAAAGAGGAGGATTCTAAGGAGGCAGCCCCTTATATACCAGCTGTCCTGCCTCATGATTGGCAGACCCAGCCAGAGGGCTGCTGGGTGTTGTAGTTTTCTTTTCTTCAGTTTTAAGAACGTTTTTTCACTGAAAAAAGTTGAATTTCTGCTATGGGCATTAATAAAGAAAGATAATGCATAAGATATGAGCCTCCTGCCTGATATATAACTGTATCTAGATAGAAAAAAAATATTTACTACATTAACATATCTATCCAAACATGGAAAAAAACAATAGTTTTCCTCAAAATAGCTAAAGAGGTAATTTCGCAGAGCCATTGAGATAAAGACTGTAACTGGAAAATGTAACGCTAAGGTACTGGCATACACAGTGGTGTAATCAAAAGCTAACAAGTGATTCAACAGCTAAAAATGGCACTTGAACGTGTAGATAAAATAGCTGACAGTTCGGCACTTGACCTTCTGGAAGGTGAGTAGCGATAAAGAATACATTACTACTTTCAGTGCATAGTACAGAAACTGTTTACCACTCACAACTAAGTGACCAAAGATCTCAAGTCTATACAGACTGTTTTATGTTTACTAACCACATTGATCAACTTGGGAGTGATTTAAAATTATTATTATATTGGGTATAGATCCACCAACAATTATGTAAAGCAAGGGGCTTACATGATTCATCATACCCCACAGTTGTTGATAAATTAAATTGAGATTGCACAGAGATTGTAATGTGTGTGGCCAGATTTACAAACACATGTGGAAAATGTAAGAAAAAAAATATACGTTTGCTTCACTCCTTATCTTCAGCATTTCATGTCTGAGCTGAAAAAAAAAGTTATTTACTCATGATATGACTAGTGACGGGCGAATTAAATCTAAACATATTTACTCATAGACTAGTGATGTTACGAGAGACTAGCAAGAACCCTACCTTAGAGGCAAATCCAAACAAAGTCTAGAGGGGGTAGGTTTTGTAGCTAATTTCTTGCTATGTTTAGGGTTAATATGCAAACTTCTGTTAAACAAGGCATGAAAGATTGGGCATTGCCCTGGTGGACATGTACCAATATAAAAAATTGCTGTAAATCAGGGAGAGAGTCTTTTCATGCAGCTTTGAGGGCAACATTGAACATAACTGAATTCTTTAAATAACATGCTTGGGGATGCCTTAAAACCCCAAATTATATTGCCGCTTACCAATCATTAGATGTGGTAGCTCCATTAGTTTTATTTTATTTGTTTTTTTTCCCCTCTGTTTTCACCTGGTGATCTGGCCAGTAACACACCTCCTTTCTTAGTGAGACAAAACTCTGGAGGCATGAGCATATGAGACACAGCAGACACCAGCATAGGGGGATGGGGAGTGTTAAATGTATTAGCAGATTTAGAACCACTCGAAAATTAAAACCACACTCTAGCTAACACTTTATAATCAGTTACAGAAAACTTTTTTTTTCCTCTTTTGGGAAAAAGGATTTGCATGGATAAATAAAAGCTGATTCTTTTAATCACCAGTGCCAGTGTTATGTGTTTTTTTTATCATCCATGTAAACTGATAAATTTTGCTGCAGAGTTGTTAGAATCTGCAGCTAAGTAGACCAGGCACATAGCTAAACAAGGTAACTGAGACCAAACAAATTATATATTCTGTATATTCAAGTGATATTTATTTACAATGAAAAATATCAAACCATGAACACAGCAAACAAAGCACACAGTAAACGTGAACAACCCCAAACAGGACCAAAAACCCTGCTAACAAGAGCTGGGACCAAAATCGTGACACGCCGTGGGAAGGGAGGAAAAGCCTTAAGTAGCCGCCCAGCACCTGAACACTATTTAGCCTGACTACTGGGAGACACCTGTTGGTGGACACTGGAGCTGCAGCACACAGCCCAGAACAGGATAGTTCCACCAGCAGGTGAACTTAATCCTAATAGGAGTGCTGTGAAAAATAACAGACCTGCTGGCTAGATTAGTGGATGAAAATGAAAGAAAGAAACATTAAAAAAAAAAATTAATACAGCCGTCACATCTAAGAATGATACTGCATGATGGCTGTAAAAGCATTTGTTTCTCATTCTTTCCAGCTGCATTGATGCAGCCATTGAGAAATACTGTGAAAGCTTTTATTGGCCACAGCTATGACATGGTACAGGGCTGCTGTGAATGGCCCTATACTATGACTAATCACAGAGATCACACAGTAGTAAACAATGATGCCAGGAAACAACATACTGTTTACTGCAGTCTATGTGATCGCTGATTGACTACAGTGATCACATTAAACCAGGGCCACCCACAGCAGCCCCATACAATGACCAGTGTTGCACTGTGCCCAGTGGACAGGTACGTCCACCCGCATCGGCTCTCTTCCTGTACGTTTATGTATTATAGCCTGACGGGAAGCAGTTAAAATTACAAAATGCCTTTTTGTCTCTTTGCCTAACTATCTATTCTATCCAATGTAATATATTTGTACAAATATGTAAGATTTTTGGATGCAGAAGGAGCGATTTGTGTTATATGTATTCCAATTTTTCCAAAACCTGCAGCACTTGAACTAAGACTTTCCTTTGTGAACTCAACATGCAAATATAACTTTCACTATAATGAGAGACAGAAACGCACCACACAATTAAACACCAAATAAACATGCAAATATAACTTTCACTATAATGAGAGACAGAAACGCACCACACAATCAAACACCAATTAATCAGTCAATTTGCATTTTAAAGAATGTGCAATACCACTTCTTCCTCATGTGAACATGACCACCATAAAACAATCTAGATGGCAACTCACCATAATGTTGGACCCCACATATTTAAAAGTCAATTTACACTTAGGCCCTGTACACACGAGCAAATAGATTTGTTCAAATCGGTCGGACCGACCGATTTGAACAAATCTGTCTGCTGGCAGTTTTGGTTTGATCGCGGTACACACGATCAAACCAAAATCCCCGCCAGCAGACAGCGCGGTGACGTGGCGGTGATGTTGACGCCACTACGTCACCACACCAGGAAGTAAATTAGTTCCGCGCATGCGTCAAATGTATTCAACGCATGTGCGAGAAGATATGTCTGCTGGTTAACGTACTAACCAGCAGACATATCGGGCGGACGGATTCACAGCCGACAGATTTTAAAGCATGCTTTAAAATCTGTCGGCTGGCCAAATCCGTCTGCTCGCCCATACACACGATCAAATCTGTCTGCTGGGACGGTCGGGCAGACCGTCCCAGCAGACAGAAAGCAGTGCTAAAAGCAGTACAATTATTTTGCATGGAAATTTGGTGTTTTACATTGTAGGCCTGCAATTCTTAGGAATAACTCACTTGAATCTGTCCAAACGAGAGTCTAGTAGACATCCCGGGTATGATAAAGTTTGAAAAAATAAATTTTTTAAATTATAATATAATAAATAACTATAAATAATTATAACAAATAATAATGCAATTATAATAAAAAAATATTCAATAATGTAATCATATCAAAAACACTGAAATTTGCTCAGTTGCAGAATTGTTGCTGTGATTACTTTTATTGTTTGATGACCAATTTCCCCACAAATCGCTATCGCTCAATTCTGCAAGTGATTCTAATTAATTATCGCTGTTTTCTAGCTGGTCTAAAACCGCTTTTGATGTTGCTAGGGACACTTTTTGGTTGCTAGGGACAATTTCCAGTTTCCAGGCAGAAAGAACAGCATTTATAATCAAAAAGTGCATGCAGGGCACTGGGCAGATCAGTAGGGACAAAGGGGGGTGTGTATTTATTTCATACAGTACTGTAATCTATAAGATTACAGTATACTGTATGTATTGTGTGCATTTACTTTTTTGAATTTGGCGCCGATCTCTGCCCCTGTGCGTCGTAACGTCGCAGGGAACGGAGCTCGGCACTGTGTGAATCAAGCGAGGAGACACAGCTCGATCACACAGAGGGGGGACATCGGAGGATCCAGGGACAAGGTAAGTAACCTCTGCCTGTGGATACTGCGATGCGATCCCGAGTCTGGCTCGGGGTTACCGCTATTGGTGCTGAAATTCCACCCCGAGCCTGACTCGGGAATACCACCAGGGGGGTTAAGAAGTATTGGCAAATTTTAAAGAAAAAGATAAGATTTTAGTCCCCCTTTTACTTGAACAGCTTTTTGTGCTTTTTAGAAATGTTCCTTGTTTGGGCAGACTTGTGGCTCCCAATATTATAGCGCAATTGATTAGGTCTATTTTGTAGTTTTATAGGTTTTTTTTTTTTCCTTGTAAGAGGTGTATTATATGCAAATTAGAATGTCATAAAATAAGACTTTTACCCAAGAGTACTTAGAGAGAATTTCCTATTGACACATTAATCTATTGTAATTTTAAGCTTGCAGTATATCTATTATAGTGCCCGTGTGGTCTAAAATATGATAAATAGCAAGGTTCACAAAGGCACTGCAAGTTACAATAAGAGAGCACATTAACAACATTAGTAAATGATTGAAAGGACACTGTCTGTAGATGCATTTTGCACATTGCCATAATAAGGATCCTACAGGTGTGACCTGTAGGTAAACTGACTCTACACTAGAGAAGTTGAAATAGAAAAAGTGAAGTCTTCAAACTTGAGACTAGGGGATTTGTGAATTTTTAATCCCCCCATGGTTTTAATATTTAATGAGATATGAAGTTATTCATTGATATTAAATAGTGTATCAATTTAATATACAGTATGAATGTATACAGTATATATATATATATATATATATAGTGTTTTTTTTTTTGCATTTAAGTTATGTTATAATCTACAGAAAAAAAGCACTGGGAAAAAGAAAATAAATCTTTCCCAAAAACAAATTCTTCGAAGAGGAACTGCGGTATTTGAAAGACTAAAACAGTTTATTAAATATTCCACAAAATACAACAATTGATCTAATTAAAGTGAATACATCCACCTCCACCACATATATCAAAAAATTTAGACTATAGTCTAAACGGACACAGATGGCCACCACATTCAGACATACATATCAGCCACTCAACACTCCTGCAGAAATGATATTATAACAGCATTCCAGGAATTGAATAGAAAAGTTTGGGTCTTCATTAACTTAACCAGCTGGAAATGATAGTTTTGTTATAAAGTTCATGCAACGGCCCCTGATTGGGTAATTGAGAGAGTGTGCTGCTGGCTTTTCACACAATTTGTAGTGAAACTACACACACTCCACGTGAACATGGATGCTTTAAAGGCATATGATGATGTTCCCAATTATTGGTTGAGTACCGGCACTATTTAAAAGGTATGGACAGACACATGCCCTGAAGAAGCTCGGTCACAAGTGAAACGTGTAAGAATTACGCCATCACGCTCCTCGCTGTGAGGGCACAGATGTCCTATCCACCAGACAAGCCCTCCCCATATTCTCTGGCTCTATCCGGGTAATGTGTTAAAGACACTGTGCTCCACACATGAGACCTATCTGCACACCCAGTTGGACTTTACAGGAATGACTGTTGTTGAACTAATTCCACGGATTAGCAGTTTATTGCCCCCGAGGATGATGGTGTATATTTTTTTTTGTCTTGATAGGGTTTTGTTTTACAATAAATTCCCCCACTTGTGCTTGACTAAAATCAGATGTAGCCAAAGTGTTGTTTTTTTTGTTTTGTCTTATATGTTTTAATGTATGTATTGTTAACCACTTGCTGACCGCTGCACGCTGATTTACGGTGGCAGAATGGCACGGGCAGGCAAATGGGCGTACCTGTATGTCCCTTTGAATTTGCCGCCTAGTGGGCGTGCATGCCACTGCGTGCCACGTAAGCGTGCCCACGGGTCCCACGAACAGGATGAGAGATGCCTATGTGAACAAGGCATTTCCCTCTTCTGCCTAACAACATGACAGTTATCTACTGCTCCCTGTCATCGGGAGCAGTGATCTCTGTCATGTTGTAGTGAGCCCATTCCCCACCAATTAGAACATCTCCCTAGGACACTCTTAACCCCTTGATCGCACCCTAGTGTTTAACCCCTTCAATGCCAGTGTCATTTATACAGTAATCAGTGGCTAGTTGTAGCTCTGGTCGCTGTATAAATGCCAATAGTCCCAAAATAGTGTCAAAAGTGTCTGATGTGTCCGCCAGAATGTCGCAGTCCCGATACAAATCGCAGATCACCACCATTACTAGTAAAAAATAAGAATAATAAAAATGCCATAAATCTATCCCCTATTTTGTAGACGCTATAACTTTTGCACAAACCAATCAATATACACTTATTGCAATTTATTTTACCAAAAATATGTAATAGAATACATATTAGCCTAAACTGTGGAAGAAATTAGTTTATCTATATATATTTTTGGGGATCTTTATTATAGCAAAACTTTTTGTTTATAGCACAAAAAATAAAAACCTGCAGGGGTGGTCAAATAGCACCAAAATAAAGCTCTATTATTTTTTTTGGGTACAACGTTGCACGACCACGCAATTGTCAGCTAAAGCGACATAGCACAGAATCGCAAAAAATGCTCTGGTCAGGAAGGTGGTAAATCCTTCTGGGGCTGAATTGGTTAATATTTAATCAAATAAGAAAGTTTACCATTTTCTTAGACAACACAATGGTGTGTTTTAATGTAAAAAAAAAAATGAAATCGCTCTGCAATTTTCCTAGGGAAAGTGCATGTACATTCATTCTGTACAAATAGGCCAAAAAAGGTTGCTTTTAGACTATTTCTTGTATGTAAATGAATCTGCACTGGGATTAAAAATGTAATTTGAAAATAAGGTTGCTAACACAGAGAGTAACATATCTTGCTCCCAAATATAAAAATATAAAGCAATAATGCAGGGCCAATATATTGCATAAACAAACAAATAGATGTACAATACACGCCAAATTAAACCATAAAACTATATAAATATGTATGTGTAAAAAAAAGTCCACAGTGTGTCTAATGGTGATTGATGAAAAAAATATGTTCCAACAATGCTAGTAATCCTGATCATCTTGTGCAAACGGTTCTCAAATAGCCAATCATTGACATCAAGTGAATTCAAAGCTTACCAGAATGAATGGCTACCATTACAGTAGCATAAACACCTGAGTGAAAAAGCAATCAAATCAGTGCTTAAGTGACCAATCACCAATGACATGTGGATTCAAAACTCACCATAACAAATGGCTACAGTTACAGCAGCATACCTGTAAATGCCTGCATAAAAATTAAGTCCAACAGGGATCAGTGTGGTAACCTGTTTGCAATGGTACCTCCTAGTATATTCCAGCTAGGGATAAATAAAGCTCACCAGGAGCCCAAAGGAATTCCTTATAGTTTAGTAGGTTTAGTATCAGAATAAGTAAAATCACATAAAAACAGAGCAAAAGATCCAGACCCAGGATTGCGCAGTGGCATGACGTCAATGCCAGAATCTCCACCCCAATGCACTTCGTCCAATAGGACATTAGCAAGGGGTCATCTGGTCTTGACATCTGTTCATTTCCAATAAAATCAGCGCCACTACAAGTCACGTGGCAGCCATCTTGCCGGATATTGTGTGACAGCCATCCAGCTGAGGATGTTGATGTCAGGCAAGAGATGGTAATATCGCATAGCATAGCGTGAATCTATCCACAGCCGCCCCCTATTCATGTGTCCGGCCCCTTTATGGTCACCGGACATGTAAATTACAGCAGTCAGTTTTTTTTTAAGAACCCGATTAGAGCCAGAGGCTCTAATAGGCTTCAAAATAGGGTGGATTTGGCATGAAGAGCATTGCGCCTGGAGCCCACCCAGGTGCGTTACAGCAGCAAATGAAAATTTGCTTTTGCAACACTGATCCCAGTTTACAGCCAATCGGAAATCAGGTATGAAACCTGTTTCCCAATTGGCCAAAACTTCAGGCAATCGTATTGGATGCCTAGCGCTGGGAGGAGCAGAGAGGAGACACCACGGAAGCTGCTCCAGGAGATGACACCGGAGCAGCTTTCCCGAGCCCTCCACGCTGAAAAATGCCCACATCCGATCGATGTTCATGTCATGTCATATTGTTATCTGACAGCAATTTGTTTTGAGTATCTGGATTTATATATTTCACTGAATAATGATACATAAACTATGCCTGCATATTGTAGCAAATAGTTATACTTCTTTGTTGTCCTCTGACTCATTTTAATTTACACTTTAGGTGATAATAGTCTTTGCGTGAGAAGCAGGTAATGCATAGATGATACTTGACTCTGAGGAGTGGTGGCCAAAAGAAATTGCAAATTTACCATGTGCATATTTGAAATAATCATGTTTACTGTAGATGCAGTGTTCTTTAACGCATTTTGTTATTGCTATATACTGCTAATAAAATAATGAATCAATTTAATGTCTGAAGTACTGTTGTGGGCTAAACGCTGAAGAATAAACACTGTTTCTTGCACACATTGTGACATCTGTGTCCCCTTATTATCTACTGCCAATGTTTCCAGCAGACAAAATGTTTTTATCTTTTATCAGCTAGTAATTTCAATTGTTACGTTCTTCTTCATCTAATGATAAAACAAGTACAATTACTTTGCTTGCTAGATGATTGCATAGGCCGGCAAAACATAGAGCAAATTTCTTTCCTGGTACCATGGGTTGCAGGAAAGACATTTGGGGGGAATCCCTCCTGTGGAGGCATTGTGTTCTCCTGGGGGGGGGGGGGGGCAGGGAAGCTGTCCCATCGGGAGAACATAGTGATTATTGGTAATGGCTAAAACGGCTGTAGGCGATAATCGCATGTACATTTTATCAATTGATCAACTTGGGTACATTCAGCCTGCCCATACATGGTTCAAATCTTGGCCGGTTCCTGCTAAAGAAGCCAACATTCAAACTGTTTATGGCCGGCTTTAGGCTAAATATACACAGACTTGGAGGCTTGAAGTGTATTTTCACTTGGTTTCATGTCCTTATTGTTCATTTTTGCTCTGATGTTGCTGTAATTCTCCTCTGTTCTGGACACTTCCTGGTTGTCTGTTTCCCTGTGACCACAGTACTGGGAGCTTCTAGCTTCGTTTTCCAAACCATCACTGCTCTATGGCTCTGTATAGCACAGATACAGGATAACATGCAAAAACAAAACTACTGTAGATCCAAAAACGAAACTTAAAAACTACAGGTACATTATATGATTGATTTTTATTTATTTTTAATCGTTTTTAAAAGGAATCAGTTAACTATTATGTCTCTATACCCTGTAAACAGTAATTTCAGAAAAATTACAACTCCTTTAAGCCTCCAAATATCGGTGTACATAAAGCAGGAAAATGCACTAAAAGCAGCATATTTCAAACACATTTAGGCACGTCTTGTGCTGAACATTAATGCATTCTATTGGGCAGAATATTAATTTATTCTGGACATTGGAATGCATTAACTCTCAAACGCTAAACACATCTAACATTTATGCACATTTAGATGCATATAAGCATGTTTCACATTTTTTCTGCTCCTCTCCTGAACACTTCCTTGGCATTTTTTTGTTTTTTTCTGAGCATAAAGGCTCTTCTTCCAATATACCTGAAAATACCTACAGTATGTGTGAATGGATACATATATATGTTTACATATTGAAGGGCTTTTACAAGCTGAAAAAGAAAAAAACGCTCAAAGTAATTCTACCTGTACAGGATTGACCCCGACAGTATGGGTTTTTCAACTTGTGCGTGAAACCCGGCACAACACAACATATCCCCCCCCCCCTGCATGATATGCCCACATGATCGGTTTTGAAGTCATTGGCTGCTGGGACCGGCAGTG
This sequence comes from Rana kukunoris, assembly GCA_029574335.1. NCBI lineage: Eukaryota > Metazoa > Chordata > Amphibia > Anura > Ranidae > Rana > Rana kukunoris. Next base: position 351,368,344 of record CM056053.1, on the reverse strand, counting down.
TCCTAGCAACCAATGATGTTTTTGCTGATGCTCACACTCAGGCCACGTACACACGAGGAGACATGTCCGCTGAAACTGGTCCGCAGACCAGTTTCCGCGGACATGTCCGATCGTGTGTACAGCCTAGCGAACATGTTTCCAGCGGACAAAAGTTTCTAAGCATGCTTGTCCGCTGGAAACCTGTCCGTCGGACATGTCCGCTGGTTAGTACGCTTAACCAGCGGACCGAAATCCCGCGCATGCGTCGAATTGATTCGTCGCATGCGTTGAAACATTGAACTTCCTGGTTTGTGCACGTCGCCGCGTCACCGTCACCGCCACGTCACTGCGTTCTCTATCCGCGGGGATTTTGGTCTGATGGTGTGTACACACATCAGACCAAAATATCCCAGGAGATGGACGTGTCCGATGAAAACGGTCCGCGGACAGTTTTCATCGGACATGTCTTCTCGTGTGTACAGGGCCTCAGAGTTTCCCTAGCCATAGATCTTGTCCACCTACCAGCTCCGCCCCCTAACTCCAACCTTCTGCTAAAACAGCCCAAAGGAGGCCACCATAGTGTGTAGGCTGTGCAACCTCTTCTAATGTGCCTCCGCTGCCATTCCGCTGTCCAGGGGACTGTTTGCCAAACACCACCTGCTACCACCCGATTTCACAAGGTAAGAAAGGAGGGGAGGCTGCACAAGATGAAAGGAGTATACAGGTTTTGGGGTGAGGTTGGACAAGATGAGGGGGCAAGGAGACAAGGGAGGAATAAAGAAGCTGCACAAGATTAATGTGGGAGAGGAGAACTAAGTGGGAGGTATCAGGGGGTGCACAAGATGTGGGGGGTAGGGAAGCTTCACAGGGGAGGAGAAAAAGCTGCAAGGTGGATGGGGTAGCTGTACAAGGGGAGTGGGGTGGGATCATGGGGAAGTAGCACAAGGTGGTGAATGTGTCACTTGGTTTTAGGGACATTGTGGTAGATGCACAAGGTGAGTGAGAACGGGCAGCCCTGCCTGCCACTGATCCACCTCCAGCCTTGCCTCAGAGAGACCCTTGATCACCCCCTCCCCTCCAGCTTTCCCCTGGGCTTTGCTCCTTTCTGTCCTGCAGTGGCTCAAAAGTTCTGCGGTGGTGGCTCCTGCAGTATGGGGGCTAATCACACGCAATGTCTGTGTTTGTAATAGTGTGAACCCAGTCTTAAACATCAAATAGGAGTTGGACTCAGCTTCTGACTTTAACTTGTTCAATTAAGCTTTGACAATAAAACCTAGAGGCTGCTTGGTCATTATGCACAGCTGCACCAGAATATGTGTGCACCAACTTTAGTTAATGTCCCCCTGAGTGTTAAAAATTAATATATGGTTTAGCAATAGGTAGTATATGGATTTTTTTGTACTGTGCAGTATCTCTGGCCCACTTTGTTCCTTATTGTAAATTCTATAGTTACACTGGGGTATTTATTAAATTTCCTATATGACAGTCAATCCCTAATGTTGCTACTTATCCACTGCCACCCATTTGGATTGCATAACTGATGTGATTATACATTGGTATGTAGCCCCTGAGCATCCCTTGAAAATGTTCCAGTATTTAAAGATATATTTAATGTGCACATGTATTTCATCCGTACAGTCTGTATTAAATAGTTCCATGGTGTCAGTCTTGGTGTTCTGAATTAATTTGAAAGCTGTATTCTGTGGCTTTTCTGTTGCCTCTGGGAACCTTACAAGGTTTTAATAATTACATTCAAGCCCACTCCAGTAACTGATGGGAAATTTAACTCTACACAATGATGACTATGTACATGCAGTGATCCAAATTCAATATAGCAATTAGAATTTCTATTAACATTAAGTACTGTGGTTTAACCACTTAAGGACCGCCTACTGCACATTTACGTCGGCAGAATGGCACGGCTGGGCACATCAACGTATATATACGTTGATTTTAGTACCCAGCCGTGGGTCGCGGGCGCGCGCCCGCGACCCGGTCCGAAGCTCCGGGACCGGGACCGCGGGATTCGCGGACCCGATCGCCGCTGGAGTGCGGCGATCCGTCCCTGGAGCGGAAGAACGGGGAGAGCCGTGTGTACACACGGCTTCCCCGTGCTTCTCTGTGGCCGCAGCATCGATCGCGTCATCCCTGTAACAGGGGGACGCGATCGATGACGTCACACCTACAGCCACACCCCCCTACAGTTGTAAACAAACACACTAGGTCTCACATCCCCTACAGCGCCACCTGTGGTTAACTCCCAAACTGCAGCTGTCATTTCCACAGTAAACAATGCAATTTAAATGCATTTTTTGCTGTGAAAATGACAATTGTCCCAAAAATGTGTCAAAATTGTCCGAAGTGTCCGCCATATTGTCGCAGTCACGAAAAAAATCGCTGATCGCCGCTATTAGTAGTAAAAAAAAAAATAATTAATAAAAATGCAATAAAACTATCCCTTATTTTGTAAACGCTATAAATTTTGCGAAAACCGACCGATAAACGCTTATTGCGATTTTTTTTACCAAAAATACGTAGAAGAATATGTATCGGCCTAAACTGAGGAAAAAAAATGTTTTTTTATATATTTTTGGGGGATATTTATTATAGCAAAAAGTAAAAAATATTGCATTTTTTTTAAAATTGTCGCTCTATTTTTGTTAATAGCGCAAAAAATAAAAACCGCAGAGGTGATCAAATACCACCAAAAGAAAGCTCTATTTGTGGGAAAAAAAGGATGCCAATTTTGTTTGGGAGCCACGTCGCACGACCGCGCAATTGTCAGTTAAAACGAAGCAGTGCCGAATCGCAAAAAGGGGCAAGGTCCTTTACCTACATTTTGGTCCGGGTCTTAAGTGGTTAAATATATAAAAAACAAAAACAAAACAAAAAAGTGGACATTTCTGGATAAAATAACATTGTTAATATTACTGATTTTTTTTTTTACCAATAGAAAAACTATGTAAAGTGTATATTATGGTAATGTAGATGTTGAAAAGCCTATTACTTGGCTTTCTAGTATGGGCAATGAAAGCAGACACCACAACAAAATTAATAAGGGGTATAGAAAATCTTGGATATGGTACAGTTCATCCAAATTTAATTTGTTTCATCAGGGAATTGTACACTCTGAAATTCATTATGATTGGCACAGCTGCAATCTTTTAATATTCATTTACAGATTCACTGTAATAACTCTGCAGGGGAATCCATTTAGCATGACTAGAGGTACCTTTTTCCACATTTATATATTTATGTTCTAGTTTAAACAGAAAAATGGTATTGCTATAATAAAGAGGGCTACAATTTATACAATAAATTACATCTTTCTTTAAAACAATTTGTTTTGGAGATGAACTCTTTCTTGAAATGTGTAGACAACTAAAATAGTTTCCGATATTCTGTTGTGTGTGCCAAGGCAAACAACTACCGCTGAAGGAACAGCGCCTAGGGATAATGTCATGTTTCTTATTTTAAGCCTGTAGGTAAATGCCCCAAACACTCAAAATTTATAGAAATTACAAGAATTTTGCTGAATCAGAATACCTATTCATGGCTACAACATGGCATTACTTAAAAGTACCTTTTTGGAGGTAGTTATTTGCAAAATATGCATCCAAGTGAGAATTGACCTAAAATCTGTTGGTTTTCAGTACTGAAGACACATTAGTGTAGCTTCACGTGATTTTTTTTTTTTGCAATTTTTTTTTTTAGAGAGAGTCGAATAATAAAGAACACAAAAAAAACACACATACAAAGAACATTTTGCAAAACAATATGGAAAAGTTTTATCAATCGTTTATTTTTTCTCAAGCTGATTTCACCCAAACAGTGAACATGGGGCAATTTAAAGGGGTTGTAAAGGTAAAAGTTTTTTTACCTTAATGCATCCATCTGCCTGGACATCGTGTGGTGAGAGGGCTCATGCCAAGAGCTTTATACTGTTTGTCACACACCTAGATTGTCTGCATAGTGCTGCTGGGACCTGTAGTCCCATGAGACAGTTCAGATCTAGAGAGTAACATGTGCATAGGCCTCAAGCCTGAATTGATTGATTGGTGACTGCTGCTACTGGTGTGCTTCTAGGAAGGAGTGCACAGATACTTTTCACAGTTTAAACTACAGTTCTATGTTGTTCTACACTACCTATTAATCAGAGAGCCCTTTGGATTACAATTTCTGTTTTACAATTGCTAGCAGAAGAAAGAAGATCAGAGACTAGACAGTGTTCTTATAGCAAGGCCTTGCAGTGCTGCTACCATTTACTAGAGACGGTAAGGGGGGAAAATTGAGTTCATTATACTGTGCTATATTATTCTTGCTAAATGCTGTGTGCCGCATATTAGATTTCATAGTGGCTGCATGGTGTGCTGGAAGTGGGAAGGTGTTCAGTGCTGAGTTTGTTCACTGAACATTAGTCCCACTTGGAGACGCCCCTGTTAGGCTAATACAGGTGGTTCTCAGGCGGTTGCTACTTATAGCCTCATGTTTCATTGTTGTACACCAAATGCGGTTTTATGTTAATGATAAAATCTGTTCTAGTAAAGTTACCCTTTGCTTTAACACAATCTGTTGTGAGGCTTGTTAATTCTTCAAGCAGGTGCCCTAGTGTATGCCCGGGTGACAACACAGGTAAATTGAATGTAATCTGTGTCTGATTACTTGTCTTTCTATCATTGAGCTTCATATCAGCACTGCACCACAGCTGTGTCAAGGGGAGTGAGACCAAATTACTGGGGGGGGGGGTGTTTAAGCAGAGTACAGGTCCAAATATAACCAGCGGCTCCTTCGGGGGTGAGCGCTACACTGGCATTAGCTAGATTAGAAATGTTCTCCATTTCTAAACCTCTGGGCACCATTCTTTTTTGATTCTCCCCATATTGCTTTTCCACTGTTCCACATTCCTCTGCTTAACACACAGCAGCTTTAAAGTCAATCTTTGCAGTTGCTCAGCACAGCTCTCAGTGGCAACCTTTATGTTGGATCTTTGCAGTTCAGTACACAGCACTCTGTTTCTGACTCTTACAGCTCACTACACTGTACACCATTCCTGCCAATTATCCATTGTTTTTTCTAGTACCAGAGGGTGGGATTTCAGTTCAGCTGCAAATGCAGTTATTCCATATCCCTCTCTCCCCTCTCCTTGCATCACTGTTCTATTATAATGAGGGAGAGAGACGACCTGCAGTGGGTGGCCCCCAAAAAGCTTGAGCTGTGAGGTTCCAGCCCCCCAAAAGAGAACAAATAAAGGAAGTTCATTGTAAATTTTAAACTCACTTTAAGTCTGCCTCAAGCAATTTTGAAAAGTATGCATGTTTATGGTTTTTCCCTTTCCAGACATATTCGAGCCAATAACTTTTCAATTCACATTCAGAATTTTTGTTTATTGGCAACGAGTCCAATTTGACCTCATTTTCTTCTCTCCCAATTTAAGGAATTAGCCTCAAAGTCACATTATGTAATTAACAATAATAAATAATCTACCACGTAAACAGTCACATTGTATATTTATAAATATTAAGATGCCATTTAAAAATGGCAAAATGTCTAAGCAACTTAAAATTTGAACACAGATCTCAATAAAACAGAGGTTCTTACCACACCCAGGCTAATAAAAATGTTCTATTGCTATTTTGTGCCCCCTTTGAAAATACTTTTTTTCATGCCCTGTCCTATCACCAGAACCTAAAGTGAGAGGAAATCTTCCCTATGAGAACACATAAATAAACCTAGACAGAAGTTGTAACCCCTAATTTTTCAAAACTAGACAAAAATAGTACAAGCTCTATTTTAATGTGATGACTACAATTTAACTTGTCAGTTAACACAGGATAATCAGCTGTTGACACATTTGTTAAGTTAATTTGGCATTAAGTAGACACTTGCAGAATGTTGAATGCTGATCCTTACATTTGTGACCCCTGTGAGTTCCTAGGTTTGTATGCTCGCCTTTAGATTATGCAGTTTGCAAAAAATATGTCGACAAAGATTCAGTATTGTTTCTGGCTGTGATAGATAAAGATTCAGTGATGCTTTAGGCCGAATTAATGCTAAGTATACTGAAAAAGTAGTGTGACTATATCTTTAAAAACGAACAGAGCTAAAATATGTCATATGCTATTAATGGTGTAGACACTAAATATAATTTATCCCCAAAATATATTGTATGCACACACTCAACAAATAAAGTTGATTAAATATATTTTATTAGGTGCATTTTCTAATTTATATTTACGTTTTATTTATTTTTTTAAATGTCTACCTGTTCCATTTTGCTGTCCTATTATTTCAACACGTTAAAAAAAAAAAAAAAAAAAACTGTAGAAAGGAGGGAAGGAAAGAATAAGGCTTAACGTCCTTGAATTTATTAAACACTTAGACACTCTAGGTGACTAGACCAGAAGGTATTTTCTTTTGATAGTAATATCAGTCTAAAATGTTTGGTGAGCTTGATAAATTTGTCCCAAGTGTATTAATAAATCTGTACACAAAAACTTTTAAAGGATATCACTGATTTGTTAATCCATAGTTTATTGTGTTAAATAATATGCTCTGTAGTATAATATTGTCAGGGTATACAGTATTTAGTTATTTTTGACACAGGTCAAGAATATAAATACTCATAATGAATTATCAAAAAAATGGTGATTGTAAAGTCTTGTTTCTTTTTTCTATTAAAAATAACAAGCATATACTTACCTGCTCTGTTGCAGTGGTTTTGCTTCTGTGCTCATGGCCCCTCCATTCCGATGAGTGCTGCCACAGCAAGCAGCTTGCTATGGGGGCACCTGAGGCGGGTCACTGCTCCCTGTTTCCATTCAGACACAAAGCCTGGCCCACCCCTCTCTCTCATGATTGGCTAGCCAACTTTGATTGACAGCAACGGGAGCCAATGGCGCCTCAGCCAATCAAGAGGGAGAGTCTCGGACATTTGTGTACATTGCTGGACAGAGAGGGGGCTCAGGTAAGTAATAGAGGGGCCAAGGGGGGCTGTTGCACACATAGAAGGCATTAGGATAAAAAAACGTAAAAACTTAAAAAAACGTTCTGACTTTACAACCCCTTTACGTGTTAACATTTCACCTAAATCAGAGCTAACACCCATGTAATTATAGGTATCGTTGCTGTCACTTCACAATCCTTAAATTAATTTGTTTTGTATTATATTGTACCTTACAGTATATTGCAATCTGGCAACCAATATCTTGCCTAGTCTTTCTCAGCCTATTTGCTTCCTTGTGGGAGGGATTGAAAGCAAAGTGTTTGGAAGTACACAGAGTAGGGTGGAAGAAAGCCAATGACCTCTGACCTAGACAGCTATACTGGTTTAAGAGGGGTCTTCCCAGGACTATCATGACCCTGTTGCAGCACTCTCACACCACCAAGAAACTGGGCTGGCCATTAGGAACAGAGCACCCCAAACTAAGGCTTTTCAAGACTAAAACTAAAGCAACTAGACAAGATTTTCTCTCCTGTCATGACCCTGATTTTCTTCATGAACCTCAAAAAGTATATATGGGTGTTTTTATGTTTCTTACTGTTATGCTGAATTGTTGTGATGTGCGTACATTTTGACTGGTACAAAATTTGTTGCAGTTTTTTAGATGCTCCACCTGTCTTTGGCACCTGACCTCAGTTTGCCCCTTGTCTCTTTCCTTGTTTTCCGATTTGGCGCTATGCTTGGCTGACATTTGTTTCTGACCTGGGTTTTGTAACAACTTTGTGCTTTCTTTCTTGTATCTTACATAGCTACATAGTTACATAGTTAGTCAGGTTGAAAAAGTCCCTCCAGTTCAACCATAAAAAAAATAATAATAATAACAATCATAATATCATACAATCCCATATACCCACTTCTATACCCACAGTTGATCCAGAGGAAGGCGAAAAAACCCAACGGAGCACAATCTGATTTCCTACAACAGGAGAAAAAATTCCTTCCTGATCCCCTGAGAGGCAATCGGATATTCCCCAGATCAACTTTACCTATAAATGTTAGTACCCAGTTATATTATGTACATTCAGGAAATAATCCAGGCCTTTCCTAAAGCAATCTACCAAGCAGGCCAGAACCACCTCTGCAGGGAGTCTATTCTACAATATTCTATTCTCAAATTCAAAAGTGCTAATTTTAAAGCCCAATATTCTAATTATTGTTGGAAAACGTCTTTGAGAACCTGGGTCTTGCCCCAGGGAACATGTGTCAGTGGATTTTTTTTTTTTTAAATCAGTATCTTTCTCTGGAGCAGCGATATTTAACCCCTTCCATACAGGGCATTTTCACCCCCTTCCTGCCCAGACCAATTTTTAGTTTTCAGCGCTGTTGCACTTTGAATGACAATTGCGCGGTCATGCAACACTGTACCCAAATTAAATTGTTATGTTTTTTTCCCACACAAATTGAGCTTTCTTTTAGTGGTATTTGATCATCTCTTTGGTTTTTATTTTTTGCGCTATAAACAAAAGAAGAGCGACAATTTAAAAAAAAACACAATATTTTTTCCTTTTTATTTAATACATATCACAATTTTTTATTTTTTTTTTAACTTTTTTTTTCTTCAGTTTAGACTACGTATTCTTCTACGTATTTTTGGTAAAAAAAAAAACACAATAATCGTATATTGATTGGTTTGCGCAAAAGTTATAGCGTCTACAAAATAGGTGATAGATTTATGGCATTTTTATTTTCTTTTTTTTACTGCGTTTTTTTTTGTGACCGTGACATTGCGGAGGACCAATCTGACACTTTTGACACGTTTTTGGGACCATTCACATTTACACAGCGATTAGTGCTATAAAACTGCACTGTTTACTGTGTAAATGTGACTGGCAGGGAAGGGGTTAACACTAGGGGGCACTGAAGGGGTTAAAATGTTTCCTAAAGTATGTTCTAACTGTAGGGGGAGGGGGACTCACAGGGGGAGGAGACCGATGTGTGTTCCTCTGTACTGGGAACACACATCAGTCTCCTCACCGCTGACAGGAGGTGGATCTGTGTGTTTACACACACAGATCCACACTCCTGCCGTGATCAGCCCGGTGGCAATCGCGGCCGTCGGGCACACGCGGGGGACCATGTGTGGTGCCGCAGGTGCGTGAGCCCTAGAAGGCCGTAAAGAAGGGACGTTGTGTGACGTCCAGTCTCATCGGTGAGGGGTGGACACTGACGTCAATCCCCTATGGCCCGGTAGGGAAGTGGTTAAAGGATCACTAAAGGAAACATTTTTTTAGCTAAATAGCTTCCTTTACCTTAATGCAGTGTTGTTTTCATGTTCTCATTGTTCGTTTTTGCTTTGAAGTAGCTGTAAGGCCGCGTAAACACGATCTAATATATCTGCTGAAACTGGTCCGACGGACCGTTTCAGTGGACATATCCGATCGCGTGTACCGGATAGCGGACATGTTTTCCCAGCGGACAAATTTCAAAGCATGCTTAGAAATTTGTCCGCCAGAGACATGTCCGTCGGATATGTCCGCTGGTTAGTACACGAACCAGCGAACATAAATCTCTGTGCATGCGTCAAATGGATTTGACGCATGCGTGGAAGTATTTCACTTCCTCATTTGGTGACGTGGCGGCATCAACGTCACCGCCATGTCACCGCGTTCCCTGGCCGAGGGGATTTTCATCCGATGGTGTGTACACACCGTCGGACGAAAATCCGGAGGAGACATGTCCGCTGGAAACGCTCTGTCGGACATGTTTCAGCGGACATGTCCCTCTGTGTGTATGCGGCCTAATACTTCTCTGATCTCCACACTTCCTGGTTGTCTGGCTGCTTATGAAAAAACTCATGGCAGATTTTCACTGTGGTCTAAGCTGTGTGTCTAAAACTCCTCAGAATCAGATTCATTTTAAAAACAAAACACTGCCCTGGATTTGTTTGTTTTTGTTCGGTGTGTCTTCTCTACTTCACAGAAACATGAAATCATTTTAAAAACGAAAGTGAAACTAGAGGCACATTATATGATTGATTTTTATCTATTTTTAATCATTTTTAAAAGGAATCAGTTAACTTTTATGTCTCTCTACCCTGTAAACGGTAATTTCAGCAAAAACATTTTTTTCCTTTAGTGACCCTTTAATGATGCTTAAAGTGAAAAAAAAAGAAAAATTCCTTTAAATATTGTACCTCCTGGGTGTCTATAATAGTGGCACATGTTTAGAACTGTCCCTGCACTCCACTGCTCCGATATCCCTTAATGTGTAGTACTTGTATTTAAACTAGCTATACTTAGTTGACATTGTAGACATGTTCATAATCACTTTGTTCAGAATGTACCAGTGTATACCCTTTGTCATTGCACACAGAAATGCTTGTTATTTTACTCTGTTTTCTTTGTTACCAATAAAATAGGTGAACAAGAACTGTCCCTGCACAAAATGAGATTACTCTCAGAAAAAAATAAATGTAATACTGCTTGCGGCTTTAATGTAATGTTTGGTCCCTGCAATATGGATAAAAATCATTGAAAAAAATAGCATGGGTTTCCCCACCACCACTGACCCCAGGTCATTACAAGACCCAGTGCCAATCCTGACCTCCTTGGGGCCCTAAGCAAAATGACATGGCACATTAAAAATGAGAAGCCGGGGGCGCTGACGACAGTGACATGTCACATTTAAGAAAGTTGAGAAGCGGGGGGAGAGGGTGTTCTGCTGTCAGAAAAATGACTCAGCCAGCGAGTTTAGAAGTGGGGTGAGGGGGCGAAAATGACTTCTCACCAGGCGGGGGCCTCTAGTAATTTGGGGGGCCCTTCGCAGCTTTGCGGGGCCCTAAGCGGCTTGCATAGTGAGCCTATAGGGAAGATCGGCCCTGACAAGACCCTTTGGCTTTATATACTTTGAAAAGCAGTATACAGGCGGTGCAAACAAGACAAGGACTGCAAGGACAAAGAGCCACATGCAAAGTATTGCATCAAAAATTGTTATTAGATGCCCCAGGGGCAGAAAAATTGGGCCTTAGGCACAACACAACACTGCAACCCCTCACAGATACTGTAATTGGAGCGCAACAAAGAGCCACATGCAAAGTATTGCATCAAAAATTGTTATTAGATGCCCCTGTTAAACAGAAAAATTGGGCTTTAGGCACAACACAACACTGCATTTTAATGGCCTGCACAGGACAAAATCAGTACACACACCTCGTACCTTTAGGTGCAAACTGGAGAGGACAAGTGCAGTAAACTCCAAGTAGGTTTAAGTGAAAACTATACAGCACAAGTGCAGTAACACCAACTATGTTTAGGTGCTAAAAAACAGCACAAGTGCAGTAGCACAAAGGACGTTTAGGTGCAACTGAACAGCACAAGTGCAGTAACAAAAAGTACGTTTAGGTGCTAATAAACAGCACAAGTTCAGTAACACCAACTATCTTTAGGTGCATATAAACAGCAGAAGTGCAGTAACAAAAAGTATGTTTAGGTGCTAATAAACAGCACAAGTTCAGTAACACCAACTATCTTTAGGTGCATATAAACAGCAGAAGTGCAGTAACAAAAAGTATGTTTAGGTGCTAATAAACAGCACAAGTGCAGTAACACAAAGGACGTTTAGGTGCTATTAAACAGCATACGTGCAGTAACAGCAACTGCATTTGGTGCTATTAAACAGCAAATGTGCAGTAACAGCAACTGCGTTTAGTGAAAAAATATTGGTGTCTGCGCTGTGCTAGGGGTATGTGCCACAATAGTGCATGAACCAGGGGGAGGGTCCTAGGAACTAGGTAAATAATGCAAACAAAGAATAAGTGTAGCGCTAAAAATAAGAAAGGCTAATATTTGATATAGTCCTTTTAACAAATGAAATGTCCAAAATGTGAAAAAAAGTTCATGTTGTCAATCCAAAAACATTTAATCACCCCAAGTAGTGACTCAATAAATAACGAGGTGAGTGTTAGAGGATCCGCCACCAGTGTAGTGAAACATTTGAGGCTTACCGGAAAACAAGGATCTGAATAAGCGTATACTCATCAGATCAAATAGGGCTTCAAACGATATCCGGGATCAGGATATAATTATAGATGTTATGTATTCAAATGGAACTCCTGGGATATCCTCATAGATGATACGATGAATCCACGGAAACCATTGGATTGATTACAAACGTGTAAACTCAAGTAAAGTGATTACCATGAGTGGTAATGGGTTAAGTTGCCTTGTAGAAGTAGATGACAATAATCCAGAGATTTCTTTTATCCCAAACTACTATTTAATCCAAGTTTTTAGCAATCCAGCAGAGAGTCGTGTCTCCTGGGGGGTGATCCGGGTGTCACCCAGCACAGGCTTCGGGCTCACATAAGGAAGACTAGCTAGTCTTCCTTATGTGAGTTTGTGAGCGCCGGGCTATTCTACTCCGCCATCCATCCATCCATCCATCCCTCCCTGCCTCCCTGCCTGCATTATGGACTGTGAGCCCTGATTACTGCCAGACTTCTCTTTGATGTCCCCCCCACCCAGAGTGTGATATCAGCTCGGATCAGAGGACAAGGAGCCCGGATCAGAGGACAAGGAGCCCGGATCAGAGGACAAGGAGCCCGGAGCCTGTGCTGGGTGACACCCGGATCACCCCCCAGGAGACACGACTCTCTGCTGGATTGCTAAAAACTCTGGATTATTGTCATCTACTTCTACAAGGCAACTTAACCCATTGCCACTCATGGTAATCACTTTACTTGAGTTTTTACATTTGTAATCAATCCAATGGTTTCCGTGGATTCATCGTATCATCTATGAGGATATCCCAGGAGTTCCATTTGAATACATAACATCTATAATTATATCCTGATCCCGGATATCGTTTGAAGCCCTATTTGATCTGATGAGTATACGCTTATTCAGATCCTTGCTTTTCATTTTTTAAAAGGACTATATCAAATATTAGCCTTTCTTATTTTTAGCGCTACACTTATTCTTTGTTTGTATGTTTCCAAAATTGATCTATTTTGTAGTGTTGGCTGCTTACATTTGTGACGTTTGAACAGCGTGGTGATATATATACTACGGTATATACCTTTTTTCTTGTTTGTAACTAGGTAAATAATGAACAAGTGTAAAAAACATGTGAAAAGTGAATACCGAATCACACAAATAAGGATAACACCATAAAACGTTATGACATCCAGACATCAAATGATTACACGGAGTGAATAATACAAGAGTGGAATAATGAATAGTCTGTGGTACAAGTCCAAAAACAAATTAAAAATTCTGTGAGTGAAATGCCCAGAGCAGAAAGAAAACTTCCAACATAGAAATGATGCAGATGGAGGCTTCGGTGCAGACACCCTAGTGCTCTCTAACCGCTCACCTTCCGGCTATGTGCAGATAGCCAAAACAATCCACTCCAGCAAAGAAAACGCACAGCAGTAAGGGATCCACTCCAGCAGAGAAAACGCACAGCAGTAAGGGATGACAACAAAGGATCTCAATGGCAGATGGAGCCATGTAAAAATCAGCAGACACAACATAGCATAATCCTGTGATAGCACTAGAAAAAAAATGATAAATCACACAGACATGCACTCACTTTGTGATCATGAAAGGTGGGCCTACCTCCCACGAACTCTGAGTTCGTACAGGTCTGTTATCAATGCTCAGGGTCCCCCCAGTCCCTTGTCCAGCTCCAAGTGGTCAAAAGGCATGATGGATGATCTCAAGCAAGTAGCAGATGGATGTGTGAGGAGAGAGAACAGAGGAAACACATAGCAAAGTACCGCCGTATAAAAGGTTTATTGGATCAATAGAAAAAATAAAAAACTCACATTTGCAAGGTAAAAACTGGGCACAAATCCATACGAGCAGCGAACTTGTCTCCCAGCTGTCAAACGTGCATGCTCTAGTGCTCCTGATGCGTATCGTCATGTGACTGGGGGGACCCTGAGCATTGATACCGGACCTGTACGAACTCGGAGTTCGTGGGGGATAGGCCCACCTTTCATGATCACAAAGTGAGTGCAGGCCTGTGTGATTTATCAATTTTTTTCTAGTGCTATTACAGGATTATGCTATGTTGTGTCTCTGATTTTTACATGCTCATCTGCCATTGAGATCCTTTGTTGTCATCCCTTACTGCTGTGCATTTTCTCTGCTGGAGTGTATCCCTTACTGCTGTGCGTTTTCTCTGCTGGAGTGGATTTTTTGGCTATCTGCACATAGCCGGAAGGTGAGCGGTTAGAGAGCACTAGGGGTGTCTGCACCGAAGCCTCCATCTGCATCATTTCTATGCTGGAAGTTTTCTTTCTGCTCTGGGCATTTCACATTTATTTTTTTGGACTTGTACCACAGACTATTCATTATTCCACTTTTGTATTATTCACTCCGTGAAATCATTTGATGTCTGGGTGTCATAAGGTTTTATGGTGTTATGCTTATTTGTGTGTTTCAGTATTCCCTTTTCATATGTTGTTTACACTTGTTCATTATTTACCTAGTTCCTAGGACCCTCCCCCTGGTTCATGCACTATTGTGGCACATACCCCTAGCACAGCGCAGACACCAATATTTTTTCACTTATCACTTATTTTCTGGTCTAGGACAGACTACCAGGCATCTGTACGCAGTGCCCCCTAGCTGCATTCCCCAACAGCGCAGGAGCCCCTTTCACACAGCAACTGCGTTTAGGTGCTATTAAACAGCAAACGTGCAGTAACAGCAACTGCGTTTAGGTGCAAATAAACAGCAGAAGTGCAGTAACAAAAAATACATTTATTTACAGTGCCCAAGTGCCGCCAAGCTCTGTTCCCTGCGACGTTACTACGCAAGGGGCTGGAGATCAGCGCCAAATTCAAAAAAGTAAAAAACACAGAACATATAGGCCCGGATTCACATACATCGGCGCATATTTATGCCGCCGCAGAGCATCTCTTTTACGCTACACCGGCGCAGCGCGGAGGGGCAAGCATGGAATTCACAAAGCAAATGTTCCCAACTTTGCGCCGGCGTAGCGTATATTTCGTAGGCGTAAGTGGAAGTAGGTGGAAGTGGGCGTGATCCATGTTAATGAAGCGTGACCCCATGCAAATGATGGGCCGGGCACCAGACTAGTACTTAAAATGAACTGCGCATGTGTCGGGACATGGACGTATCCCCGTGTGCATGCATATAACCACGTCGGAACAACTGCCTAAGATACGCCGGATCACTGTGTACGCCGTGAACGTAACCTACGCCCAGCCAGACCCACATCCTACGTAAAATACGTAGGCTTGAATTCCCTGGTGCAGACCTTTGCATGTCTGGTGCTGACTTACACCTCCTTTATGGGGAATAACTTTACGCCGGACGGAAAACTTACGCGCATTGCGTAGAGCCTGCGCCGGGCGCACGTACGTTCGTGAATCAACGTATTTTCCTCATTTGCATATTTGAATGGCTAATCAATGGGAGCAGCAACATGTGTCCAGAAGAAAAATGCGCTCACGTTACGCCGGGGTAAGTAAGATACGTTGGCATAGGGTGGCCAGTTTTTAGGCGTATATTGATTTGTGACTCAGGCGCACAGATACGCCGGCGCACATTTGCACTTACGTCGGCTTAACTTGATTTACGCCGGCGCATGTGCTTTGTGAATCCGGGCATATGTATGTATAAGGGGAAAAGAGATACCATAATGGAATTAGGCCTACATGATTCCCAAAATGTCCATAGGTCCAAATAGAATACTCGTAAAGAGACATCTAAAGCCCCATACACACTATCAGGTTTACCAAAACCATGTCGTACAAGGGCCGGCCTGATTGCATACAAATTGAAACTCTTGAGGTTTGACCTTATATTAGATGGTTTTGGTAAACCGGAAGAGAAAACCATCAGGAAAACTGATAGTGTGTATGTGGCTTAAGAGTTATAGCTACACCTGGAGGAAAGGCTTGATATTAAAAGGCTCATTGAGGCCTGGGGGAAAAGTGGCATGTAGATTAGAAATCCATTGTAGTTCACGCTGGAGGAGGACCTTGTTGAAGTCACCACCCTGTGAACTCGATCCAGGACTAAAAAGGAATTTTTGGAAAAACGTCCATCATGTACAAGTGCGACATGTCGACCCAAAGGGAGTTCAGGATCACTTTTTTCATACTTAGTACATAGTGATTCATTCCCTGCCAGAATTTTTTAAATGGTCTTACCTATATAGTAGCAGCCACATTCACAATGTAAGAGAAAAACCACAGCTGCCGTTTGGCAGCTGACAAAATTCTTTGGAGTATACTGTAAGTATGGCCATTCGGTAGCCACACATGTCTCCTTGTGTCAATGTATTGATAGTGCGTACAAGAGCAGCATGAAAAAGTTCCCAAAAGTTTGCATGTGTCACCACAGCCGGATCCCCGATACTCACTTTGTGCCAAACAATCCCCCACAGATGAGACCCTACTGTAAGTTATCATAGGTTGTGAGGGGACAAAAGGACCTATTGTTGAATCTGATGTGAGTAGATGCCAGACCTTATTTAACCACTTCAGCCCCAAAAGGATTTACCCCCTTAATAACCAGGCCATTTTTTTCAATATAGCACTGCATCACTATGACAGTTGTGTGATGTCCAATAGACTTTTTTCATCGGAAATTCCGATATTGTGTCGACCCCATCTGACTTTTTTTCGTCGGTGTTTAGAAATAGAACATATTTTATTTTTTTCTGATGGGAAAAAAACAATAGGAAATTCCTATCGTCTGTGTGCAACTCCGATGGAGAAAAAACCCATGCATGCTCAAAATCAAGTTGACGCATCGTGTGTATGGGGCATAAGGTATTGGCTCTAAGGAATGGAGTCTACTAGGCCTTGTACACACGAGGGAATAAATCCGCTGAAACTGGTCCGACGGACCATTTCATCCGAAAGATCCGGTCGTTTGTATGGTCAAACGGACCGTTTCGGACGGATTTTTCCAGCGGAAAAATTCCAAAGCATGCTTTGAAATATTTCCGCCGGACCCATGTCCGTCGGATATGTCCGCTCGTTAGTACACAAAAGCCTCGGACAAAAAACCCGCGCATGCTCAGTCAAAACGATGGGACGGGAGCACTCGTTCAGGTAAAACTCGCGTTTGTTTGGGACCTGGCACATTCGTCACCTAAACTCTCTATAATAGTGTTCCGTTTCGATCGTTTTTTTGTGCTTTCTTCTCTTGCTAGAATGAACCCGTTCTTTTGTCCAGATGTCACATACTGCTAGCTTGCATTTTCATTATTTGTTTTTCTTTCTATTTGACACAGTTTGCTTGCCAGATGTCCCCACATTTGTTTATGTTCTCCACATTTTAAAAATTTCTCTTTGGACTTAATGTTGAGTATTTATTTTTTTTTTAAGATTTGGATTTAACGTGTTTGGAATATTTCAAATTTTTTTTTTTTTCTTGTTTCATCCTTTATTTTTATTTTTTTTCACAAAAATGGACGCTTCTTTGGGGTTTACCAAGTTCAAACATAAAAGGTCCCCCCCCCCCCTAAAAGGAGTTTGGGTCCTTTGCAAATGCCACATTTTGTTTGCCAAATGTCTGATGCTTACTCACCACAGTATTAAACACAATAGACAAGGTTTGAAAGTAAATACAAAAGCCATTTATTTCCGGCCAAAAAATAAATTATAAATCACCAGAACGGCAGCACTTGATGAGATTGCAACATACATGCATACTTGGCAATTACAACATGATGAAGGGACAAATTAAGTAACCTCAGGAGTCAATATCAAAAATCAGGATCAGCAGCACATGAACAAAGGAACCCAAGCTGTGCTACTACAACGAGCTCAGTTTTTGGACAATAAACTGGATGGCAGGGATTCATCTTCTCGACTTCCTAGCAGACTTCCTTCCAGCGAAACTTCCACGGGTCCGTCCACGGAACCTTGCAGGTGGGGCTGATGTGGCAGGAGGAGGATGAGGATGATGGGGAGCAGGCCAAGCCGGATCCCACAGCACAGTGTCCCTGGTCAGCTCGTTCCTTTTCATCCTGGCCAGGACCTGATTTATAATGTCCTTGGCCAGGCTTTTTTGCTCCTCCCCCCCCTTGGTTCAGCTCATTGGCCACAAATGCGCTATAGCATTCCGTTGGGTTGAGGGGGGCTCTCATGATTTCGGCAGCCTCCCGGATGACCTGAAGGCTTTCATCATGCACCTCCCTTCTGCGCCTCTTTGCAGCTGGTGGCCTCATTTGGAGGGGAGGAACTTGGCTGATTGTGCTCAGCCTGGGCCTGGGGACCTGCTGCACCTCACTTGACCCGGCCTCCTCCTGGCTGCCACTCACCCCTTCCGCCTGGCTGACATGGGCCTCAGGAGCTGCCACCTCCTGGCTGGTCTCTTCTTCCTGTGTATAAAAAAGGCAACATGTTGTAATTTTTGGCACAATCAAGCACACACATTTTATTTCTCTAGACTTTTTTAGTTAGTATTAATTTCAATTAAACAGACTGTCCTTCTGACCCCTGCATTTGGCATCCCTGTTTGTTTTTTGTTTACAAGATCAACTCACGAATTCAAAATAAATAGCAGCACAAAACTAGTTTTGAAAATACTAGACTCACTGAAGATGGCCAGATCTGGCTCCATGTCAGCCAGCCCTGCTTCTGATTCTGCAGGGCTCCTGGGATCCGGGGAAGTTCCGCTGGAGGAAGTGTTGAAACCGAAGCCCTGCCATCCAGTTCCATCATTCAAAAAACTGAGCTCTTTGTAGTACCAGAGCTTGGGTTCCTTCTTCTTAGCTGCTGCTGATCCTGATTTTGGATATTTCCGTTTTTTATAGACATTCCTGTAGCTTCTCCTGAGGTTACTGAATTTGTCCTTCACCATGTCGCCTGTGCAACTTGGCACCCAAGTGTGCAGGTATGTCGCAATTTCATCAAGTGCTGCCTCTCTCTTTCCAGTGTCCAAATAATGGGTGTGTCTGGTGTCCCAAAGAAGGGGCATATCCCGATATCGGGCTATTAATTCCATTGTAGCCTCCTTCCCTTTCAGCAAATCCATTCTTTTGGGCTGCTTATCGAAATGAAGCTTCTCAATAGTAATGTCTAGAATAGAAATTGCCAATCAAACACAAAGCACAACTTTCCAAAGGCTCAGCTTTGTCATTCTTAAAATATGTGCACATTCATTCATTTTAGAGCATCTACTTTATACAACACAGTGTCTTATGCTGCTACATATAGCTGGCCTGCTCTGCCGCAATGTTGTAACCCCCAAAAAGTTGGCATTCAGAGTCCATGTTGCAAGTTGTAGCATGTAGTTAAGAACACATCCACCATGACTATGAATGCTAGCATTCACCTCAAGGCACTAGTTCATGTGTAGCTATCATGCCCCTCAGCATTGATGGCAGAAAACACTACCTACTTATCTCTGTCCAACCAATACACAACACTACTGGCATGATCTGACAGCATACTCAAAAATACAAATAAAGAGGAAAGAGCATTCTCTACATATATCTTGATGAAGTGATGTGTCCAAGCACTTTACTCTCTAAATGTTATGGTGGGCCCCAAAATACATAAATAACAGTGGCCTAAAAAGGGTGCAAACAACATCTAAAAGCTCCATCCCCCATGCCTGTTCAAATTATATGCCTCTGATCCGATGTTTGCATTTACCTTCGTCTCTCTCTCTCCTCGTTTCCGCTCGAGTAATCTCCGCGTAACCTACGTAATCACGTCGTTTCCATTATATTCCCCACGCAATCAAGAAACGCCACCCTCGTCTCCGCCCATGACGTACCAATTTCTCTGCTTTCCACGCCCATCTGCAACGTTGATTGGAAAATATGGCGATGTCACACGAGCGCACATTAGCCTCTGATCGGGATCAGGAAGGGACACAGGCCGGAACGTCCCGATCCAGGCCAAAACGTTACAAGGCCACAAACATGTCTCTACAAGAGATGGTGGAGTTGGTGTCCATCCTGCGACGGAAGGACTATGATGGTGAGCATGGCCCATACAGCACCCCTAACCGGAGGAAGTCTAAAATTATGGATAAGGCAGCAAGGAAACTTTATGAGATGTTTGGGGTCACCAGGTCCAAAGAGCAGCTCCGGAAACGCTGGTCCGACTTAAAACTGCGCGAGCCAGAGCAGTATCGCAAAATAAAAAGAATCATAGAAAAAAGTAAGTACTTTAAAATGTCTTTGGAGTGCCTATTTTTGTCGGAAATGTTTTGCCATGTATATTTCGCCATCTGCCTCGTTGGCCTGCTTGTATTTTTTAAACCCTGCCTTGTAAATTTAGTAATGTTTGTCTAATATAAATCCGACGACTTGCCACGATCGTAGTCAACATCGTTCCAATCACATCGTTTATCCTCAATCCGCGGTTCCAGGAACATCACACCTGGACGAGGCTATTTGGCGAAAAACATCGTTTTCAGAAACAATGTTGAAAATATGATGTGTTTGTGCAAACTAATAAGTTTCTTTAAAAAGGCAATCAGGATTCAGTAATTCACACAGTGCTGAGATAACTTAATATACAGCTGTTTGGACATCTGTAAATTTAGAAAACCTGTCTACCCACATAAAATAGTAATTTGGAGTTTAGGAGAAGGGACTCCAAAAAAGACTTATTCAGGAGAGCCAGCCATGTGTGTCACTTCCCCAAAAAGCCTCATTATATCACAGCTAGGGAGACATCAGCTAGCAAAAAAAAGGAACATGGTTTGTGCTGTAATAAGGCCAAAACTAGAATTGTAACGCCACTTCTAAGCAATGTTTGCAAATTAGTCCCTCCAAAAAGATCTGTTTGCTGATGTTTTTTTTTTTTTTTTTTTTTAGGGGAAAGAAGAGGACAGCGCTATGAGGAGTCAGGGAGGCCCACTGTCTCCCAAACGGCCCGAAAAAATTGTTGAGCAGGAGGATGATGAAGAAGGAGAGGAGGAAGAAGGAGAGGAGGAAGGGAGAGAGGAGGAAGGCGGATTGGTGGAGGGAAGGGCGGATTGGTGGAGGAAGGCGGTTTGGTGGAATTTGGCGGATTGGTGGAGGAAGGCGGTTTGGGTGGAATTTGGCGGATTAGTGGAGGAAGGCGGATTGGAGGAGGAAGGCGGTTTGGTGGAATTTGGCGGATTAGTGGAGGAAGGCGGATTGGAGGAGGAAGGCGGATTAGTGAGGAAGGAGAAGTTGAAGAAGAAGGAGAAGTTGTAGAAGATGTTGAACTTGTCAGTACAACAGGTCAGTGACACCCCAGCTTTGCAGGGAAAAAGAGATGTAGATAGGCCTGCACCTTACTTACTTACAATGTTGTGTTTTTCCTTTGGCATTTTTAGGGGATGAAGATGGGATTAGCACATCTGTCGCTCCTATTTTTTCTCGTGCAAGTGCACAAATCCTAATACAGCAGATAATGGAGTGCAGCACCGATCTGGCCAATATGAGGGAAAGGATGGTGGTGATGGACCAAAACTTCAAAAACATGCTCGATATTTTGGGACGTATATAGAAGACTATCCCCCCCATGCCCCCCCTGCCCTCACCCCTAACCACCCCACTCTCAAAGATGTTGTATAATGTTCGTTTAATATCCCCCAAAATTTGAGGAGGCACATACACACACGGGTTTATTTACTGAAGCTATAAGGGGCAAAAGCAGCATCACTGGCATATAAAACAATCATCTTCCATGTTTGGATGCGAAGTCTTAATTGACATGACTAAGCTTAATTTAGAAGCTGATTGGCTTATATGCACAAATAAGCCGGAGTTTGGACTGTTTAGTAAATAAACCCAATGTCTGTTCACATGTGCGTTCTGCCAGCACAGGACATTAATTGTATGTGCTTTGTGGGTGCAACCCCTTCCTTACTTATCAAGTAGGTGACAGAAAGGGGTTGCACCCACAAAGCACATACATTGATCACCCATGATGGCAGATAGCACATGTGGAACATTTCGCATGGGATCTCATGTGAAAAAACACCATTTGGCCCATCACACACACACAGCATGTGTGCATCCTCAAATTTTGGGGGATTCCGGCGTGACCTAAGACCATGTTGTCTGGGTTTGTTATGCCAAATAAAAGGTTGAACTTTGTAAGTTCGATTGTTAGATATGTTTGTCAAAACCACAAAATATTTTTTGAATAAAAAATTACTTTCTAAACCAAGTTTTCTAATTAAAACACAAAAAATGTTCGTAAATAAAAAACAAAAAAAAAAACTTTTAAAAACACACACACACCAGTGGCTTCTTATTTCTAACCTCAATACCCAGTTTGTAGAAGAGTGACTAGAATGTGCAATTGTGTGTATTTACTAAAACCTGCTAACTAAATTGGGCACAAGAAAATGCACTAGTTTCAGAACCTGGAAGGACAGATAAAAAGAGAAAAAGCAATAATGACAAAACAACTGTATAAAGTCAATGGTCAAATTATTTATTATTTATTGGTAATATTTCTTTATTTTGGGGGCCGAATTATAAAGAAATATTAATCTGGCATAGCTATGGCCCCCCGACCCATAAAGTACTCAACATATTTGTCGCGTACCTCACGAGCAGATTGGGTGACCGAGCCAGCGCGACCAGTGTCCAGCCCAGGAAGGGTATCTGAGGGTAGTCCTGCCTCAGCACCGATGTTGGGTAGGTACGTCTGGGAATGCCTGCGTAAAAAATTATGCAATATGCAGCAGGCCAAAATAACAGAGTTAAATTTATATTCCGCCAGATGTATCGCTGTCTGGAACAGGCGGAACCGGCTGGCGAGTATCCCAAAGGCATTCTCGACTACCCTCCGGGCCCTGGCCAGCCGGAAATTGAAGACTCTCCTCTCCGGGGTGAGGGTCCTCTGGGGAAAAGGCCGCATGAGGTGAGGTCCAAGTCCAAAAGCCTCGTCCGCTAAAAAAACAAACGGAAGTCCTTCCACATTGTCTTCATCGGTGTGCAGTTCAAGACCACCAGTTTGTAGACGCCTGTAAAATTCGGTCCGCGCGAACACTCCCCCATCAGACAGCCGGCCATTCTTCCCCACGTCCACATACAAAAATTCGTAGTCTGCCGACCACCACCGCCATCAACACGATACTATGAAAACCTTTGTAGTTATAATAGTACTACCCGAAAGAGGTGGCGGCACTATGCGGACGTGCTTCCCATCAATTGCCCCTCCGCAGTTTGGAAAATCACAACGCTGGGCAAAGTGGGCAGCCACAGTCTGCCATTCCTGCGGCGTGGAGGGAAACTGTGGGGACAAAAGCAAAAAAAACAATTAGCACTTTGGCACAGAAACAACATTGCAAACACTAGTAAAAAAAAATCATTCTGCAACATCACGAGTATTAACATTTCCAAAAATTAGTGTATAGAGAGTATTTAGGGCAACAAATCTAGAGACAATTATTATCAGACTCCACATCACGCTGATGGGGCAATACACTTTTTTAGAGGGAGGGAGTTGAACTACAATGGAGCAGGACACCAAATAAAAAAAAAAGGTGTTTTTGTCCCTAGGAGATGATGCTGGACAGGTTAGTAGTGTTGAAGGGAAAAATATGCAGGTAGGCCAAACCATATTAACCTGGAAAGCTTAACAACATGCATGGGGAGAAAAGGGAACATTAAGCACACAGCATATTACAATCATGGTGACTAGGAAAACCAACACAAAAAGGTGAGAAAAATATGCAAACATTATTAAAGACACAGATGTGATGTTAAAGGAGGAAACTACCTTAATAAACTCCTCCTGCATGACTTGTATGATGGCAGAACACGTCTCCGGTATGATGATCCCAAGCGCCTGGGGAGAGATGCCTGTTGAGAACTTGAGGTCCTGCAGGCTCCTCCCAGTCGCCCAGGTTACCGCAACGTGGCAATAAGCCTCTGCTCAGCCGGAATGGCTTGGCGCATCACAGTGTCCTGCCTCGTGATATAGGGGGGACAGGAGATCCAGCACAGACGGTGGAAAACGGGGTCCGTCATACGGAGAAAGTTCCTGAAGTCATCAGGATTATTCTCCCGGATCTCCCTAAGCAGAGACATATGAGAGAATCGATTACGCTGCCGCAACCAATTCTTGGCCCAGGAACTCCTCCTCCTACTGTTCCTGTCCAAATCACTGGAATGCACACAGACTCCAGAACAAAACCCATAAACAGCACGAACTCGTGAAAAGTTGCGCTGCTGCTGCCCATCATGGCATCAAACCGGGCCGGCTGGTCAGTCAAAGAACACACTCAAACAGAAAGCACCCCCAAATCCAGCAAGACCTGCAAAGATCGCACGTCAAACAGATACGACCGTACAGGACGGCACTGCAAAAGCAGAAACGCCGCGTACGGCGACACTGAATGACAAATACGAGCCCACAAGCACACACTGAACCTGAAAATACGACCTGTTAAGCGCGGAGACTGAAAAGCACGAATCAGCTCTAACCAAACCTTCGCTAACACCGAACTAGCAGAAGCGGAACAGAGGGCGGCGCCGATGGCTTCGTCATTCCCCTTTATAGTGACGTTGTACGTGGTTTACGTGCCCGCGTTCTGGTCCGCTGGGATTTCGGTCCGATGGTGTGTACGCTCATCAGACCAACAGACAAATTTGACTTATCCGCTGGGAAATATCCGTCGGATGTTTCCGACCGGATACATTCCCTCGTGTGTACAAGGCCCTAGAGTTTTCAGATGGGAGCTGGTGGCATGTAGGATATTATTCCCTGCGGTTGGTTTGCAAAATAATTTGCAAGACAGCATATTGTCCTTATTTTTGAGAATTTTGAGATCCAAGGAAGGGACTTCAGACCTACTATGGGACATGGTGAACCTCAAGTTGAAAGAATTAGGCCGCGTAAACACGATCAGTCCATCCAATAAGAACGGTCCAAAGGACCGTTTTCATCGGTTAACCGATGAAGCTGACTGATGGTCTGATGTCCCTACACACCATTGGTTAAAAAAACAATCGCGTGAGAATGCGGTGACGTAAAACACAACAACGTGCTGAAAAAAAAAAGGAGTTTAATGCTTCCAAGCATGTTTCGACTTGATTCTGAGCATGCGCGGCTTTTTAACCAATGCTTTTGCATACTATCAGTTACCTATCAGTTAGGCGTCCATCGGTTACATTTAAAAGCAAGTTCTCTTTTTTTTGACCAAAGGATAACTGTCCGATGGGGACCTTCAGTCCCTTTTCATCGGTTTTGACCGATCGTGTGTACGCGGCCTTACAGTTCAGGGTAGACAGACATCTCTGCAACAGATCCTCAGGACCGTCACAAAGGACCAGAATATCATCTATGCCACAATATCTGGCACTGCAATGTGCAGTTCATGCAGTCAAATTTAACCACACCATGAAAGCTAAAAGCGATAATCACATGATTTAGGGTCACTGCCCCCAGCTGAGTCAGACCATTCCTTTCATACTTTCCTTGTTAAACTCTGGTACCATGTTTCTTTGAATTGTTTTTGGAGTGCTCAGTTAGGAAGCCAATAAATATAGTAATGGTTATACTGAATATATCTTCTTGAATACAGAAGAGCCCCGCGGCCAGGCTTAAGACGTATAACTAGACCAGACCTCCATGTTACACCAAGGCTCAGTGCTCAAAAAACAGTTTTTTTAAAAAGTATAGCAGTTCATCTCACAAAGCCCTAATTATAGATAGAAAAATATAGAAAAATATAGTGTAAAATTCTGGATCCAGAGAAATATAATACCCAGCAGGCAAATTTAAGTAAACAAGGGACCTGTGTTTCTCCGAACAGTAAAAAAAGCTCAAACCTCTAATTTTTCTTTGTGTGTTGGCAACTTATTTATTCTATTGTGTCCATCCTTACATTATACCTTGACAATTTATGACCATTCCAAAAAAGTTATGCTGGGTGCTTTTCAATAGGAACCTGCAAATGAGTACTGGACAGTTAAATCTGTAATGTGTAAAGATGTTTTAGGTTTGACTATACAGTACTGATGCGGTCAAGTTTGTGAAAGAGAATCTGTCAGCAACCACATAGCACTTGCTCATGCAGCTGTATACCAATTAGACAAATTAATGTCCCAGCCAAGTCTGTTAGTGCCTGGATTAATGTTCCATGGTGAAACTTTGGGCATTAATGTGTTGAATTACTATCTCCAATGTCCAGCCACAGAGTTGAGAGCTTCAGGTCCAACTATGCCATAACTTTTATGCAGTTTACTGCAAAGATGGCAGAAATATTATTAAAATGTCCCAGATCTGCAGACCTACATGATTACTTTGCAAAAGCAACATGAAAGTTAAAAGGAAAATAAATTTCTACAGTGTATTGAATGTAAGACAAGACACTGGTATTGATAAATCCTGCAAGAAAATAGACTTATAGGGGCAGATTCAGGTAGATGGGCGCATATTTGTGGCGGGCGTAGCGCAGCGCATATACATTCCGCCAACGCAAACTAGTGAGGCAAGTACAGTATTTACCAATCACTTGCTCCTAACTTTGCGCCGGTGTAATGTGTAATGTAAATGTGAAGGCGCAAGCCGGCGTAAGAGGAAGCGAGTGTGACCTTATGTAAATGATGGGCTGAGCCTGGCGCAAAGACTTAAAGACTTACACCAGGTGTATGATCCACGGAGCATGCGCAGTGTTGACGTATGAGTGCTTCCCTGTGTGCATGCTCACAACTACGCCGGCCCAACTTCCTGGGATACGCCGACCCACTGGCTTACGCCGACCGCCCCCCCCCCCCCCCCCCTGAGCATTGTACTTTTGCTTGGTCATGGCTACTAGCATTCCCTGCAGGCAGAGGAGGAAGAAAAATGTTAATCCGCAGGAGCTGTCAGCCCTCATCTGTGCCATGGAGAGGTATGACACCTTCCTCCATGGTTCCCTAAGTCGCCAGACCAGCCGGGACAGGAAACAGGCCATCCTGGAGGCCATTGCTGGCAAAATCAACAGCTTTGGATATGAGACCCAGCCAATAATATTAACAAGAAAATAATTGTCAGGCGCAAGGTCCGGGAGAAGCTGGCCGCCATCAGGAGGCACGAGAGGGGCACGGGGGGTGGACCCCCATGTGCGGTCAGCTTGACCCGGGAGGAGGAGGTGGTCACCCGGTGTATGAAGAGGGATCAGTTGGAGGGTGTGGAGGGATTTGATTCCATTGATGAAGCCTCGAGGACAGGTAAGTGTTTTTTATCCCCTATTTGGTGTGTAGCATGTGGGGGGGGGGGGGTGGACGGGGACATGTGTCAAGTGTGTGGGTCCACCAACATGTGTCATCCACAGATGCGCTGGAGGGAGCATCTGTGGTGTCCATCCCACACCATCCCCCAACCGCATCCTGAGCCAGACCCCCTGGGTAGAGAAGACGCAGCAGTGGAGGGGAGTGTCCACACCTCTCCTGTTGAGGTGGTTGAGGTGGTTGAGGAGGAGACGGTTGTGTCGGACCAGGAGGTCTTGCTTTTTTTGGAGGAGTCTTCCCCTTCTCTCGCATTCCCCTTTCCCAATTAGGGGAAGCCCCTCAGGCTCCTCCCCCATCAGGGGAAGCCCCTCAGGCTCCTCCCCCATCAGGGGAAGCCCCTCAAGGGCGTCTCCTTACCCCGTGTCCAACCATCTCCTCAGGGCCGATCCTAGGGTCACAGGCGCCTGGGTGCAGAAATATTTCTGGCGCCCCCACAAAGGGGGCGTGGTCATCTTACCAACTCCTCCCCTTTACAAATGTTTCTATGGCAATGACTCAAACACAGAGATGCTCCTCTAAGAAGTATTTGTTGCCCTGGGATCCTCCCATGATCTTTTAACAATAAAGAAAATACTGGAAGAGCGTACACTAATGAGACCTGAAGGGGAACCTCTCTGATATTGTTATAAAGTGCCCCAAAACATAGTACAGGAGATGGTCAGAGACTGTAGACATGATACAAGAGATGGTCAGAGACTGCAATCATAGTACAGGAGATGGTCAGAGACTGCAGACATATTACAGGAGACGGTCAGGGACTGGAGAAATAATACAGGAGACAGTCAGAGACTGCAGATATAATACAGGAGATGGTCAGAGACTGCAGTTCCTATTGGCATAAGTAGATAATGGCCGATCGGCTCTCACCTGACCCAGCGATACAGCAACAACGGTTCCTCTGACCAGGAGTCAGCTCACTCTGAATTGCCCATGGATACTCCGCTGGGTAGAGCCCAGATCTGTATTCTGGCAATGACTCCATTCCTTTCTCCGCCAGGGATGGCACTAGGCTGTGTGGCTTTCCCTCTGGTGGCGCACGGCCGCGGGGTTCTCTCTCTGATGGTGTTCTCTCAGCACTGTCCTCTCCCTCTGGAGTCCTGGGTGCACTTCCCTGAAAGCTTTCCTGGGGTCCTGTCTCTCTCTCTCTCCTATTCAGCTCAACATGCCGTGTGGGCTGCAGTTTCTTTGTTACAGTGGGGCTGCCAGTCCTCGAACTACAAGTCCCACAATCCTCTTCTCTGCTCCTTTTTCTTTTCTTTATTCTATTTCTTCCCTGGCCAATATAAAGGCAGGGAAAAAACATAAAGGGTGGCTGTGCTGGCAAGCGCTGCTCACTAGTACAGCATTGTGCGCAAAGAGAAGGAGGAGAGGGAGTGGAAGGAGGAATGAAGAGCCCGCAGCTGCAGTGGCGTCACTAGGGTTGTTGTCACCCGTTGAGGTAAAACATGGTGTCACCCCCTTCCTCCACCTATAGTTGCCCCGCAGTACAGACCTCCTCCACTAAGAATAGACCCCTCCGTTAGTGCAGACTCCTAACTAAGTATAAACCCCCTCCCTCAGTACAGACCCCCCAGGACAAACCACCCCCCATTAGTACAGACCCCCCAGGACAAACCATTTCCCTCAATTAGTACAGACCCCCTCCATTAGTACAGACCCTCCTCTATTAGTACAGACCCCCCTAGGACAAACCACCCCCTCCATTAGTACAGACCCCCAGGACAAAACACCCCCCCATTAGTACAGACCCACTTCCAGTATTAAAGAACGCCCCAGGACAAACCCCCCCATTAGTACAGACCCCCCCCATTAGTACAGACTCCCCCCATTAGTACAGACCCCCCCAGGACAAACCAACCCATTAGTGCAGACCCACCCCAGGACAAACCCCCCCCCATTAGTACAGACCCCCCAGGACAACCCCCCCTCATTAGTGCAGACTCCAGGGACAACCCCCCCCCCCCCCATTAGTACAGACTCCACCCAAGAAAAAAAATACCCCCTACATTACTACAGACATAAAAACACACGGTCCATCATGCCTGACACTGCTCCTCTCTGTGTGTGTCATAAAAAAAACTCCTGTCTGCGGCGATCTGTGATCCACCCGGGCGGCAGCTGCAGAGAAGGGGACAGTGTGCAGCCGCGCCGCCCGGGTGGATCACAGATCGCCGCAGACAGGAGTTTTTTTTATGACACACACAGAGAGGAGCAGTGTCAGGCATGATGGACCGCCCCCTCAGCGAGGTCACTGAGCAGCTAGCGTCTCTCCACACAGAGACAGCCGCTCCGATCTCCGGACTCTTCACTCCCCCCTCTAACAGGAGGAGGAAGGGGGGACACGGACAGCTGTACAGGCAGGACAAAGTCCGACAAACACAGCAGCGGCGGCGGCGATCTACACAAACAAGGAAAGGGATTTGAGACAGGCACTCTGGCGCTTCAGCGCCCCCACCTTGTGGCACCTGGGTGCACTGCACCCTGTGCACCCCGGGTAGGATCGGCCCTGCATCTCCTAGCCCCAGGAAGGCCACGCGTAAGACCAGGGGGGGTGTCTGATGTGGTCCATGATCAGATGGCCAGGGACCAGGCCCGGCAGACCCAGCATATTGGGGATCTAGTCGGGCACCTGTACCGGGTGGCTGCCAGCCTGGCCTCCGCGGCCCAGGTGACAGAGGCAGTGCAGGACGTGAGCTGCAACTGCGCTGGATTAGTCACAAGCCTGGGGGAGGCGCAGGCAGATGCTCGCAACCTTACTGCGGCCGTCCAGGTGAACACAGCTGCCATCCAGGATCAGGGGAGGCAGAGGCAGCATGACCACCGGCATAATGTGACCGGCCAGCTGAGGATGCAGGCCCAGACCAACCACTTTCTCAGCCAGAGTGCCGTGGCCTTGGAGGGCATGCAGCCAACACCTGCCAGGAGTGGCCCACCCGGGGATGAGCCACCTCCAGCTGCCCCCCCCCACCTGAGGCTCCCTCCAGGCAGCTGTGGAGACAGAGAGGTGGCACAAGATGGAGCCCCCGTCAGGCCAAATAAGTGGCTTCTTTTTGGGTCTGTTTTTTTTCTTATTTATGCTCATGTCATGAGGTTTTTTTTGTGTTTTTTCTGCTCGGGTCATGAGTTTTTTTGTGTTTTTTCTGCTCAGGTCATGAGTTTTTTTTTGCTCAGGTCATGAGTTTATTTTATTTTTTTGATACTGCACACGGTGCAGTGTGAATGTTGTGTGAATGTGGGGGTGGCACTCCTGCCAGTAAGGCGTGTCACCCTCGGTCGTTGGGGAGAGGTTATCCCCACGGCCGTGTGAATGTAGTATGAATGGACAGCGACATCACTGGGGCCTTGGCGCGGCGTTGCTGCTCCCAAGTCCTACATGTTGGACTTGGGCTAATCCAATGTGAAGTGGATGTGGTGTGTGTGATCTAGGGACCACAGTGGTGTGCATGCGTGCATTGTCTGTGTGCCATGATGAATGTGTGTGTTTAAGGTCCAAAGATGCCTACCGCTAGGACCCTCCTGACTGCTGTTCCCTTAGCAGATGGGGTAGCCTCTGGCAGGGGGGGGACTGTGTGGTTCAGGGGTCAGGCCATCATGTATGTCAATCTGCAGGCCCTTTCTCATGGCGTAGTTGTGCAGCATGCAACATGCACCAATGATCTGACATACAAAGGTAGGGGAATACAACAGTGCCCCCCCAGACTTATCCAGGCATCGGAAACAGGACTTCAGGAGGCCAAATGTTTTTTCCACCACTGCACGGGTACGTATGTGTGCAGCATTGTATCTTCTCGCTCCTTTGGTTTGGGGATTCCGGAATGGAGTCATGAGATGGGAGCCAAGTGCATATGCCGAGTCACCTGGAAGGGAAAAGACAGGAGGATGTTAGCCATGCATATGCCCCTCGTGATGTCTGCATCATGGGGTCTGACAGTCATGCCTGACACCCATGTCACTCACCAACCAACCAGCTGTCCTTGTACACGTTCTGTTCGAATTCTGTTGGAATGTGGCTTTGACTGTATATGAAGCTGTCGTGGCTGGACCAGGGGTGTTTGGCACGGACGTGCCATATGAGACATTGGGCATCGGCTATCACCTGTACGTTGATGGAATGCCAGTGCTTCCGATTGCGATATATGTGCTCTGTGGCACGGGGGGCTGTAGTGCCACATGTGTGCAATCAATGGCCCCAATGGTGCGTGGGAATCCTTCTGCCGCAGATGCTCATTGGTGGGTCTGATGATGTGGTGGGACATGCGCCTGAGGATTGCAG
The DNA here is from genome assembly GCA_029574335.1 of Rana kukunoris. Classification (NCBI taxonomy): domain Eukaryota; kingdom Metazoa; phylum Chordata; class Amphibia; order Anura; family Ranidae; genus Rana; species Rana kukunoris. Next base: position 351,336,941 of record CM056053.1, on the reverse strand, counting down.
GGACAACCTGGTGCACACATCTGCTTATGGTGGATTGTGACATCCCAGCCACTACTCCACATGCACGTGGCCAGCGTCGGGCACTAAGACGTTCACGAATCGGCATATCTCCCTCATTTGCATATTTGAATAGGAAATCAATGGGCGCGTCAGATGCACACAGCGTAAATATGTGCCTACAATACGCCAGCTTAGGAAAGTTAGGTCGGTTGGAGGAAGCCTATTTTCAGGCGTATCTAGTTTTGTGGGTACGACGCATAGATACGACGGCGCAAATTTACACTTACGCGACGCATATCGATATACGCCGTCGTAAACCTTGCTGAATCTGGGCCATACAGTATAGTGGATATTTTTAAGTGTGATCGACTAATAATCATAGAAATGTCAGCCATACAAATGTCTTTGTGCACGTCCCATATTCTGTAATTTTTTTTTTTTTTTTTACAATAATGGGGAAAATGATTGTCCAAATAGGAATCATGAAAACAATGTTTTTGTTTTTGCTGGTGCATGTAATGCTATCAGTAGATACAGTTCATCATGTTGCAAAGCAGCTATATGGTTTCACTGCAACAAGCATAACTGGAGTGTGATCTTATGTATGCATACAGCAAAGAAATATGACTTTTTGTGCAAAATATATTCACTGTGTGCGCGTTTTTATCAGTCCATTTAATAGTCCACAAGGGAAAGATACCTGCAGAGGTGCAAATAGCTATAATGAGAAAATTATGAGATAGATATCAAAAGGTAGAGTGGAAGATCCTGGCTCTAAGATATATGTTCTACTTATTTACTATGTGCATATTTTGAAGTCATTTTTGTTTCAATGGGTTTCACCAATATGTGTACATTTCTTTCAAGAAATATCGCAATTTTTTACTTAGGTATGACTTAGATCTTTCTGATAATGAAAGTTTAGTTGCAGACTGGGACCAACTATTGTATAAGAAATACAATAACAGCAAAGTCTCAGGCAAGAAAAATGTCAGATGGTCAGCTGCCAAACTGTCTCAATAAAAATTCTATATCTGACCCTTTAAGACCAGTAAAATAATCATAGTTCATAAACACAAATATTTATTGTAAGTCAGACAAGGAAAACATAGAAACCAAGGTTGCCAACACAGATGAGGAAACTGATCTAATCTGATTAAAGTGGATGGTGGATTGCAGGAGTGGACTGACAACTTATGGGGCCCCCGGGCAACAGAAGATTATGGGGCCCCGGGCTTACAGATGGCCACCACACCAGGAGGCAGCGCAGAGTCAGGGCAGCTAATATTTTAGGATTTTCACATTAAAAGCATGTCGGTATCAGACATATCAGGGACAGATGTAAAAAAACACAGATTTTTTACATACTGTCCCTGGTTTTACTGAGCCTGGCAACCCTGATGGGACCCCCTATGGGGATGGGGACCTCGGGCAGTGCCAGAGTTCCTGAATGGTCAGTCCGTCCCTGGTGGATTGCACTTGTACATAAACATCAGCACATTGTTTACTGTTAGGCCTCGTACACACGAGGGGATATGTCCGCTGAAAACGGTCCGATGGACCGTTTCAGCAGACATCTCCGCTCGTGTGTATGGGCTAGCGGACAGATTTCTCCACCCGACAGATTTCAAAGCATGCTTTGAAATCTATCCGGTGGGAATCTGCCCGCCCGACATGTCTGCTGGTTAGTACACTTACCAGCAGACATGTCGTCCCCCACCGCCGCCGCGCCGCCGCCGAATGGATTCGGCGCATGCGCGGAAGTGTTTAACTTCCTGGTGCGGTGACGTGGCAGTGACGTGGCGGCGTCAACGTCACCGCCGCGTCACCGCCACGTCACTGCGCCGTCCGGCGGCGGGGAATTTGATCCGATGGTGTGTACACGACATCGGATCAAACTCCCGATCGGACATATCCGATGGAAATGGTCCGCGGACCGTTTTCATCGGATATGTCCGATCGTGTGTACGAGGCCTTAGACAAAGTCTGGGACTGATTTACGAAGAGCAAATAGTTTGTTTACTTTTCAAAAAATATTGCACTTTGCAAGGAAATTTTCCAAAGAGTTTGAAGTTTTACTTTGCAAAGAATACCCAAATATGTCGACGGAAAATGCAAAAACAACATTTTGCTTGCACATGATCGGATAATGGAATTCAACAGATCTTCACCTCATTTACTAAACTTTGTGCATAAATGTACAGTCTGGTATGAATTTTGAGAGGGACCTCTCACAGTTTTTTATTGTTTTTACATTATCCCCGCTGTTTGTTTACACATTCACCCGTCAACTGGCTGACAGCTGAATATGCCAGTCACTGTTTGTTAGGACACTGGTGGATGCTAGCCTCAACCAAGCATAATCTGTCACATTTAGCAGTGGTAATGATACCATTGCTAAACATTTTGTTTCACTCTGCAGCTGAAAGTTCATTTGGCCGAAAGAAAATTGATGTGGGTCGTGCACAAAAGATTTTCCATAGGCTGCACACGGTGCAGAAATCTCCCTCATATTATGTCCCCACTTTGCCATCATATAAAGAACTTCATAGAACAAGTTGAGCCTTGAAGATCTGATGCAGACTAGTTACTAGGCCAGAGGTCTACCGTACTTCTCCCTCTGGTGGCCTATTAGTTTAGCAGCTTGTATTTATTGGTGGACTACTGATCCCAGCTAGCCCAACCTGCAAATCCTGCACCTGCAGGCCGGATCAATTTGACACAAACCTCAGTCTCTCTTCTGACCTCGCACCCAGCTTCCCTGGCATGCCTCTTCCAGAAATCCACTGTGTCACACTCACCAACCTTCTCCTCTCCTGTGTCCATGATGGAGAACTTGAACTGAACATGCGTTCCAATAGCTTCTACAGCCCTTCTGTTCCAGGACACCTCCCCCATGACCCTGTAAGGATGAGGCTCCCTTTCAGCTCTCCCAGGCTCCTCCGCTGGGCCACGCACCCTCCCTCAGATAGGGATGGGCCCCTGCTGCTATCTAGAACTCCGTTCTTCATGTCTCTTAGCCAACAACTGCCCTCCAGTGGGCTGGACCTGAGCTTATTGGCAGGGGGAGGCCTGACCCCTGCCAATTCAAGTTGGGGATTGGACAGGGCTCCTAACATGAGCTCACTGTCACTCGAGTCCTGTGCCCTGTCCCTCTTCCAGAATATTCTCCCTGGAAGCAGGGGAGGCTCCCAGAACTAAAGCACAATTTTAATAAAATTGAAAACATCCGTGAAAGTATTCAGCAAAATTGAATCGTCACTAACCCTTTCCCAAATCCCAATCCAAATACCCACATAAACCCGCCACAACCACCAAAATTCACTCTAAAACCCATCACTATCAATACCACTAAAAACATCATCGGCACTCTGCGTAACAGCACAGCACCCAATGACATCATTTCCACTAAACTACTGAAAGAAAGTGTCGATATACTGGCACCAGCTATCACGCAGCTCATAAACCATTAATTCAAGGAGGGCACGGTGCCCACCTTGCTGAAACAAGGTACAATAAAACCAAGCCTAAAAAAAAAAAAAAACACCCCTGACCCCAAAGACCCAAAAAAATGGAGGCCCATAACAGGTCTAAATGTTTTCTCCAAGATAATGGAGAAAGAAGTTGTACAACCGCTGCAACTGCATTTAGACACCCATAAGCTAACTTGACGCGTTTCAATCAGGCTTCCGGGTCACGGAACAGAAACGGCGCTGCTCAAAATATGGAATGATGCTCTAGAGGCCGCAGATGAAGGAGAATCTTGTCTCCTGATCCTGCTGGACCTAAGCGCGGCATTTGATACGGTAGACCACGGACTACTACTAGCTAGGCTAGCTGAAGTGGCCAGAGTAGCGGAAGGTGATTTACCCTGGTTCTCCTCCTTTTTGGAAAACCGATCACAAACAGTGAAACTGGGATCTCTCACCTCTGAAAAATGTACGGTAACATGCGGAGTCCCTCAGGGATCTCCCTTGTCACCCGTATTGTTCAATATCTATCTCTGCCCTCTCCTTGAAATCATCAGGAACCAGAAGCTACTTTACCACTCCTATGCAGACGACACTCAACTGTATTTCTGTATCTGTAACAAAAAGGATCATTCTCTTGGACTAGAGAAATCTCTCTCTTTATTAGATAGCTGGATGACAAACAGTTATATTAAACTCAATGGTTCAAAAACAGAACTTCTCCTGTTTCACGCAAACCGAAAAAGTCACCCCACATCAACTCCTACATGACAATGGATGCACAAATAGGGTCTGTAGTCAGTGGATCCCATCATCTGCTGCGCCTACTACGCCGACTCACCCCCTTTATCCCAAAAGAGGACATTGCAGTTGTAGTGGGAACAATCATCAATTCCAGACTTGACTACGCAAATGCCCTCTATCTAGGACTCACCAATTACCAAATTACTCGTCTGCAAGTCGTTCAAAATATGGCTGCTCGATTAGTGACTGGCAAAAAACATGGGAATCAATCTCACCTTCGCTGAGATTCCTTTATTGGTTGCCAGTAAAAGACAGAATCACTTTTAAGGCACTCTGTGATGACCGGGGAGGATGAACCCCACGGCCACACACATGCGCTTGATGGTTAGCTGCTTGGTTCTTGGGCTAGGAGCCCAGGGTCTGGTGGTGGTAACCCTTAGTGAGGGTTGGATGGTATTAACCCTCTCTGTCACGTGACGCCACTGTATTCTTGATATACCCCAGGAAACTACAACTCCGGGGGCTTCCGTATCCCCGCTAGCTAGGATGGTAATAACATAGTCCACAACAGGGGTCAATATAACGAAGGCTTTACTGGCATGAAAACAGGTGTCAAAATTTTCACAGTGTCGCAAAGGTTCCACAAAACAGTCTCTAGAGGACCACACAGCTGACAATGCCTGGGCTTGGCTTATCATATATCCTTGGCTTTTGCGGCCGGATTAGTAATACTGGGCCTATGCTTGACTAGGCTAAAGAATAGATACACTTACTGAAGTGTCGGTAGACTTGAGGCTTCTCGTCGGAACGACGGACTGATTCGATAATTTCGCTGAAGTACTGATCCTATAGTTTTTTTAGAAGTACTCCGCGAGTTGTTGTACTTTCTCCTGAACGGGAGGTCTCTGGCCTGCACTGCTTCTCCTCTGACTGAACTCTGCTCTGACCTGCCAGAAACTGTGTGTAGCGCTAGACTCCCCTAAACAGGAACTCCCACCCCTTATATAGACGTGAGGAGACTGAAGCCCATTGGTTGAGAGCTGAGGTAGACTGAAGCCCATTGGTTGAGAGCTGAGGGAGACTGAAGCCCATTGGTTGAGAGCTGAGGGAGACTGAAGCCCATTGGCTGAGAGCTGTGGATCATAGAGTCTTATCTGTATTCCCCTTGGAACTTACATTTAAAGTTTGTTACAAGTTAAAGTATAATACAACACCATAAGGTCTTGTCTAGCACTTAGTCCTACTGACTCTCATACACTCTGACTAAACATAAAATGGCGGACTAAACTTCTTAAAGCTATACGCACCTAATAAATGTATTATCAACCATAACAGTATAAATCACATCATGACTAGCTGAGTCCCTGCAGGGGAGGCCCCACAAGCCAAGGGTCTCAATCTGACAGGGCCTACAGCAAATACCTGCACTGGGACACCACAAACCCCACCACTAAACAGAAGTTGTCCTCGACGATTAAGGCACTGACGGATTGAGGAACGATGTGACCTTGGGGCCACTAGAAGTCCTGAGGCGCTTGTACACCAGTGTCCATTCCAGGTTCTTTGGTAAAAATAAACATATATGAACAGGATCATATGATAAGTCCTGAGGCATTATACACATAAATGTTCCTTACAGGATTTTTAGTTAAAGTGAGATCATCATTTTGTACATGGTAAGTGATTATCTGGGTCCCAGACAGAATATAGACCTATTAAACATTACCACTCAGTTTTGAACAGGATTTACGTCTATGGACACTATTTGTACTATCCTAGGCATACTACAACAGAATTTTATTGTTAGATTACACTTTGACTATGAAACCGGTATACACATATATACATTGATAAAGCTTTTCTATGCACTCTCTATTATCAGACTATGCATGTGATACACTCTACACCTTTTTCATATTTATCTAGCCAATTTTATATAAGCTTATATTACTTTACTGTATACTATAGTATCACATGTTATGTACAGAAAACACACTTTTAAGAGTGACCAGGTTTTGGATTGGGCTGCCGGAGGCTTTCTACCCAATGCCTTGGCTACTGGGGCCCTTAGGCTGTTAGCTCTTCTCCCCAGAACACACTTTAATATTTGCTAGACATTTTTATTCTATGCCTGAAGTACACATTTAGACATTTTTTTTTTTTTTTTTTTTTTTTAGAGGCTACCCTTTTTTAGTGCTTAAGTGAGGGATATAAGACTTACTGGCCAGGTATGTTCCTATGCACTAAATAGGGTAAATAGGTAACTAGTGACATATTAGATACCTCTACAGTGAGTTAGTAATGACGTATACTTGATATGTATACAGTCTATCTACATATATTGTATGTATAATTAATAGATTAATCAATATATCTTGCTGGGGGGTGTCCGAAATTAGATCTGGTGGATCTACGCAACACCATTTCCGAGTTTTCTGGAGCACTGTTTTCTCCTTGAACACTTGCTTCTTCTAGACTGACAGCTGCGCCTTCATCTTGGACAATGGGGGCAAGTGATGGCTCTTGACTTATGGAGCTTTCTCCCACACTAGAAAGTTCTGATGGGATTGAAGTAGGTGGGCGGATGGCTGGAGTAAACTCTGGAGCTTCTGGTGCCAAGACTGAAGTTGATGGAATGGAACTGACCGGCACATAACCAAAGAAGATGTTTTGATCAGAAGGGAAGAGAGGATCATCTTCAAACATCAGGAGTGGCCTTTCAGGCTCAACTGGCTTGGTGGGCTGCACTTGTGCTGGCTGAACTGGAGGTGGAAGACTTGGTGGTGCAAAAGGAGGCACCAACCCAGGCAGGTCCCCTTTGTGACACAGTTTGATCCGGTTTCGGTGGACAACTTGTGGTTCATATCCGGCTTTTTGAACTGAGTAGACATCAGAGTCCGGATAAGGGATGGAAATCACTGTGTATGGTTCAGTTTCCCAAAGGGAGTCCAACTTATGGGTCCTATGATGCTTCTTCAGCCAGACTTTATCACCAACTTGCAACGGCTGGGCAGAGGCATGGCGGTTGTAGTCCTGTTGCTGCCTATAGTGTGCCTCGCACATCTTCTTGCTGACTATCTCTCTCGCTTCCTGAATCCTTTTCTGATGTTCAGAGACCCACTCTGAAGAGGCTTGGGGTGAATGGTTGAAAGGTGCTTGAAGTCCAAAGACTCTGTCTTTAGGCAGTTGACCGTGTCGGCCCATCATGAGGTAAAATGGAGTATAACCAGTGGAACAGTGGACGGTATTGTTGTAGATTTCCAACAATTCGGGCATTAGTTGAGGCCACTCTTCAGGTCGGGATACAGAGGCCGCTCTCAGCATGTGGATAAAGACCTGGTTGATCCTCTCACAGAGTCCATTCCCTTGCGGGTGATAAGCAGTGGTCCTGAGTTTCTTACAAGCATGGAACTGGCACAATTCTTGAAACAGTTGGGCCTCAAAGGCCGGACCTCGGTCGGACAAGACAGTTTCCAGACATTCAAGTATCTGTACCCAATGGGTGTAGAACATCTGGGCTGTTGTCTTGGCTGTTAAGTCTTTGACTGGCACAACCACTACCCACTTGGAATAGTGATCCACCATAGTGAGAGCATATGAATACCCGGACCGGGTAGGCAACAGCTTGACATGATCCAAGGCGACCAATTGGTTAGGCCTCTCGCTCTGGATGGAATGGAGAGGTGATCGCGCATTCTTGCGACCATTCTTGGTGATATTCCAGACTGCACACTCACTGCACCACTTTTCAACGTCGCTCCTCATTCCAAACCAGTAGAACCGGCGTCGGATGGTGGCTTCTGTTTTATGGACCTCAAAGTGTCCTGACTGGTCGTGGTAGGCATACAATACCATGGCGGCCTCTTTCCGAGGGATCAGAATCTGATGTAGCCTTTCACCTGACACTGGGTCCAAGAAGTTCCTGTACACCATTCCTTTGTGCACAAATAGTCTTTTCCTCTGATGCCACAATCGCTTCAATTCGTAGTCCTTCTGACCCAGTCGTAACCAGGGAGGTACCCTCCTGGTCAATAAATACTCCTGCAGATCTCCCATAGTCTGATTTTCTACCTGTAGGGTCCTCCAGGTATACAGGTCTTCCTGCATTGCTTTAGACCCAGATTCATTCCCCTCGCGGGTGACGACCACATCCTGATTCACAAATCTTTGATAGAAGGGAGGCATCTCCACATCCTCCCACCTGTCCTCCACTGGGAGATCTTCGCCCGGAGCCATGCGTGATAGTACATCCGCATTAATATTAGACTTGCCACTTCGATATTTGATAGAGAAGTCATAGTTGGCCAGTCTGGAGGCCCAATTTTGCTCAAGGGCACCTAGTTTAGCGGTGTTCAGGTGAGCCAGGGGGTTGTTATCGGTGTAGACCATGAAGGAGGTGGCTGACAAATAGTCCTTAAATTTTATGGTGACTGCCCACACGAGGGCCAGGAGTTCTAACTTGAAGGAACTGTAGTTAGAATCATTCTTCTCAGCTCCTCGCAGATTCCGGCTGGCGTAAGCGATCACCCTCTCTTGTTCTCCCTGCATCTGGGACAACACTGCACCGAGTCCTTCGAAACTGGCATCTGTATACAGTCAGAAGGGCCGAGTATAATCCGGATAAGCCAGAATGGGAGGCTCTGTCAATAGATGTTTTAGAGCCTGGAAGGCCATCTCTTGCTCTTTGGCCCATTCCACAGGCAGCTTCCCATTATAGTTCCCCTTTGCCGTACCTCGCAGGAGAGAGGTCAATGGCTCAGCAATTTGTGCAAAATGAGGAATAAAGCGGCGGTAATATCCCGCAAATCCTAAGAAGCTCCGAATATCCTTAACGGTGCGTGGGATAGGCCAATTCTTGACAACTTCGACTTTAGCTGAATCAGGTTGGACCCCCTCAGTACTGACGACGTGGCCCAGGTAATGTACTTGAGTAGATGGCACTTGGAGGGTTTGACTTTCAGACCATGCTGGATCAGTACTTGGAAGACGTCGGACAGGTGAGTCAAATGTTCCTGATAGGATTTGGAATACACAATCATGTCATCCAGGTAGAGTAGGACACTCTGGAAGTTAAGGTGTCCCAGACATCTCTCCATCAGCCGTTGAAAGGTAGCTGGGGCATTGCACAGCCCAAAGGGCATACTTTTAAATTCGAAAAGACCCATGGGGGTGATAAAGGCTGTTTTCTCCCTGTCTTCGACGGCCATGGGCACCTGCCAGTATCCGCTGGTCAAATCCAATGTAGAGAAGTAGGCCGCAGAACCCAGCGCAGTGAGTGACTCCTCAATCCGGGGGAGAGGGTATGCGTCTTTATGGGTGATGTCGTTCAATTTCCTGTAATCAACACAGAAACGGATGGTCCCATCCTTCTTCTTAACTAACACCATGGGTGCTGCCCAGGGACTCTGGCTCTCTTGTATTACATCCGCCTTATGCATGTCGGTTAACAGTTTCTTGACGGTTTGGTACATGCCTGGTGCCACGGGCCGATGTCTTTCCTTGATGGGGGGCTTGTTGCCTGTCAGGATTCGATGCTTAATCATGGAGGTTTTTCCAAAATCTGTTGGGTGTTTGCTGAAGGCACTCTGGTACCTCTTCGCCACCTCGATGACCCCTTTGACTTGTTCTGGTGGGGTGAGAGATCCTCCTATTTGCAGCTGGTGCCACCAAGGTTCTGGGGAGTTCTCGGTAGCCGCTGACAGGGTTTGGGCACTCAGCTGTTGGACCGCCTTCCGTGAAGAGAGTATGTCACTGAAGTCCAAGAAAACAAGTTTGGCCACTGGAGTGTACTTTGGCAAGGTGGTGGCTACGCCGGACAAATTAACTAGGTGAACTAGGACCCGTCCATTCACCACCGTCACTAGGCTCCTTGCAGCTCGGACCAAAGGAAAATCTTCAGATTGTATAGGCTCCAGTAAAGCCTGATAGTCCTGATTCCTTACACCAGGGCGTGCCCGACACCACAAAATTGTCTCTGTGTTCGGCTGCAGGGTCACGGACCTCATGTCTTGGATCCGAGCTTTACAGATTTCTCCTCTCCGGTTCGCGAACTTCTGTTCTGAGATGGTGTTGCGCAGTCCTCTGGCCTGAGGGAGACATACGGGGGAGAGAGGCATGCAAGGCATCTAAAATATCACTGAAGCAATGTCTCATTATATTCATCCCCAATATAAACTCTGTGGCCCCTGGTACTGTGACATTAGTGACAATTATCCCTTGCCCTCTAAGTGTGTGACTTCTCAGCTGAATAGTGGGCTCCCAGTACCCATGTCTGGGAATTGGTTTCCCGTCCCCTGCCATGACACTAAAATCCATATCACCTGGTTCACACAACGAATCGACATTCCAGTATTTATAGAATAGGCCCTTAGAGATGGTAGACACCTGCGAGCCTGTATCAATCAGGGCTTGCAGTTGGACACCATCTATGGTAACATTTACATAGGGGCAGGATGCAATGTATAAGGACTGTCCTGAGTACATTGGCTCTTCTGCTGGACCTGTGATTCGCTTTCCTGAGGGCCGGTCCTCGACCTCAGGGGACACCCGTTTAAAGCCCAGCATTGCATCTTCCAATGACCGGGTTTGTTACAGTAATCACAGTAAGGCCTACTAGAAGGACCCGAGTGAGGCCCGCTGTAATGGGGAGGAGGAGCAGGGGTAAGTCTCTTAGTCACTGGAGGCTCTCTAATTGCCCGAGTGGTGTGATTAGCCAACTCCTTTACCACCTGGGTAAGCTGGGCAATATCTTGTTTAACCCCTTGAATCTCAGTAATTGTAGTGGAGGATGGGGTGTGAGCCACGGGCGCGGGGGCTGGTGGTAACAGTGGTGCAGGGCATGTTGCCGCACCCAAAGGTTCCACTTTAGGGTCAGGATTCTCCTCAGGGTCCGCCCCCTGCTCTATAACTTGAAGGGCTAGGCGCTTAAAGGCAGAAAAAGACATATTGGGGTTCTGTACAGCTAACATCTTTAACTGCGCCTTGTCCCATTTATTTTGGACCCCTTCTATGAATCTATCCAACAATAATTTGTTACCCTGGTCAGGTGTGATATTGTCCAGTTTCTGGACTGCTTCCAGGGCATTCTGCAAGGCTACTGCGTATGCCCTTAGCGTTTCCCCCGGCTTTTGTCGCCTCTCGTACAGCCTGAGGCGGACCTCCGAGGGTGAGTGGGACTCAAATACCTGATGCAATCCCTCGAAGATCTGATCCACTGTAGTCTTCTCAAAAGTGGGCCAGGTTCGGACTTCCTCACGTGCAGGTCCCTGCAACTGTCCCATGAGCAACAGCACCTGTTGGTTAGGGGGGAGAGAGTAGAGAGAGAAAATGCTTTGGAAGCTCTCCTGGAAATCCTTGAGGGAAAAGGGATCCCCTCTGTAGTTAGGCAACATGGGCTTCCCTAGGTAGAATGGGGGAGCCCCGCTGTCATGACGTCGTACTAGAGGAGAGGAGGGCAGCAGCCTCCGGACTTCTGAGCCAGGAGATGATCTAGACGATGATGGCTCTGCTGGAGATGAGGCCACAGGGATAGCTTGTGCAGGAGCCGCAAGAGGATCTGGCACATCACCTGCATCTGGTGATCTTGGGGCTGACATGTTGTAGCCTTGTTTGAGTGCGCTGTCACTTTAGGAAACTTTGAGTGCGCTGTCTTTGAGTGCACTGTCCTTGAGTGTGCTGTCCTTGGGTGCGCTGTCGCTGTGTGCCGGTATTATCTTCTATTGCCGGACACGTTGCTATGGCTGCGCCCGGCAACTTCCTTTTTGGTCCGGTCAGCAAATGTTTCCTTCGTGCAACACAGAGTGGATTCTCTAGTTCCGGCTTGCACACTGAACAATGACAGCTAACAGTCTTTCTTTCACCTCCCCCACCACTTGTATTTGCGCCTCGCTGAGTAAATTACTTTCAATGACGCAGGTCAGATTCTGGGGGGGAAGAACTTGCTTTAGTGGCTGAATGGTTAAGGCGTACACCCGAATCCGGTTCGTGACGCCAGAAAATGATGTGATGACCGGGGAGGATGAACCCCACGGCCACACATATGCGCTTGATGGTTAGCTGCTTGGTTCTTGGGCTAGGAGCCCAGGGTCTGGTGGTGTTAACCCTTAGTGAGGGTCGGATGGTATTAACCCTCTCTGTCACGTGACGCCACTGTTGTCTTGATATACCCCAGGAAACTACAGCTCCGGGGGCCTCCGTATCCTCGCTAGCTAGGATGGTAATAACACAGTCCACAACAGGGGTCAATATAACGAAGGCTTTACTGGCATGAAGACAGGTGTCAAAATCTTCACAGCGTTCACACAGAGTGTCGCAAAGGTTCCACAAAACAGTCTCTAGAGGACCACACAGCTGACAATACCTGGGCTTGGCTTATCATATATCCTTGGCTTTTGCGGCCGGATTAGTAATACTGGGCCTATGCTTGACTAGGCTGAAGAATAGATACACTTACTGAAGTGTCGGTAGACTCGAGGCTTCTCGTCGGAACGACAGATTGATTCGATAATTTCGCTGAAGTACTGATCCTATAGTTTTTTAGAAGTACTGCGCGAGTTGCTGTACTTTCTCCTGAACGGGAGGTCTCTGGCCTGCACTGCTCCTCCTCTGACTGAACTCTGCTCTGACCTGCCAGAAACTGTGTGTAGCGCTAGACTCCCCTAAACAGGAACTCCCACCCCTTATATAGACGTGAGGAGACTGAAGCCCATTGGTTGAGAGCTGAGGGAGACTGAAGCCCATTGGTTGAGAGCTGAGGGAGACTGAAGCCCATTGGTTGAGAGCTGAGGGAGACTGAAGCCCATTGGCTGAGAGCTGTGGATCATAGAGACTTATCTGTATTCCCCTTGGAACTTAGATTTAAAGTTTGTTACAAGTTAAAGTATAATACAACACCATAAGGTCTTGTCTAGCACTTAGTCCTACTGACTCTCATACACTCTGACTAAACATAAAATGGCGGACTAAACCTCTTAAAGCTATACGCACCTAATAAATGTATTATCAACCATAACAGTATAAATCACATCATGACTAGCTGAGTCCCTGCAGGGGAGGCCCCACAAGCCGAGGGTCTCAATATGACAGGGCCTACAGCAAATACCTGTAACTCTGCCTAACACATGAGTGTATTCAAGGAAACGCCCCCCAATATCTATCCGAAAAATTAAAAGCCCATAACCCAAATCGCATTCTGTGATACACAAATCAAAACCTACTCCAAATACCCAAAGCCAGATAAAAGTCCAAAGGAGATCAAAGATTTGCAGTCCAGGGACCTCGGCTGTGGAATGCGCTACCAACTACCATCCGACTGGAGTCGGACCACTTGGCCTTCAGGAGAAAGATTAAAACCCATCTCTTCTGAGGTCAAGGGAGTTTTCTTACCCATGGAATGGAAACAGCGCGCAGAGGCGATTCAGTTCGCATGTGTTGCGCTCTACAAGTTTTTCACTCACTCACAGGTGGTCACACTGACTGCTACACTAACCATTCCCTTCCTCCAGATCAAAACAAGCCGGCCTAGCATGCAGCATAGGCCTGCCTGGCAACTTACCTCACAAAAATCCTCACTCTAGCACCTACCTATGGTAGAGGGTGCTGCATATATAGATGAGGATTTTTCAGTTTATGGTTAGTGGTTGTATACCAGCTTCTTTTTTTGTACCCTATATCAATACAGGATAGGAAGATGCCATTTACTTTGCCCCCCTGGAGGTACATCTAAAGGAAGCATGTATCAAAGACAATACATAGCGTACAACAAGCATAGAACACATAACACAGAGCACATGCAACATACACGGCACAAAGCACATACAGTCTTAACAGCATAAAGAACACACATTTTGCAGATAGATTACTCAATAAACAAACAATATAGAACAGACATCCTAAAAACAGCAAACAGTATGCACAGTACAAAACATGTACAACAAACAGCAAACACAGCACAGAGCACACACACAACACAGTATAGAATATGCATAGCATAGAACATGCACAGCAAACACAATGAAACATATACAGCATATAATGTACACAGCATACAGAATGCTCAGAAGATACACTGTAGAGAATCTATACTGCACATCACGTGGCATAGCATATACAAAACACATAAGGGGTACACACGATCGGATATATATGAAAACCATTTCCATCGATATGTCCGATCGGGAGTTTGATCCGATGGCGTGTACACACCATCGGATCAAATTCCCCGCCGCCGGATGACGTGGCGGTGACGTTGATCACCACCATCACCGCCACGTCACACCAGGAAGTAAAAGACTTCCGCGCATGCGCCGAATCCATTCGTGGGGGCCGACATGTCTGCTGGTAAGTGTACTAACCAGCAGACATGTCGGGCGGACAGATTCCCACCGGATAGATTTCAAAGCATGCTTTGAAATCTGTCGGGTGGAGAAATCTGTCCGCTAGCTCATACACACGAGCGGAGATGTCTGCTGAAACGGTCCATCGGACCGTTTTCAGCGGACATATCCCCTCGTGTGTACGCCGCCTAAGGGGTCTATTTATAAAAAATTATATTTTGCAAGTGTTTCATTATTCAGATAAATATAACAAATGATACCTGTACTGTTTGTAATATGTATCTAATAGTTCCTTTGTTGCCTTTTGTGGGGAGAATATTGTTAATTGGGTAGTGCAAGGGTCATTCCCCATCTTTCAATCCTAGGAAAAAATAGCTATATGAATATTTAACCATGACAGTTACAGATGTAGCGCTATGCTTGTAGGAGCCGCTGGATAGAATGGGTCCTCTGTTCTTTGCCCTGAACTTCTTAAAAACCTCAGCTCCCCTGACACACCAGGTTAAGTGTGTGTAACAGCCATTTTGTCATTGGCCCATTCAGGACATACATAGATTATGATGCAAGACTATTTGTTATGCAGTTTCTCCTTTTGGCCACAAGAGAGATAGGGAGATGCTGACCTTTACTTCCTAAACATGAGGAGACACAGAGGAGAGGAGAGGAGAGGAGACACAGAGGAGAGGAGACAGAGACAGAGAGAAATTTACAATACATACAAAGTAATACCCAATAGTAGTGCTACAGTATATCAAGAAAAAAGGGACCAAACCAGGTAGTAAATGCAAATTTACTATATTGTCACTCAATATGGTTGGTAACTAGACACACATAAAATGGATTACCAAAGGTAACAACACAATTTAGTATACAATGTGATAAGCAAAAAAAGACTAGGCATAAGAAGACATTTGACATCCAGATCAGCATAAACAGTAGCAAGGCCACCTCAAGTGCAGCAATGAGCAACATTAAAGGATCACTAAAGGATTTTTTTTTTTTAGCTAAATAGCTTCCTTTACTTTACTGCAGTCCTGGTTTCATGTCCTCATTGTTTGTTTTTGCTCTGATGTTGCTGTAATTCTTCTCTGTTATGGACACTTCCTGGTTGTCTGTTTCCTGATGACCACAGTACTGGGAACTTCTAGTTTCGTTTTCCAAACCATCACTGCTCTATGGCTCTGTATAGCACAGATACAGGAAATAACATGAAAAGATGAAACTACAGGTACATTATATGATTGATTTGTATCTATTTTTAATAGTTTTTAAAAGGAATCAGTTAACTATTATGTCTCTATACCGAGTAAACAGTCATTTTATCAAAAAAAATAAAAAATCTTTTACAACTCCTTTAAAGTGTGAGCTACCATGTGCTGGAACAGTACTGCCAGATTGCATTTATGGCGACAATGCTAGTCCTAGACCAACTAGATATGCACTGTCCAAAAGAAAAGGAGGAAGGTAGTGGAAGGGGCAGGAGAACAAAGGGAGCTTGCAGAATATTTAATACGGGATGGGCAGTCCTTTGAGATATTCTTCTGCCAACTATTGTTTGGGCCCTTTAAGAACATCTTTGCACTTAACAACGGTTCCAGTTAACCTGTATTCCGTATAGGTACGGTATAGTCTCAGCACAGATGTAAGGGGGGGATGTGGTTCAGATGCAGTGACAGTTTGGTATGATTCAAATCTCTGCTCTCAGGTGAATACTTGGATAAAGGTGTCCTGCTCTCTCTCCTCGATTCTAAGAGGAAGAACTCTTCCAGACAGTTTAACAAAAAATCTCTCTCCACTCCTCCTACTGTGCGGTGTCTATTGAGATCTGTTGTCCAAAGAGTCAATGGGGAGACTTACTAAAACTGGAGCATGCACAATGTGGAGCAGTTCTGCATAAAAACCAGTCAGCATCCAGGTTTTGTTGTCAAAGCTTAAAGTGGTTGTAAAGCCTGAAGAATTTTTAGCTTCAAGCAAGAAAACCCCCCTAGCTCCCCTTACCTGAGCTCCATCTCGATCCAGCGATGTGCACGAGAGCAGCAGCTTTCCTGGGTCTTTCCCTCATTGGGTGAGACATAGTCAAAGTCAGTGAGGAGGGAGCATGGGGCAGGGCCGAGCCATGCTCTGTATGTCTTTTGGACAAACAGAACCAGCTCAGGAGAAAGTACGCACGACTGCCCTCATAGAAAGTGGCTCCCTTTGGGGGCATTCGGCAAGGGGGAGGGGCCAGGAGTGCCAGCGGGGGACCCAAGAAGAGGAGGATCTGGGCTGCTCTGTGCAAAATCATTGCACAGAGCAGGTATGTATTGCATGTTTATTATTTTAAGAGAAAAAAAAAACAAAAGCCTTTAGTACAGGCGTCTTAAACTGGTGGCCCTCCAGTTGTTGCAAAACTTCAAGTCCCATTGAAATGCCTCATGAGACTTGTAGTTTTGCAACAGCTGGAGGTCCGTCAGTTTGAGACCCCTGCTTAAGGCTGGGTTCACACTTGTTCCGACAACGCTCCTACATTGGGAGCTCATGTAGCATGACGTGTGAAAATCAATGTTTCCCTATGAGAGCTGTCTTAACTGGTCCTACACAAGTCGGTCCGACTTTGAAACTACTCCCTGTACTACTTTGGTCCTACATTGATCCTACTTCAGCCCATTGAATATCATTGAAGTAGGACCAAAGTAGGAGCCTTGTCCTAACCATCCGACTTTTGCCATCTGACATGTGATTACAGCACCAGTAAGGCTGGGTTCACACTATACTACACGACAGCAGTACAACTTTCATCCTACTTTGCTCTGCGACATCTGTCCTACATTCATCCTACATTCATCCTACATTGGTCCTACATCCATCCTACTTTTATGAACAGGATACTACTTTGAACCAACTTTGTGATAGTCTGACTTGTTCTTTAACCAATCAAAACCATCCCAGAGTGAGATAAATTCCTTTTACTGCTGCTGTAATCACATGTTAGATGTCTGATAAGGACAAGGCTCCTACTTTGGTCGACTTCAATGATATTCATTGGGCTGAAGTAGGATGAATGTCGGGGCAAAGTAGTACAGGGAGTGTTTTCAAAGTCGAACAGACTTGTGTCGGATCAGTTAAGACGGCTCTCATAGGAAAACATTGATTTTCACACGTCATGCGACATGAGCTCCCAATGTCGGAGCGTTTGTAGGACAAGTGTGAACCCAGCCTAAAAGGAATTTATCTCACTCTGGGATTGTTTTGATTGGTCAAAGAACAAGTCAGTCTATCACAAAGTAGGACCAAAATAGTATCCTGTTCATGAAAGTAGGATGGATGTAGGACCAATGTAGGATCAATGTAGGATCAATGTAGGACAAATGTCGCAGAGCAAAGTAGGATGAAAGTCGTGTAGTGTAGTGTGAACCCAGCCTCAGTATCAGTTTGAGGCTGGGTTCACACTACACTACACGACTTTCATCCTACTTTGCTCTGCGACATTTGTCCTACATTGATCCTACATTGATCCTACATCCATCCTACTTTCATGAACAGGATACTACTTTGGTCCTACTTTGTGATAGACTGACTTGTTCTTTGACCAATCAAAACAATCCCAGAGTGAGATAAATTCCTTTTACTGGTGCTGTAATCACATGTCAGGTGTCAAAAGTGGGATGGTTAGGACAAGGCTCCTACTTTGGTCCTACTTCAATGATATTCAATGGGCTGAAGTAGGATCGATGTAGGACCAAAGTAGTACAGGGAGTAGTTTCAAAGTCGGACCGACTTGTGTAGGACAGTTAAGACAGCTCTCATAGGGAAACATTGATTTTCACACGTCATGCTACATGAGCTCCCAATGTAGGAGCGTTGTAGGAACAAGTGTGAACCCAGCCTAATTGAATGAGCTGGTGGTTAGAAGCTGATTAGCTAACATGTACAGCTGCACCAGATTCAGTTTTCAGTGCTCCAGTTTTACTAAATCACCCTCTGTGCGTTTTTGGCGCACCAACAAAAGCTCCTGTAAACAGGGTTGCAGATTTTATTTAAAAACTCATCATATTCATTTAAAGGATTTCATTTTTTTGATTTGTATATATAGTTCGTTTAAGCAAACCCACAATTGGAACTGTTCAAAAACCCTGTAAGCCACACCCCATCACTCCTGAACTATGCTGCACTAAATCCCACAACCCCAGCTTCTTACTTACCAAGAGCTACATACTATGCAATGTTTTCTTCATTATGGAAAGGAATTCACTTCCCCATGACTAAGCTCCGGGGGGCGGAGTGAAATGCATTATTGTTTTTTTTTTGAAGGGGGGGGCAAGAAAACACCCCCCACCCCTCATGCTGTCGGATGATTTTTTAAATAAATAGACCCCATAGCATAAACACCACAGATTGCATTTAGTAGCACACATATAGTAGCGGAAAATGACTGCATACACAGTGTAGAATACAAACAACATACAGAGCAGATGTTGAAAACAGCACACACTGTACCAAGGAAGGACTGGAAACTATTACCTGGGGGCAAGCACAGCCAGCTATCCCATTTATAGTAGGGGCAGATTTATACAGTGGAATAAATAAAACATGCCATGCAGTGTGTCATGGTGCTGCATTGACTGATGGGCATTGTTAAAGGGAAGTCCTTTTACTGAAAATGGTTTATTATTGCACACATTTTGACATCTTTCAGCTTCTTTTGTGGTTCTTGGCGTTCAGTCACATAACATCTCAGAGCCACAAAGGAAGTTAGTTCTGGAAGACTTGTTGGCAGGTGTTATTACTCCTCCTGTAGTGATTTCCACTCAGCTGTTGAGGAGGTGAGCCTATTTAGCACATCCTGCGCAGATAGACATATATCCCTGCGGTCCTCACAAGGATCAGCTATGATTTGGGCCTCCAGGTCATATACCAAGCACTCCACTCACTGTGTGCACTAGACTCCTTTTCAAAGGCATTAATTTCTCTTATAAACAACCGCCAAAGGAAGGCCTTAAACGTCTACCTCACCCTTGTATCCAGCAATTCTCTCTGATCCCCCCAAAACGTAACAATATTTTGTAATATCTGAGGATGTGATAGTAATAAGTTAAGCCAAAAAGCATTAGGCTTCCAAGGAGCCATAAGTAGTGTCGAGGGGGGGGCATACCTCCAGATCCACAATCAGGTTGGAATGATCCGAGATTCTCCTCCGAGCATAGGTTATTTCTGCCACCGAGCGGACTGCAGATTCCCAACATAGGCACAGGTCAATACGTGACAGTGACATATGTGACTTTGACAAACATGAAAACTGACCTTTCCCAGGATTCCTACTCCTCCACAAATCTATCCAACCCACCTACTCGACCAGTTTCCTCAGGGCCATGCGGCACAGTCCTCGCCCCGAGGAGACCGAAGGGTGTTTGTCTACCAGTGGATCTAAGTAACTCCTGTAGTAGTTTTATGGGTGGAAATAATGCATCTTTATCTGCCAGCTGTGAGTGGGGCTCAGGGCACTTAGGGTATGGGAATTGGACACCCGTGATCAAGCAAGATGTAGTGTTGTACTAGAGATGAGCTAAAGAGCCCTCTTCAGGGCTGAAGTCCCATGGAGAGGAAGAGAGAACCATCAGGAGCAGATAGAGAGACCTTGCCATGTCTGACCTTCAACTAGATAGAGGATTTCCTTTGTGTGAGAAGAAGGAACACCATGAGCAAGGAACATCTATGGCTAAAGTGACTGTATCATCTAGAGAAGATGACTTTACTGTTCTGGGAGACTTTGAAGTGTTCAGCACTTGTGTGATTACTGTATAGATAGTTACATAAGGAAGAGGATATTTTATGCTATGTGAACTCTTATTAGTGAGTCTGAACTGTTAAACTGCTGCAATGTGCCTGTAACCTAAGAAAAGTGCTAGAGAGGAATTATGTAGTAAAACAGTGAAGATGCAACTTGTCTGGATTTTTGTTTATACCAGGTAACAGGCCTCAGGAAGAGAATGTGTGTGTGAATAGGCTTTAGGCCAGGAGACGATGACATATTATAGTGGAGCCGCTCTAAACCAGGCATGTCCAAAGTCCAGCCCGCGGGCCAATTGCGGCCCGTGTTCCGGGTTCGGATGGCCCGCCTGATCATTTTGACATGTATGTCTTTTGTGACCCCCAACGAATCCCTGAGCGCGGGGTTACAAAAGAAATACATGCTGGCTGCCTTGGAGGAGGAGGGAGGAGCGCTGTGCATACAGGAGTACTTCCTGTTTACATGGCGACCTGTGTAAAAGGAAGTCCTGTCTCCTGCGCTGCCATTGGACAACCATTCTGTCCATCACAGGAGGCGGGACTTGGGATTAAAGAGGCCGCCGATAAAACAGGAAATTCTCCTGTATGTCTGTCGGCGCTTGTCCCGCCCCCCTCCCTGTCTCCTCCAATGCTGCCAATGAATGAATCAGGCTGCAATGGTGAGTCTGCATTCAGGACAACAGGGGTGCTGCATTCATGGTACTTGTGAGGCTGTATTGATGGGCAGTTACCCTTATTTTGATTTACAGTTCTTTACTAAAAATTTAAGATTTTTTAACCACTTCCTTACTGGGCACATATACCCCCTTCCTGACCAGGTGAAATTTCAGCTTGCGCACTGCGTAGCTTTAACTGACAATTGCGCGGTCATGCGACGTGGCTCCCAAATAAAATTGGCGTCCTTTTTTCCCCACAAATAGAGCTTTCTTTTGGTGGTATTTGGTCACCTCTGCGGTTTTTATTTTTTGCGCTATAAACAAAAAAGGACAACAATTTTGAAAAAAATACAATATTTTTTACATTTTGCTATAAAAAAATAGCCCAATTTAAAAAAAAAAATTCAGTTTAGGCCGATACGTATTCTTCTACATATTTTTGGTAAAAAAAAAAAAAAATAAAAAAAAAATAAAAAAAAAATCGCAATAAGCGACTGGTTTGCGCAAAAGTTATAGCGCCTACAAAATAAGGGACAGAATTATTATTTTTTATTATTTATTCTTTTACTTGTAATGGCGGCGATCTGCGATTTTTATTGCGACTGCGACATCATGGCAGACACATCGGACACTTTTGACACATTTTTGCCACCATTCACATTTATACTGCAATCAGTGCTATAAATATGCACTAATTACTGTATAAATGTGACTGGCAGGGAAGGGGTTAACACTAGGGGGTAAGGAAGGGGTTAATGTGTATCCTGCATTGTGTTCTAACTGTGGGGGGAGGGGGGGTGACCGATCTGTGTCCCTATGTACAAGGAACACAGATCGGTCTGCTCTCTCCAGTGACAGGACGCTGTCATTGTGAGAGCCGGCAATGAGAGATGATCTCATATGTTTACATGTGAGATCATCTCTCATTGGCCCATCAGATCGCATCGCAAACGGCCACTCTGATTGGCCGTTCGCGGCGATCTGTGATTGGCTGTGTCCAAGGGACACGGCCAGTACACAAGTTCCCCGCTGCGCGCTCTGGAGCGCGTGCTGGGAACAAAGAAAGGGGCTGCCGTGAAAACACGGCGGCCCGGAGATTTAGAGCCACCCTGCGGCCGCATATAGTCGTACGGCCGTACGGAAGTGGTTAAAGTGAAGGTGCATGTTATATGCTGATGAATACGGTATATCCAAATAACATGCATGAGCTTGTCAGTTTAACACACATAGCCACAATGGCAAGAGAATTCTTGTAGGGTAGTGTATTAGTGATCGAACAAACACACTTGGCCTGGATTTTAAGGGTCCACAGAATGTCAGGCAAAATTGTTGGCCCTCACGCATGTTCACTCCATCAAATCTGGCCCTCTTTGGAAAAAAATTGGACACCCCTGCTCTAAACAATAGGGCCAGGGTGCAAACCCACCTTACAGATGTCCCTCTGACAGGTACTGTTCTCAGGACTGCACAAGGTAGCTACTGTATAACATGCCCAGCAACTGTCATTGACTTTGGGCTCCTCTCTAATGAAACTCTGAATTGTGGGGTATCTCCATCCAGGACCACCAACCACATATTTATTTTATAAGTACTAGCCTGCCACCAACCTATCCTGCATGTAGAGAATGTACACACCTGTGTGCATGTTCCCTAACGACAATAATGTGAACTTAACCATAGAAGAATTTCCCATTCAAGTTGGGGGCAGAGTTAAACAAAAACTAATTCCAAGGACAGCATGATAGAAGCAACATACTACTCATTAACTTTCACCTAAAATGTTATTCTTATGGGTTAATAAAAATGTTACAGTATTAATTATTACTAGTGTTGCTCATGAATATTCGCATTGCGAATATTCGTTACGAATATTGCATATTCGAGTATTCGCGAATGAATCGAATATCGCGGTGAATATTCGCTATTGCGAATATTCGTATTTTTTCAAATTTATTTTTAAAACAGATCACATCCTAGTGATCTCCTTCGATGTCTAAGAGCATTGCTGGTATGATTAAAGACCCTGGGCCGAGTAGCTGAGGCGATCCTTTTATGTTGCCGAATGCGTATTTTACGAATATTTGCGAATACTTTCTCTGCCCTTCTGTGTTTTGTGTATAAAAAAAATGAGCTTTAGTTTAGTCATATAAGTTTGTGTAAGTAGAGTTAGTGTTTAGTGCATATTAGTTTAGTAATCCAGGAAATGATCTCCGTTTTCGCGTGTTGACGAAAATTTCGCAATCAATTTCGCATTGGCATTTGCGAAATCTCACATTAGCGAAATTTCGCATTTGCGAAAAAAAATTTTTGATAAAATATCACAAATATTCGATATTAACGAATATTTCGCGAATATTCTTCTATATATTCGTGAAATATCGCGAAATCGAATATGGCATATTCCGCTCATCACTAATTATTACCCACACACATGCAGGTAATACAGAGTTCTGATTGTTACTTATACTTTATTGTAGAAAAGATAGTGATTTTGCCTTCTCTTCTAATGACATCGCTACAGAGATCAGCCATTATGTCACATCATTTCTTGTATTTTGCCATCAATAGTGACTTTTATTGTGCTGTCGTTATGAGTGCAGTTATGGTCTGTTTGACACAGGATTTTACTAACAGAAGGACACCAGGGAAGACATGAAGGGTGATAGTAGCCTTCTCCTACGGCACTCAGTAGGTCATGAGCATACAATATATTACATCCAAGAACTGTTATTACCTGTACACACGATCGGTTCTTCTGATGAAAACGAACCGATAAATTTTTTCATCAGATATCAGATGAAGCTGAATTTCATCAGTCTTGCCTACACACCATCAGTTAAAAATCCAATCGTGTCCAACGCGGTGACGTAAAACACAAAGACTTGCAGAGAAAAATGAAGTTCAATGCTTCTGAGCATGCGTCGACTTGATTCTGAGCATGCATGGATTTTTGACCAATAGATTTCCCCACAGACGATAGTTTTTTTTCCATATGAAAAATTTAAAACAGGTTCACAGTTTTCACTGATGGGGCCCACACACAATCGGTTCGTCTGATGAAAACGGTCCATCGGTCCATTTTCATCAGACGAACCGATCATGTGTACAGGGCATTAGACAAAAGGTATAAAAAAATTGAATATTCTGCATTGTATCAATTCGCAGTTACCACTTTCTCAAACTCATTTTTTAAATACAAATATAGAAAACAGTGCAGCACAAACCAATAAAATATAAATATTTAAAAATAAATCAATAAAGTCCAAAGTTATCTGAAACTCCAGTAATCCAATGAGAAAGAAAGTTTACCGCTCAGAGGTCCCAGGGAACTGCAAGGTGGAGTCCAAATGCCTGGGTGCAGGCACTGCAATAGTATGCAAAAATGTATAGAGAAAAACCGGGATGGCCGCATTCCAAAAAAATGGTTCCGTTTAATAAAACTGGTCACAACATGACTATAGCAATGAATAAGCACTGTATGATAGTGTGAAACGCATCAGTTTTCTCCTGATTTTTTGCTGTGATATGTTCATGTTGTGACCAGTTTTATTAAAAGGAACCATTTTTTTGGAGTGCGTCCGTCCCGGTTTTTCTCTATACATTTTTCCAGTAATCCAATATTAAGGATACTCCACCGAGTGAGACCAATAAATATATAGAAATGAATAATAAAAATAAATATGAATACATACAAATATAAATAAATCAGTAAAGTCCAAAATTATCTGGAAATCCAATAATCCGATATATAGGGTTCTCCACCGAGTGAAAAATAAGCACACCACACTAATTGAGTGATCCCTTCACCAGTATAGTATACTATTACCTCAGCGTTAGACCACTGTGTTCCTAAATGGTCGAATGAGCAATTAAATCAACCAAGGAAACCAGGGAGCAAGATGATGTTTCAATTCCTCATGAAGTCAGCCATGTACATGGACCGGAACAGATAAGAAAAAAACAAGAATCTAAGAGCTTTCCGCTGGACTCACACAGGCTACTCACATTTAAGCCAGTATGTAAGGCATAGAGGACATACAGCAGGGCATCAAAAAACGTCTGGTTCTCAGGATGGCAGCGAGCGACGCAAAAATCAGGCTCCTAATCCCCGGACGCGTTGCGTTTCACAACTTCCTCAGCAGGGCGGAGCCTGACACGTCACACACTCGCCTTTAAATATGCAACCGTTGTCAAAGCAACCTACCTTAAACACAAAGTGAACACGCGGAGCGGCACTTGCCGCGCCACGTCTTGTCAATGAACAACTTTAATGTTCCATTGTAGAAGATCTACAGACAGCGTATAGAACCCTGCAGAGGAGCATTGCGGGCGGTATTACCCCCTTATTGCCCGCTAGTGGGGGTTAATACCGCACCGCTATCGGCCGAATCCCACACCAATTCCGATGGTATAGCGCTGCTATTTCTAGCGGCGCTATACCGCCACCGCGTCTCCTGCCCCAGTGTGAAAGGGGCCTTAGTCTGGTAGCAAATCCCTCTGTGCATTTTTGGAGCACCGACAAAGCTCATGTAAACAGATTTGCAGCCTTTATTCATAAAATTGCTTATGCTCAAATCAATTTATTTGATTTAAAGCATTTGATTTTTCTGATTTGTACATATATTTAGTTTAAGGCTGGGTTCACACTACGATTTTCCCATCCGTCAGCCGCATACGATTTATATGAAAAAACGTATGCGGCTGAAACGGATTGAACCGTACATAAACGTATGCGATTATAAAACGTATACGGTTTCAAAAAGTGCGTACGGTTCCATCCGGTTTTGATTAAAAAAACGCATACGTTTTTGGAATTAGTGTCATTTAATAAAAAAAGATTTTCTTGTTTTGAAAATGCGCATGCGCAGACGAAAAACGCATACGGTTTATACGTATGGAACCGCACATATGTGCGTTTTCCATTGACTTTAATGTTTAAAAAAAGTATGCGTTTGCCATACGGTTTCAAAAACTGACTCAAAACCGTGGTCGAACACGGTTTTGTGTACTGTTAAAAAACGTTTTGCCAGCAAATCGTACGCACCCGGATGCATCTGAGTGCATACGATTTGCAATGCATTGTCTATGTATGCGTTTTCCCGTACGGGCCGTACGTTTTCAAAACTGAAATCGTATGCGGCTGACGGACGGGAAAATCGTAGTGTGAACCCAGCCTTAAGCAAACCTACAGCACAACTGGAACTATTAAAAAACCCTGTAAGCTAGGGTTATCCCGATGCCACTTTTTTTAGGACCGAGTACAAGTACCGATACTTTTTTTCAAGTAGTTGCCGATACCGAATACCGATCCTTTTTCAAATCTGTCCCCAAATGCCACATGCCCCCACATATTGCAGCCATGTCCCCCATAAACAGCCATGTCCCCCATATACAGCCATGCCCCCCCCCCATAGATGCAGCCATGTCCCCCCTATAGATGCAGCCATGTCACCCACATATTGCAGCCATGTCACCCACATATTGCAGCCATGTCCCCCCACATATTGCAGCCATGTCCCCCCACATAATGCAGCCATGTTCCCCCACATAATGCAGCCATGTCCCCCCACATATATGCAGCCATGTCCCCCCCCACATATTGCAGCCATGTCCCCCCCCACATATTGCAGCCATGTCCCCCCCCACATATTGCAGCCATGTCCCCCACATATTGCAGCCATGTCCCCCACATATTGCAGCCATGTCCCCCCCATAGATGCAGCCATGTCCCCCCCATAGATGCAGCCATGTCCCCCCCATAGATGCAGCCATGCCCCCCACATATTGCAGCCATGTCCCCTATATACAGCCATGTCCCCCCCCATAGATGCAGCCATGTCCCCCATATACAGCCATGTCCCCCACATATTGCAGCCATGTCCCCCACATATTGCAGCCATGTCCCCCACATAGATGCAGCCATGTCCCCCACATAGATGCAGCCATGCCCCCCACATATTGCAGCCATGCCCCCCACATATTGCAGCCATGCCCCCCACATATTGCAGCCATGTCCCCCCCCATAGATGCAGCCATGTCCCCCCCCATAGATGCAGCCATGTCCCCCCCCCATAGATGCAGCCATGTCCCCCACATATTGCAGTCATGTCCCCCATATACGCAGCCATGTTCCCCCCATATTGCAGCCATATCTCCCGTACCTGATGATGATGCCCCCGCCACCATTGTAGGCTCCTTTACTTTCAATAGCTGTTTTCCCTGCAGTGCGCCATGTAAAGGACACACCCTCTTGCTCGGGATTGGACAGATCCCGAGCAAGAGGGAGTGTCCTTTACATGGCGCGCTGCAGGGAAAACAGCTATTGAAAGTAAAGGTGCCTACAATGTTCACGGCGGCAGCGGCTTTGTATAGGCGGCGGGGGCGGCTTTGCATATGCAGCGGCGGGGGGGGGGGGGGGGTAAGTATTCTATTTAGGTATCGGGGGTATTTGCCGGAGTACAAGTACTCCCGCAAATACTCGGTATCGGTCCCGATACCGATACTGGTATCGGTATCGGGACAACCCTACTGTAAGTCATACCACATCCCTTCTGAACTATGCTGCACTAAAACCCACAACCCCAGCTTCTTACTACCAAGAGATACATCCTATGTAAAGTTGTATTCATTATGGAAAGAAATGTACTTCAGTGCTGGCCGCACCTACATGATAAAACTTGGTAGACCTGAATGGGTCCATCCCAGGGAACAGCTCCAACTTCTGGATTGGAAGTCCTAATACATGAAGATAAACAATGCACAATGTGAAGGAGACATGGTTCTGTTGCATAGGTAGATACAGAACTGGGGTGGAGGGTATTCGTGCAGATTAGTACAGGTGTGGCAAACAGGAAGGTTTGAGGATTGTATAGGATTAGTGCAGTTGTCCTTCAAAGTTGTGTCTATTTAACCTTGCATCAATCCTTAATTACCATTTTATTAAACTTCTTCATCCTCTTTTCCCCTATTTTTCCTGATAATTTTATCATTCATATGGTAGCTTTTTTAATGTGCACCTTAATGGGGAGGGGTAGATAGTGAAAAAGTTAGAGGAACTTTTAAACTAGGAGATGGGAGATGGATCAAAGGAAGCTATTCTGGGCATTGAACAATGATCAGTGGGTGCTACTGTGGTCAGTGCTGGTAGTGTAGCCAGAGTGCCTAGTAACATTGTGCATAAGTTAACAGAATCCTACTGCAGCTTCAGTACACATAAGGAGAAATAATATGTGCTGGTACAAAATGAAAAAGGCATATTCACAAATGTTAGGAGTTTGCTGAATAAAATGATAAACCTGTAACTACTGATACATGAGGAGGATTTCAACTTAGTGGGAGTCTCTGAAACCTGGTTTGAAAACCACTGGTTGCGACTGTGCAGGGGCAATTTTTGTATCAGAGGGACAGGGTAGGTATAAAAGAGGGAGAGGTGTGCGTTAAGAGTGAGTTGCTACTAAGTCTGGAATGTCTTGCAGAACAACTTCATTTGTCAAATGGTTGCTACCCCAATTACAAATATGGCTCTGCTTGACCTACTAATTACAAACAACAAGGGGTTGATTGCAGACATGGAAGAGACAACTTTGGAAACAGCAATTATGTTCACTAAAAATTATACGAGAAAGAGGGTAGGACAAGAACACAAAATTTCAAGAGAAGCAACTTATACTAAACTGTAGGGGGATGCCATATAAAAACATCCAACACAGGTGATCAGATCGTTGGGCTGCACCAGGGAATCAGGAACAAATGACTAAGTGAGAAAAGTATATTTTTTAAGACAAAGACACACGTGCAAACTAAACAGCAAACCATAAAAAAGTAATAAGTGCAAGACACAACAGACCCCCAAAACATCTTACTATCTAACTATTATATATATATATTCAAAGGAAACAAACATAAAATAACCAAGGCAGGTTCAAAAGCAAAAGGGGAACAGAAGCCAGGTATAAGGAAACAGACCGCAATGGGAGCAGGTAACAGGGAACAGGTCTCAAGGACAGGGTACACGGAACAGGGTCCAAGACAACACAGAAACAAAAGCAGGTTCAGGCAGGGACAAGGCTAGCAGAGGGAATTCTGAAGCATTTGAGCCTTGGTTAAGGGTGGGCTTATGTAGTCCAGCAGACCCACAACAGATGTGCCTGATAGCTGGTTGGTATTTCTGGCAGGGAGGCACCCGCAGGTGGACACCAGAACTACACCCTTTGGTGCAGAACGTAACAGTGCCACCAGCAGGTGAAACCAGTAATGACACCTTTCCTGACACTGCCCTCCATACTTCACAACATTAAATAGGAGGATATTCTAGGCACAAAAAACACAGATGAAAAGTAGGAATGCCTTAGTAACATAATAAATAAGGGCATCAGCCAGTGTATTCCAATGGGCAAAAAATATAAGAAAATAAAATCAAACATGGGTGACTAAATTTGAGTGTAAAAAGAGAAAAAAAAATCCTTTAAAAGATATAGGGATGAGGGGTCACCATCAGCATTCCAACACTACACGGAATGTAATAAGAAAAAGCGTGATAAGGGCAGAAAAAATTCAAACACATAGCGGAGGTAAGTAAAGAGCCCCCCATCACCTGAAGCATTGCATGTCCTGACTACATACAGTAGCTGCTTAAGTGTTCCACAGTGACTCTGAACCAATTTATTCCAGTGGAACTTTTTCATGTGACCTTGCTGATCACCTGCCTACCGCTTTGCTACAACTTCACTCCACTCTTTGCTACTCTGCTTGTCTGTTGGATTGAACAGACCACACAGATCCCTGAAATAACCTCCCTCCTTCCCACGAGACTATGATTCAGCATGGGAGCTCTGTATGATTAGGCACTCACAGAGGAATCAGCTGTGCTCTTTCAGCTACCTAAAACACAGTTCTACTGCTTCACTTTCACACAGCCTTACACAGACAGTAGATACCTAACATTGGAAGTGAAAGTTTTCAATCCATATGAGCAGAATCGGAGGAGGAGTGACAGCCAGTATTCATAAGATAATACAGACAGATCATATCGAACAGTTGCTTCAAGGGTACCCTAAGTGCTGGAATCCAGCTTTTGCACTGGCCGGATCAGATGTAATGAACTGTGGATATGCTAGATGTATAACACCAATTGTGTCTTATAGCTATAAGATCCTCATTGACTCTATGATATGAAGTGCTACATTGTTGCATTAGCAAAGTATAATCAGCCAAGAGTGGGGACATAACAACTTTATATACAGTGAATGGCCATATGAGTATGGTTCTTATTTAGTGCACACAGAGATTAATGGTTACCCACTAAGTTGGGGGTGAGGACAGACACTTTAATTTTGTGGTATAGTGTTTTAAAACAACTTTCAAGGGAATTCCACTGCTGGGATGCTTATTACATTTGCCCATTGCAGCTTTAAAGGAGTTGTAAAGGAAACTTTTTTTTGCTGAAATTACTGTTTACAGGGTATAGAGGCATAATAGTTAATTGATTCCTTTTAAAAACAATTAAACATAGATAAAAATCATTTAAAGTAGAGCCTCTAGGATAGTTATAGATAAATATAGAAATAAAAAGTACCATCATCCTGGAAATTCGATATAGAAACATTGGGTCTAAGGTCCCCAAACCTAGGACCAAACAAAAATGGGGGGGGGCACAGTTGGACTATTGCGGTACATGTAGAATTGGATAACAAGATTACTAAATAAGGGTAAAATAATTTTATTAAATACACAGAAGAAAAAACACAATACAGAGCTTAAAATGGTGACGACCATACATAACGCCAGTATAATAATCCCGGTGGGGAACAAAATAATGCGTTGGGAGTCATGACAATCTTGACCGGTTTCGCGGTATTGACCGCTTCATCAGAGGTATGTCTACAATTAAGTTAAAAAACAATTGGTTATACATAAATTAGGAATACAAGATTTAAATGGGGAGAGGGGGCTCAGCTGCTTACCTAGGTGTATTCCGCAGAGGAGAGTCACCGAACGAGGTCCCATGTAGAGGCCAGAGGGCAAGAACATGGGGATGGATCTACTAGACAGGTATGTAGAGTGAAAGATATTAATAATTAATATAGGGAGGGCCTGGTCATGGGAAAAAAAAATATATAGAGGGGGGGGGGGGGAAGGGATTAGTGCAAGACCACGCGTGTTGAATATACGTGATAAAAGGGTAAAAAATAAAGTGGGGATGTGGATGGAGGACAGGGAAGAGGGGGAAAAGGAGAGGGGGGAGAGTAGAGGGAAAGAAAGGAATGGGAAAGGGGTGGTGAGAAATGGGGAGAGGGGAGCAGGGGCAAAAGAAGGAAAGGAAAGGAAGAGATAAGGGTGGAGGAAGGAGGGGGGACGGAAGAGGGAGGAGAGAAGAGGGGGGAGGAATAGGGGGGGGGGGGGGGGATATATGTACCTAATGCAAAGAAGGATGGTGATTCATAGAAGGTGCCCCAAGGATAGGGGCCCAGCTTGAACATGCGGGATACACCTAGGTAAGCAGCTGAGCCCCCTCTCCCCATTTAAATCTTGTATTCCTAATTTATGTATAACCAATTGTTTTTTAACTTAATTGTAGACATACTTCTGATGAAGCGGTCAATACCGCGAAACCGGTCAAGATTGTCATGACCCCCAACGCATTATTTTGTTCCCCACCGGGATTATTATACTGGCGTTATGTATGGTCGTCACCATTTTAAGCTCTGTATTGTGTTTTTTCTTCTGTGTATTTAATAAAATTATTTTACCCTTATTTAGTAATCTTGTTATCCAATTCTACATGTACCGCAATAGTCCAACTGTGCCCCCCCCCATTTTTGTTTGGTCCTAGGTTTGGGGACCTTAGACCCAATGTTTCTATATAGATAAAAATCAATCAAATAATGTACCTGCAGTTTCAGTTTCATTTTGGATGCTGTTTGCTGCTTCTCTGTCGTACAGAGCCAATACAGGGTAGTGATGGTTTGGAAAACGAAAGTGATTGGTGCTGAGGGGTTTTAGACACACAGTAATTACACCACCTTGATTAGTGACCACAGAGAGAAAGCTCCCAGTACTGTGGTGATCAGAAAACAGACAACCAGTAAGTGTGGAAATCAGAAGGATTACAGCAACTTGAGAGCAAAAAACGAACAATGAGGACATGAAAACAGCACTGCATTAAGGTAAAGGAAGCTATTAAGAGAAAAAAAAATTCTTTACAAACCCTTTAAGGTGTAAAGGCCCCCCACATTGATTCACAGGAGGTCACATTGACTGGTATCTAATTTGGAACACTGGTAGGGTGCAGGTGTAAATCAGGGGTAACATCTGGGGAGTTGTCCATGGTATTGGTCGCAGCCATGCTGTCCCAGCTCCTAGGGGAGGCTCCAGTTAATGATTCCTTGACTCCTAAATATGGTAAGTGTGAATAACCTAATTTTGGGGGGTTTGGCTTCATAGGGTAGGGATGTGGAATTTAGAGAGGTGTATATGATTTTTGGGGGGCACATGCAATATTTAGTGGAGACTGGTGCTTCCACATGCATGCCACCAATGCTGTAACAACTTTATGCAATAAATATTAAAGAAATCGTTTTTGGTAATCACCTTTTTCTTTACATTTTTTTCTAAACAGTATATGCCTGTGAATACACCCTGCCCCTTTGATGGGCGGCACCCCGGCTCAATTTCTATCAGGTTCCCAGTCATTTTCTTTTTTGGGTTTTTTAAAAGTGAAAAGAATCCCCAAAAATATTTTAAATATTTAAATAGTAAAAAGGCAAAGCTGGAACATATTGGCCTCATAAAGTATAATCAGGGGAATTTGGTTATAAGTGACAAGGAGAAGTTAACTGTGTTAAATACATTCTTTTCATCAGTTTTTACTAAAGAAAAGGAGTGGTATAATTGGCAAGACTGTATTGCTAGGAACAAAGCATGAAATGTTCCCCTATGGCTAATGGAAATTAGTGTAAAAAAAAAGACTGGTAAAACTTAATGTGACTCAGTCACCAGGACCAGATGGCGTAGACCAGAGTGTCCTTAAAGAATTTAGCCAGGTTATTGCTAGACTGTTATTTCTAACCTGTGGTACCACAATGGTAACCAGAATTGTACAGGCCAAAAAAAAAAAAAAGCTGGTAAAAAGCTTACGTGGTACCTATACTTAAGGGGGGGGGGGATACATACCTGGAAGCTACAGGCCAGTCAGCCTAACATAAACAGTATGTACACTATGGGAGGGGATAATAAGGAACTATATCCAAGAGTTTGCTGATGAAACTAGCATCATTACTAATAACCAGAATGGATTTATGGAGGATCATTCTTGCCAGACAAGTTTTTCAACATTTTGAGAAGGTACGTTGTAATCTGGATCGAGGAAGGCCTATGAATGCGGTTTAACTGGACTTTACCCAAACATTTAATAAACATTTAATAAAATACCCCATAAATTCTGAATTTACAAACTGAGATCTGTTGGAATTGACAATAGTGTATGTACCTGGATAGGAAACTGGTCAAAAGGTGTTGATAAATAGCATATCTTTAGAATGGTCTGGAGTTGTGAGCAAGGTGCTCCAGGGCTCTGTCCTGGGACCAATTCTGTTCCAATTCTATTTAATCTGACCCCCGATATGACCACACTGCGGAAGGAAGGACTCAGGACCATCCTGGGTAAAGCCCTTTTGAGCCGCCTGCACCCCACCGACTGACAGACTATTTTAACAACGTGGCCATGCACAAGACCCAAGATGGTGCCATGAGCAAGGGTAATGTAACACCCCGCTCCCTTGCTGCAGAAGCACAATGTTCGGCTCCCCGCCAAGAGGATCACCCGGCCACACTCTCCATGGACAGCACAAGGGATGCCATGGACACCTTGCCCTCACCAGACACCCCATCCTCACACTAATACATGGACAGAGGTAAGAGGCTGGCATCCTCCCCTGCCCTCTCCCCCAGCAAAGAACCCCACCCAAAAAAACAACTGTGGGCTAACCTGGCCACTGACACGGAGCACACTTCAGCTCTAACAGCCATCCCTGCAGATAACCCTGTGACAGAAGCAATGCTGAAATCCATGCTGCTTACACAGCAAAAAGACCTGCCAGATACATGACAAGGTGGACTGTTTGGAAGACAGAGCTGATGTGCTGGAGGAAAACATGCATGACCATGTTAAAGCACATAATGAGCTTTTAGACGCACATAACCACCATGCATCTGAAATACAGCATTGTAAACTGAAATTAGCAGATTTAAAGAGTCGCTCTAGAAAAAACAATATCAAATTTAGAGGCGTCCCTAAATCAATAAAGGCAAATGAGATCACTCCTTATTAGCAGCAACTGTTTTCGCAATTATTACCACGCTTAAATGCATGTGACATCACCATTGATCGGGCGCACAGAGTTGCTCAACCTGCACACCTATCCCCAGACACACCAAGAGATATCTTGGCACTTGTACATTACTTTCATATAAGGGAACAAATACTCCATGCAGCCAAAACCACTAAACCGCTAACGGCACTGTACACTAACATTCTTCTGCTCAGGGATCTCTCAAAGGCTACCGTGGAAATGCGCAGAACCTTCACTCTGATCACCTCTATCCTCCAAGAGCGGAAAATGACTTACATGTTGGGCTTTCCTACTAAATTGTTGATCACCTATCAACAACAAATAATTCCCATCCTCACACCCAAAGATGGGTACATAAAATGTACCAATTGAGGATTTCTTCCTCTTCCCCCCAATGCAACGGGATGTATGGGCTCTCAACCAACTCCACCTCAGTCCCAGATCCTGGCACCAGATAAAGTTGGAGCCTAACCACTACCAGGGCCTTCGGTCCCATGCATACATTGAATCCTGCATGGGCAACATGATATTGTTGAATCCACCAATTTTGCTGTTGTTGCTTTTTCTTTTTTATCTTGGTGATATAATTATCCACTGATACATTGTGATACTACTTCTAATATGTTACAAAACCTTAAACGTGTTTTTACTGTAACATACCACTTATCTTGGATCTAATTTGTATATTGTTTTGACGTTCCTATTGCACACAAGTAGTGAATGTCGTAGGTGTAATCTCGTTCTCTTCGTCCCCATCCTCAGGTAATATTCACTAAAATGGCCATCACAATTACCTCACTCAATGCTAAAGGGTTCAATTCCCCCTTACTGAAATAACCTGTTATGGAAAGAGGCGCTGACACAGCAAGCAGATGTGCTCTGCGTGCAAAAAACGCACTTCGCCAAAAACAATTCCCCCACATACTAACATAAACGCTACCCACACTGCTTCTTTCCCTGTGCCCCCAAGAAAAAATACATCACTGTGTGGCTGATGAAGAAGGCTGGTACTTGATTCTATCCAAGTACCAACCTAGCAATTTCTGCCACTGCTTGCTATATTTCCTCCAGAGTTATTGGGGCCTCCATTCCCTCTGTATCCTCTGCTGTAAGGACCAGTATATCAATATTCCTAAAAAATATATCATATTCCTCCCCTCCTGCCATCCCCTGCGACCAATACAGATTTTCATAATATTCTCTAAATGTGTCTGTAATCTCGAACACCTGAGATGAAATGTCTCCCTGTTTTCCTTTAGAAATGTCAGTTTGTGCAGGGACTGTTCTAAACACAGGAAAAATGTGTTACTTTACAGGCATACTAACGACACCCCCAGGTATGAAATTTAAAGGAATATTTCACTTTTATTATTTCACTTTAAGCATTATTAAAATCACTGCTCCTGAAAAAACTGCAGTTTTTAAAACTTTTTTTGCATTGATACATGTCCAATGGAGCAGGACCCACGTCCCCACACTTTATTTGACAATAACTTGCATATTAACCTTTACATTTATCACTTTTGATTTCTCCCAGGGTATTCCGCAGCTTTCGAATTTGCAGCGAACACCCGATGTTCGACTCAAACTTATGTTCGACTCGAACATTGGGCTCATCCCTATTCCCCATTACCTAAGGCCAGATCTATCCTGGAGAGTGTGGAATAGAAGCTTGAAAAGCAAGAATATTGCCGGGTGTGGGGGTTTAGCCCTGCTTCTTGTAGAAATTGGTGCAACCGGCTCTCAGACATACTATATAAACATTATTCCTGCTGGGAACCTGTCCAGTTTTTTTACTTATGACCTCATTGAAGTCTCCCACTACTATAACCGGTATCCCAGTTTTACCCATCATAAATTCTATTAGTCTATACATAACTTCTAATTTAAAAGGTGGAGGAATGTAAATGTTTGCCAAGACATACTTCCTATTTTCTATTACACAATAGAGAAAAACATACCACCCTGCCTCAATCTATGCATATCTGCTGCAGGAGAACACCACTCCACTTCTTACAAACACATTCGCTCCCCTCGAATAAGAGGCGTATACTGAGTGATATTGACATTGAAACCTCTTACTTTGAAACTGTGACTTAGTGGATTTTGTTAGGTGTGTCTCCTGCAGGCAGACCAGCCCTACCTCATACATTTCAAGCACAGAGAACACTGCTGCTCTCTTAACTGGTTTGCCCATCCCTCGGACGTTCCAGGAGCCTATATTCAGTATTCTAGACTGCATAAAAAAATAGAAGGATTTGAAAAAGAGGGTAAAAAAAACCCATAGGAAAAAACCTAACATGTAATCATTCCCCTGTGAAACACAGTGCACCAGTATTCTTGTTTGCCATTTTGTGTTATAAATATGAATTTTTCTCCTACGTTTATTTTAAATGTTTGTTTTGTCATTGTGTTTATCCTTTTCCTGTGTTTTCCCCCTTCTATCAAGTGAGTTATAACTTTATTCTGCCCCATCTGTACACTCTGTGCCAACCTTCTCTTGTGTCTTTCCACCTCCACACCCCCCATCTCGAGTATCCTCCTTCCCCCTCCCCTTACCTTCCCTACACGTTTCTAGGTTTACCCTAGGGGCTTTTTTTTATAACCGGTAAAAAAATAATTTATTTTTACAGCTATCCCACTCATTTATTAATCCTCTCTTTTACTGTGTGTCTCCCACCTCCCTCCAATCAATAAATGTATTACTCCTCCCAGTGAACCCCAGTAAACCCCAGCTTCAGTCCAGGAATCCTCCTCTCTTTTCCCTTTCTTCCCCTCATCCTATAAGCAGCTGATCTTTATTGTCCTCCAACCATGCGGTCACTCCTGCCGGGGAGTCAAAAAACTGGGTCCCTCCCAGCGCTACCACTCGTAGCCGAGCTGGGTACAGCACTGCGTATGTAACATTGAATTTTTGAAGTTTACGTTTCATTTCCATAAACTCAGCTCTGCACTTCTGCAGGTCGGGTGAGAAATCAGGGTACATCGACATCTTAACTCTGTTGTGAAAAATATTTCCCATCTCTCTGGCCCTATGCAGCAAGGTTACTTTATCTTTATAATTTAGAAATTTCAGCAGCATTGATCTAGGATATCCTCTTGGGGGTGGGGGCCTGATAGGGATTCTATGTGCTCTCTCTATTGAGAAATGTTGTGAAAAAGTCTCTAACGAATAACTCAATAAATCATTTTTCCAAAAATTCTATCGAATTGGACCCCTCACTCTTTTCAGGAAGTCCCACCAGCCTCACATTATCCTTGCGGAGTCTGTTTTCCATTTTACCCATTTTTTCAGTAAACTTGCTTATTTGCTTCTCTACCAATATTCCCCATCTTGTGTAGGGACACCCTCCCTTGGAATTAGTAGTGTGCATAGAGCAGTGCAAGTAGTCAGTGAGGCAGACGGATTAGCTACAGGAGCTCCCAGCGGCGCACGTCTCCTAGGAGTAGGAGCGTGTGTGCCATAGCTCCAGGCAGGCGTAGGAGGCAGATAGGCAGTGTCTCTCCCAGCCTGCTAGCCTAGCCCTAGCTCCAGCTCCTGGATTTTACCTGTGCCCCAATCTGACCTCTCCTTTGTACAAGATCAGCTCCCTGGCTCCCTGGCTCTCCTGCAGGTAAGCTGCTGACGGCCGTCCTTTTCAGGATAAGCCTCAGCAACACGGATCTCTCCTGCTCCTCTCCGGCTTCTTTCCGCGGTCCCCTGCTTTCCCATACCCCCATTATCATTAGGGCCCCCCTTCTGTCACCCCCCCACAACATTTCCGCCATTCCAGGGCTTCTTTGGAGACCCGCACCAGACGGCATTGAATCGCGGGGCCGCGATCTAGGAAAGACCGCGGCTTCACTTGCGGCCTAACAGGCGCGCCGCTCCTCACGCCCTACAATCCTCACCCAGCCTTCAGGAAATCCCCCCTCACATCATGATAGCTTGTACCCGGCCTTATTGTCACCCTCTCAGCCCCCCCAGCATTACAGAGGTACCCCACCTGTCAGCCCTGGTCTGCATCCCACTGCCTGATCAGGCAACCATCCTTCTGTACCAGCAACACGCTCACCTCTCATCCCCAGCCCCCCCTAGTCTCTCCAACGAACAGAAGCTTGATCCAGGGGTCACCCGATCGCCTCTTGCAGGGGTCAGGAAGGAATTTTTTCCCTACCGGAGCGTATTGGCCTAGCGCCGCCAGGGTTTTTTGCCTTCCTCTGGACCAAGCCAGGAGAGAGGAATTAGCCAATTCCTCTCCCCATTTGCCCCTGAACTCTCCCCCTCCCCCGGCGCATTGGCGATCATGGCAGGTCGGCAATATTCTGCCGACACCATTTGGAATTTGAGGCAATGTGCCACAATACTGCCAGCCATCACCAGAAAGGCCCTAAGAACTGAGCGACTATTGAGAATCGATCATAGATCGACGGTCAGACATTTCAGCCATTTACCCCAGCTCAAGCACATATCATGTGCTCTGATCAACACAAGATCGGCAGTAAAACACCGACTAGAAATCCGCGACTTCATTCAACAAAAGGATCTAGACTGTCTCTTTATTACAGAGAGCTGGCTCACAGCCGACTGTAACACCATTCTAGGAGAACTGGTGCCAGAAAATTACCGTATCATAACGGAAAACAGAATAGGGCAAAGAGGAGGCGGCCTGGCGGTGATCCACAAGACTCATCTTACGATCACCAAACCAGTCCACCAAAACCATCTTCCATTCATGGAAACCCTTACTCTGCAACTGCAAGCAAGTTCAAAGGAGACCGTCCACATTCTGCTCTGCTATAGGACGCCCGGCCCAAAATCGCAGCTGCTATCATCATGGACGGATTTCTTCTCCACTTACACCCTCAACAGCAAACAACTTTTGCTGCTCGGGGATTTCAATCTCTGGGCCAACTCCTCACAAGACCCCATTGCCGACGCCTGTATTGACCACCTGGAAGGATTAGGATTGCAGCAACTAGTATGTGGACCCACACATGCTTCAGGTCACACACTTGATCTTATTTTCAGACAAGCTCTGGAAATAAAATTTTGGGAAAATGAAAAATTGCCATGGACAGACCACCATGCAATTATATTCAGTATTTCCACCATCCCCCTGCAACAAAAACATCAAATCCAGTGACAACACACTGGACTAGATGTCAGAAGAAGCTCCACTCGGAACTCTTCAAAACGACTTTAAGGAAAAAAATAGAAACAACTCAGCCGCATCAAACGGCCGTTGAAACATTGGAAGCCATAAACTCGGCCATGCTACAGTCAGCTGACTTGGTAGCGCCGAAACGAAGAACCCGCATTCGGAAAAATAACCGCAGCTGGTTTAACAACCAGCTGTCGTTACTGAAACAAGAACGCAGAAGGGCAGAATCTGCCTGGAAAAGATGTTCTTCAGAGCTAAACCTATCCATCTACAAGGCGACTACAAGAAAATACCACAAAGAAATTTTCCAAGCCAAGAAAAAGTATTTTTCGGAGGCTATCAACGGTGCCCTAAACCGCCCCCGCGAACTCTTCAAGATGGTCACCCAGACCATGAAACCAGGATGCATTGAAGCCCCCAGTTCGGACACACAAGAATTTTGCAATGAACTATCGGATTATTTCATTAATAAAATCGAGGCAATCCGTGAAAGCATTCAGCAAAACAATTCTCCCCT
The DNA here is from genome assembly GCA_029574335.1 of Rana kukunoris. Taxonomy (NCBI): domain Eukaryota; kingdom Metazoa; phylum Chordata; class Amphibia; order Anura; family Ranidae; genus Rana; species Rana kukunoris. The sequence goes on along the minus strand of CM056053.1, from coordinate 351,296,961 downwards.
CAGCCCCCCCTGCAGCCTCTCACACAGCACCCATAGTAATTCTCCTATATCAGGTAAGTTTACCCTGGAACCCATCTCTATCGAGACCACTAAGAATGTCATTTGTACTCTGCGTAATGGCACAGCGCCAAATGACATTATCCCCACAAAACTGCTGAAGGAATGCGCCTACATCCTGGCTCCTCCCATCACGCAGCTTATCAACCAGTCTTTCTTGGAGGGCATAGTGCCCTCACAGTTGAAAGAGGGTATAATCCAACCCATCATGAAGAAACCCTCCCTGGACCCCAAGGACCCACTCCACCGCCGTCCCATTACAAGCCTCAACGTACTCTCTAAGATAATGGAAAAAGTAGTGGTACAACAGCTGCAACTGCATCTAGATACCTACAAGCTACTTGACCCATTGCAATCAGGCTTCCGTCCCGGACACGGGACGGAAACAGCATTGCTGAAAGTATGGGACGATGTTCTCAAGGCCGCAGACGAAGGAGAATCACTCTTGAGTTTCACTTTTGAGTGGACTCTATTTTTCACGCAGCCATGGATATTTTTAATTTCATGCAAAACAGACATGTTAATTTTGAAGGAGAATCTTGTCTTCTAGTTCTGTTGGACCTAAGTGCAGCTTTCGACACTGTAGACCACAATCTGTTACTGACTCGGCTTGCTGAAGTAGCCAGAGTCGCAGAAGGCGATTTATCTTGGTTCTCCTCTTTTCTGGAAAACCGATCAAAAACAGTGAATTTAGGACCTTTTACGTCTGAAAAACGCACAGTAACATGCGGAGTCCCTCAAGGATCGCCTCTGTCACCAGTGCTGTTTAACATATATCTTCGTCCTCTTTTTGAGATTATCAGCAGCCAAAAACTGCTCTATCACTCATATGCAGATGACACGCAACTGTATTTCCGCATCTGCAACAGACAGGATCACCACCTCAATCTAGAGACATGTCTCTCTTTGATAGAGGACTGGATGACAAAGAGTTATCTTAAACTCAATGGAGCGAAAACAGAACTTCTCCTGTTTCACGCCAAGCGCAGGAATCAACTTTCAACAGCGTCGACCCCCCCGCCTATTTTGGGCAAGCTCATCACCCCTAGCGCCAAAGTCAAAAGCCTAGGGGTCATTTTTGACTTCTTAATGACAATGGACGCACAAATAGGGTCAGTAGTCAGCGGATCTCACCATCTACTGCGCCTACTACGCAGACTCACTCCGTTCATCCCTAAAGAAGATTTAGCGGTCGTGGTGGGAGCAATTGTAAACTCCAGGCTGGATTATGCAAATGCCCTTTACCTCGGCCTCTCCAAGTACTAAATCGCTCGTCTGCAAGTCGTTCAGAATACGGCCGCCAGACTTGTGACTGGGAAAAAACCCTGGGAATCCATCTCACCTTCACTGAGAGCCCTTCATTGGCTGCCAGTCAAAGACAGAATTGCTTTTAAAGCTCTCTGTCTTACGCATAGATGTGTCCATGGGAATGCCCCCCTTTATTTATGCAAAATAATAAAAGCGCATTATCCCAATCGCGTTTTGCGATCCACGAATCAGAACCTGCTCCAGGTTCCGAAAGCCAACTTCAAGTCCAAAGTAGAAAGAAGATTCGTGATCCAAGGTCCCAGACTATGGAACGCTTTACCAACCAGCATTCGGTTGGAGGAGAACCACCTAGCATTTAGGAAAAAGGTCAAGACTTTTCTCTTTTGATATCAAAGGAGACAGGAACAACAAGTGCCCAGAGGCGATTCAGTTCGCATGTGCCGCGCTATACAAGTTTTCATTCATTCATTCATTCATTCATTTGATCTTTCAGGGTTTTAACCTCCTGTTTTACTGGATGTAGGTCATCCTCTATTTGACTTATCCTCCCTTCCGCAGCCGTTGTTCTTTCAACTGTTTTTTGCAGTTCATGTCGTACTAAAGAAAGTTCCGCTTTAATACCCTTCATTTGATCGCATATCTCCCCCAATGACTGTTTACATTAACCGCCATCAGTACATCCTTTAACGCCAGTACTCCCTCTACTGGGGGGGGCAGGTACTGAGATTATCTCTGGCTCTTTCTCTGCCGCTCCCGTCGTTTTATTACCTACGTTTTTACCTACTCCGGCTGCTGTTTGTCCTTGGCTCTTCCTGTATTTTTGCCTGAGACTGCTGCCCCCCTTTAATTGGAGTATGATCTGGGGTATGAGCATACCTCTCCAATTTAGCTGCTGTTGCTTCAGTCTAGCTCCCCTTATCCTTATAATTTTCCTTTGCAAACCGTAATGATTGTGGCCCCACATTCTCCTGGCTGGCATGCTCATCCCCTCTCTTCCTTGCTGACATATCAGCTCTTCAACTATCCAACACAGTTTTTAAAGTGAGTTTAGGGAGACTCAGGGGTATAAGGTGGACGTTTCCACAACGCCTGGCACAGGTCAGAGGCAATCAAGGTAAATATATAGGGCCAGATTCAGGTAGAATTAGATTCCCGCAGAGTATCAGAGATACTCTACGCCGCCGTACTTTACCTGGCTCTACGAGGAATTCAGAGAGATTTTGGCCCGTAAGGTACGGCGGCGTAGTGTATTTCTCCCGGCGGAATCAAACTACGCGATTAGGGGGCGTGAGGCATTTAAATTAGGCGCCTTCCCGCGGCGATCGAACTGCGCATGCTCCGTTCAGAAATTTCCCGCCGTGCATTGCGTGAAATCACGTCGTTACGTAATTTTTTTTTTGAGTAGCGTCGTTTACGGACATTCCTAATCCCGGACGACTTACGCAAAAAATAAAAAATAAATTGAAAGTCGACGCGGGAACGACGGCCATACTTAACATGGGCCGCATAACGTTACACCAGCTAATAGCTGGTTTAACTTTACGTAGCGAAAAAATTACGTACGCGATTGCGAACGACGCTCGTAACTTCGTGGATCGCCGGAAAAAGCTCATTTGCATACCCCGACGCTGAAAACGACACGAACTCCACCCAGCGGCCGCAAAAAGATTGCAGCGTAGATCCGAAGGCGTACGAAGACGTAAGCCTGTCAGATCGAAGCCCAACGCCGCCGTATCATGGTTTGAGGATTCAAACTAGTGATACGGCGCGCGTAATTTGAAAGTACTCCTGTCTAAGACCAGTTAGACAGGCGTAATCGCTCTGTGAATCTGGCCCATAGAGGCTATACTGGCAGGTCTAATTATGTTTATTACATCCAGTGTATCCAGTATACAGCTCTGCAACTCTCTATATGCAAATAATTCAGACCAAGATGTATATTTCCCTGTAAACACAGTCTCTAATTCAGCATGCCTCTTTCTCCTTTTACTCCCTGTGTGTATACAGTATGCACGTCCTTTTACTCATACAACCTTCAGGCTCAGAAAAGGATTCCTCCAGTCCAGGATACAGGGCTCGGGACCTGCCCTACCAGGCTGGCTGAAATCTACACCTCAACATATCCTCAATGCTGGAGAAGATGCAACGAACTAGGTACTCTACACCATATCTGGTGACTGCCCTAACTCTAAGGCCTCATACACACGAGGCAATCTATTTGTTCAAATCGGTCGGACCGACCGATTTGAACAAATCTGTTTGTTAGGATTTTGGTTTGCTCGCGTGTACACACGAGCAAACCAAAATCCCCACCAGCAGACGGCGCGCTGACGTGTCGGTGACGTGGCGGTGACGTTGACGCCGCCACGTCACCGCACCAGGAAGTAAAACACTTCCGCGCATGCGCCGAATCCATTCGGCGGCGGTGCGGGACGACATGTCTGCTGGTAAGTGTACTAACCAGCAGACATGTCAGGCGGACGGATTCCCACCCGATAGATTTCAAAGCATGCTTTGAAATCTGTCGGGTGGCCAAATCCGTCGGCTCGGCCGTACACACGATCGAATCTGTCTGCTGGGACGGTCTAGCAGACCGTTTCCAGCAGACAGATTTGATCGTGTGTACGAGGCCTAAAAGTTACTGGCAGGTAGCTACTTTCATCTCTTCTATATGCAAGGTCTCTTTCCCATTAACCCCACTGGATCTTCTTCTGGGTCTGACGATTTTCGAGTGGCCTGGACAACTCAAAGTATTGGCAACTCATATACTGATAACCGCTCGTCTCAGCACTTGCAAAAAAAAATGGAAAACACCACAACCACCCACCATATTGGATATTATTACCATATTGAACACACATTTTCAACTGGAGTTCTCTTTTGCTAAAGCCAACTTGACTACCGCTTCTTTCTATCAACACTGGGCACCATGGATTGCAGATCAATGAAGTGCAGCACTATAATGTGCAAGCTCCATACAGAATTGAACTCACTGCCCTCCCAAATCTAAAACCAAGGAAATAAAACAACATCTTAAGTCAAACACATATACCTTGCATTTACTCCCTAGATTTCAACAATGTTAAACTGTTATTACCCTTGTAATCATCCAATGATATGCTTGGTAATGTCACTGTATAACTTCTGATTAGCATGCATATTATCTACGATTTTTGTTAATGTGATGTGTAACCATATATGGTCCTCTGTTCTATACAAGATAAGCATAACTACTAACGGACAATGGTTGTTCGAGCTGCCTCCCACCCCATGGCACAGCTAGTTCCTCAATTGGGGTGTCCGGGTGTGGGGACAGTGCCAACACCAATCAAGTAGTACTAACATCACATTAGTGTTCTAATTTCAGCACATCTGTTATATCAATGTAACAGTATAATAATCAATAAGAAATGTCTATGATTTCTTATCCTTTTCCATACTTCTGTATTGATACTCTGTGAAAATTTCAATAACAACTATTGTCAAAAAATAAAAATAAAAAAATATGCCAAGCTAAGTGGTTTGCTTTGCAGTGTAACTTTCAAGAACAAGTACAATCCTTCCTTATCAGTAATTTGGTCTAATCAGTTGAAAAGGCACAATCTAAACTCTAGGGAGGGTGGGCACACAAAAGCATCTTTCACTTGAGGGTCAGAGGACTAATTTCATAGAAACACAGCTACAGCAGAGACACCTGCAGAAAGCAGAAGTCAGGTCATATAGTTACATAGTTAGTCAGGTTGAAAAAAGACACAAGTCCATCCAGTTCAACCATAAAAAATAAATAAAAATAAAACAAAGTAAAACTCAGTACATCCTCCCATACACCCAACTCCATACCCACAGTTGATCCAGAGGAAGGCAAAAAACCCCAGCAGAGCGATGATCCAATTTGCTACCGGAGGGGAAAAAATTCCTTCCTGATCCCCCGAAAGGCAATCGGATTTACCCCGGATCAACTTTACCTACAAAACTTAGTACTCAGTTATATTATGTGCATTTAGGAAAGAATCCAGGCCTCTCTTAAAGCAATCTACTGAGCTGGCCAGAACCACCTCTGGAGGGAGTCTGTTCCACATTTTCACAGCTCTTACTGTGAAGAAACCTTTCCGTATTTGGAGGTGAAATCTCTTTTCCTCCAGACGTAAAGAGTGCCCCCTTGTCCTCAGTGTTGACCTTAAAGTGAATAACTCAACACCAAGTTCACTATATGGACCTCTTATGTATTTGTACATGTTGATCATATCCCCCATTATTCTCCTCTTCTCAAGAGTGAATAAATTCAGTTCCTCTAATCTTTCCTCATAGCTGAGCTCCTCCATGCCTCTTATCAGTTTGGTTGCCCTTCTCTGCACTTTCTCCAGTTCTCCGATATCCTTTTTGAGAACTGGTGCCCAAAACTGGACTGCATATTCCAGATGAGGTCTTACTAATGATTTGTACAGGGGCAAAATGATATCTCTATCTCTGGAGTCCATACCTCTCTTAATACAAGAAAGGACTTTGCTCGCTTTGGAAACCGCAGCTTGGCATTGCATGCCATTATTGAGCTTATGATCAACTAAAACACCCAGATCCTTCTCCACTACAGATCCCCCCAGTTGTACTCCCCCTAGCATGTATGATGCATGCATATTCTTAGCCCCCAAGTGCATAACTTTACATTTATCAACATTAAACCTCATCTGCCACTTAGTCGCCCAATTAGACAGAGCATTGAGGTCGGCTTGTAAATTGGAGACATCCTGCAAGGACATTATTCCACTGCATAGCTTGGTGTCATCTGCAAAAACAGAAATGTTACTTTTGATCTCAGACCCAATATCATTTATAAATATATTGAAAAGTAAGGGACCCAACACTGAACCTTGGGGTACACCGCTGATAACCTTGGACCATTCAGAGTAAGAATCATTAACCACAACTCTCTGAATTCTGTCTTTCAGACAGTTTTCTATCCATTTACAAACTGATATATCTAATCCTGTAGACCTTACCTTACACATGAGCCGTGTGTGGGGAACTGTATCGAACGCTTTTGCAAAATCCAAGTATACCACATCCACTGCTACGCCTCTGTCCAGGGTTTTACTTACCTCTTCATAAAAGGAAATCAGGTTTGTCTGACAACTTCTGTCTTTCGTGAATCCATGCTGTCTGCTGCTTAAATAGTTTGTTTCCAGCAAGAACTCATCCACGTGGTCTTTTATTAAACGTTCCAGTATCTTCCCAACTATAGAAGTTAAACTAACAGGTCTATAGTTACTAGGTAAAGACTTTGTTCCCTTTTTAAATATGGGCACCACATTGGCTTTATGCCAATCCAGTGGTACTATTCCTGTCATTAATGAGTCCCTAAATATTAGATACAGTGGCTTTGAAATTTCAGAGCTCAATTCTTTTAGGATCCGTGGGTGGATGCCATCTGGTCCAGGTGCTTTATCCACCTTTATTCTGTCTAAATATTTCTGGACCATATCACTTTTGAGCCATTGTGGATTTGGGGCTGTGTCACTCCCACCCCCTATATCGACATGAGCTCCCCCATTCTCCATTGTATACACAGAGCTGAAGAAAGCATTTAATAAATTTCCCTTCTCTATGTCCTCAGTCACCCACTCTAGATTATTTTGTAAAGGGCCTACATGCTCAGACTTGACCTTTTTACTATTAATATATTTAAATAATTTTTTGGGGTTTGTCCTACTATCTTTTGCAATCTGTCGTTCATTTTGAATTTTTGCATCCTTGATTTCCTTTTTACATATTCTATTATATTCTTTGTAACATTTAAACGACACTAGTGTTCCTTCATTTTTATATTTTTTAAAAGCTATTTTCTTATTGTTTATAGCTTTTTTAACTTTGACCGTGAGCCACATAGGTTTTATCTTTAGCCTTTTAAACTTATTGCCCATGGGAATATACTTTGCAGTGAGGTTCCAAAGAGTCTTTTTGAAGAATTCCCATTTCTGTTCTGTGTTCATCGGTGCCAATATTCCCTCCCAGTCCAAGCCCTGGAGAGCAGTCCTCATGCTTTGAAAATTTGCTCTCTTGAAATTAAGTGTTTTTATCTTTCCTGTATGTATTTCTTGCTTATAGTTTACATTAAACGAAATCATGTTATGATCACTGCTACCCAGGTGTTCCTTTATCTGAACATTAGTAATGAGCTCTGCATGGTTTGAGATTACCAGGTCCAACAGAGCATCATTCCTAGTCGGGGCCTCAATAAACTGGACCATAAAATTGTCCTGCAATAGGTTTTTAAATTTTTGTCTTTTAACTGTCCCAGAAATTCCATTATTCCAGTCAATTTCTGGGTAGTTAAAATCCCCCATTATTATCACCGTCCCTGCCCTTGCAGCCCTTTCCATCTGTGCAAGGAGCCGAGTCTCCACCTCCTCATTAACATTGGGTGGTCTATAACAAACTCCAATGATTAGCTTTGAACTACGCACATCTGTATGCAGTTCCACCCATAATGCTAAAGACAGTAAACTGTGACAAGGTGTCCTCATTAGATTACCTGCCCTCATCTTTTGATCTGGTGACAACTCAAAAGTTTTGAGTTAAAAAGTTTTGAGCGAAACTTTAGCAGCAAGTACTGTTATTCACATAGCACTTGCTCCTAAAGTTGCGGCGGCGTATCGAAAATGAGTCGGCGGAATTCAAATTGGGCGGGTAGGGGTCGTGTATTATTATAACTAGGCGCGATCCCGCGGCGAACGTACTGCGCATGCGTCGACTGTCAGTGCGCATGCTCCAAATTCTGTCAGTGAACGTCAATGACGTCAATCCCCATTCACGGACGTTTTACACAAACGACTCAATTTTTTTTTTTTTCGACGTGATGACGACGGCCATACTAAACATAGGATACTCCACTAGGGGGCTGCTTTATCTTTACGCCGCGTATCTCTTACGGAAACGTCGGAAAGTCACTGCGTCGCGCCCGAATACGATCGTAAATTTCCGATTCCCGCTGATTAACATATTCTCTGCGTTAATCAGCGGGAACACCCCGCGCGCCATTTTTAAAATTGAAGTTACGATACGACAGCGAAATACAATTACGCCGCTCGTATAGGAACTCCAACCCAGCGTTTCTTGTTTTCTGACTAAAGAAAACAGAAACGCCGGCTCAAAGTGAAAGTTAGGCTGGAGTATCACTGATACCCCAGCCTAACTCTACCTGAATCTGGCCCTATGATTTTAGTGCTTGTACAGCCTAAACTTATTTAAGATTTCTTAGTAATAAAAAGTTTAATGTTTCCAGTGAAACATGGAACAAGATAGTTATATATTAGATCTTATTAATTTAATTTCCACAAATATGTGCCATTCTTAGATACAGACAAAAAGTCACCAAAGTACTATTTTGTTCACTGTATATTTTGATAAATGGACTCTTGCCAGCTTGTGGCTGGTACATAAAAACAGGAACAACTATCTGTCAGACACATTACCAGCTTAAAAATTGCCAGAAAAATATGTCATTATGAATCACAGTGGGGAAAAGAAGTGACTCCACTCTTCACTCACATTAGTGATGTTTTAACAATTATGATACACTAAATAAGTCTGGCAAGAAGAATGTAACTGTCTAAAACTTTTTACCTTTGAAGGCTTGTGCCAGTTAAAGATTCTAAGAGTGTTCACACATAGCATATCCAAGAAGAAAGTAAATTGTATTCCTTAATGTACTTAAACGCATTTTGTAATTTTAAGGCTATTACATGGTGGGGCTAACTATAATATTTATCTGTATGGGTGCATGCATTGATAACCTAGAAAATCTGCCAAATCATTTCAACATATTGCTTATTTTGAGCAAGTAATGTGCATTTGCTGTAAAAAAAAAAAAAGCAGCACCAGACAGGACATAACTGCTCATTCTTTCAGGAGGAGATATGGGAAGGGAAGGGCAGATCGAGGATGTAAATAGGCACTTTCTGAATGACAATGGACTGGGAAGGAATGGGATCTAGGAATGTATAATTGCAGATGGGTTGATTTTAAAGTGCCTAGTGTGCATAAAAACAAACTCAGAATTAAATATTTCTTGAACACCAATAACTCATCAATCATTGAAATGTCATATACAATCTAAGAATGTCATGTGGAAATTCACGCTGAGAAATGCCAAGTGGCCATTACTAAAGTACATGCATGTGGACATGAAGTGGTTGAAAAGAGGCCCTATGAGATCGGCAATGCTGAGAAACAACATAATAAATTTTGTTTAAAAAAAGTATTTAATTTAAAAAAGGCAAATTATGATACACATTACTTAAAGCGGTATTTCACCCTAAATATAAGATCTCCCATGTGATCCAGCATACTGGCGTCAGCTCCAGTATGCTGTTTTTTTTTTTTTTAATCCCACACTTACTGTATTATGCAGGAATTTCTTTTTTTCCCCCCGTGGTGGACGGCGCCAGTATAGCGCGTCACATCTTCCTAAAATACCCGATATGGACTCGGGTAATCTCGTCGAAAATGCGGCGCCTGCGCACAGACCTAGGAGCTGACTGCGCAGGCGCCGTATTTCTCCGAGTCCTAAGGCTATGGCGCGTCACGCCCTCCGAAATGGGACTCGGAGAAATACGGCGCCTGCGCAGTCAGCTCCTAGGTCTGTGCGCAGGCGCCGCATTTTCGCCGAGATTACCCGAGTCCATATCGGGTATTTTAGGAAGATGTGACGAGCAATACTAGAGCCGTCCACCGCGGGGGAAAAAAAGAAATTCCTGCATAATACAGTAAGTGTGGGATTAAAAAAAAAAAAAGCATACTGGCGCTGACGCCAGTATGCTGGATCACATGGGAGATCTTATATTTAGGGTGAACCTCCGCTTTAAGTAAACTAAACCCTATTTATTAGTATTCACATCAAATTTAAAATAGATGGCATAGACTAAAAAACTTTAGTTGAGTTTTTAACTTAAACTTAGGTTAGTATTTTCACCTACAAAAACCTTATGAAGAATGCTAAAATGTTTCCACTTGAATGATAACTTTAATTGGACCTATAATTTACCCTTCCAGGGCAAAGTAAAAAAAATGTCTTAATGGCCTACCACTGTACTGCTAATACTTATCTTTGCCAAATTTATCCCACTATCCTATTTCTCTCAAGGGATCTTTTTAAACACATGGTACTTATAGGTACAGTATAAGACAGCATATGACTCTTTTTTCTTTTCCCCCTGTAGGCAGTGTTAAGAACACGTACAACCAACTGCCAGGCCAAAGAGTTTTGATGTAGTAAATAAATATAAGGAGCTGCGCTCACAAACCATATATCTAAGTGAAAAAAAATAATAAAAATGGGATATGAAAAAAAAAGTGCAAGTAAATGAATAAAGCAACAAAAAAATCCAAGAAATAAAAAAAAATACAAATAAAACAATATTATATTAATTGGTGTATGATATCCACTAAAGTGAACAGTCCTAAAAAGTCCTCCAAATGGAAAGTAAGTCTGTAGTTGTAACAACACAATATGGTGACTGTCTCCTGTGACTTTATGGGACACTGTGAATCCAGCACCACATAGAGTGCAGGCTTACCAGCTACACAAGCTTTAGAGCTTGTGGCTAATACCCATCCAGGGCCTTTGATCCTCCCAGCACCTCCAATACATAATACTCCACCTTCCAGATGTATTAGACCCCAGCCTTTTCTTACTTGAATCGAGCAGCAGTCACGAAAATGGTCCTTGTCCCCGCAATAGAGACACAGGCCCAGAGTTCTGCACCTAGCACGTTCCTCAGGGGTTATTCTGATCTGGGCCAGCTGCATAGGTTCCTCAGACGAAGGAAAGGGAGCTCAGGCTGACTAGGGACCAGGGAGTGCTGGCATATTTTTTCTAGGGACCTCTCCTGAAAGCGAAAATCAATCTGGTTACACAAGAAAATGACATCGTCCAGACTGGCGGGGATTGTTTTTCTTGCTAATTCATCCTTCACTCGGTCAGAGAGGCCACGTAAAAAGGTTGCAACTAAGGCCTCATTATTTCAGCTCAACTTAGCTGTTAGTATACAAAAATGAAGAGCATAGTGTCCCACAGAAGAAGACTCTTAGTGAAGACATAAAAGGGCACTGGCTGCTGAAGAAACCCGACCTAGTTCCTCAAAGATATTCCGAAAGAGCTTCAGGAAGTCAGGTAAGCTAGAATCCACTGGATCACTCTTCTCCCACAGGGGATCAGCCCAGGCTAAAGCCTCACTAGAGAGAAGAGAAATAATATAGGCTACCTTTGCCTGATCAGATGAGAAGTTTTGAGGCTGGAGTTCAAAGCGAATGGTGCACTGGCTGAGGAACCCCCTACAGGCCTTGGAGTCCCCAGAGAAATTAAACAGAGCTGGCAGTTACAGTGACTGTGTGGCTGCTACTGTAACCAGAATAGGTCTGAATATGCCTGAAGCTGCTCGAAGTGGTGAGCCAACTGGAGGAATCACATCACCTGAGTCTGATTAGATTACTGGGTCTCGAGTCTGCGAATTATGCACTGCAATGAATCATCTGTGGGTAACGGTACATTAGCCAGGTCCATGGCTGATCAAACTATCAGGTCATCCAAAGGCCAGGTGACAGATGCACCCCATTGGGGTCAGGAGTGCACCGCTAAGGTAGTGGACCCTACGGCTGACTGCTGCGGATGGAGCTATGAGTGTATCAGGAAAGCAGGTACTCTGGAGCACCAACATGAATCACACTGGAGCTAAAGCATGAGATTTCCCAGGGCGCAGAATCTAAGAGCCAGCATGTATTCACCAGGAGCCCTTGAAGATGGGGATGGGTTTTGCTGCAGTCTGACGCCAGGTCACGGCACAAAGGGTCTGCCAGCTTACGCTCACAGTAACTCACACTGGGGGATAGAGAGGAAGCAGAGAGGTGATAGTTGGGAGATAGCATTAGCCAGGAGGCTTGGGCAACAAGAAGATAAGGATAGTCAAGAACACGCCAAAGGTCGGTATATGAAGCAGGCAGGGAGAGTCAAGAACAAGCCAAGATCAGTAACCAGAATCAGACGTAGAGCACACAGCAAGACACACAGGGCCAATTTCAGAAAGTATTTACATTGGCGTATCTACAGATACACCGTGTAAATACTAAGAATAGTCGGCGTATCTTTTTTTGGTATTCAGAAAAGAAGATACGCCGGAATTCTGCTAATATACGAGCGGCGTAAGTCTGTTACACTGTCGTATATTAGTTGCAGTTTTACGCTGGCCGCTAGGTGGTGCTTCCGTAGTTTTACGCGTTGAATATGCAAATTAGGGAGTTACAGCGATTCCCGGGTGTCGTAGTTTACGTCGTTTGTGTAAGGCTTTTTCCTGCGTAAAGTTACCCCTGCTATAGGAGGCGTAGCCAATGTTAAGTATGGACGTCGGGACAGCGTCGAATTGTACGTCGGTTAGGTAGCTTGCGTAAATCGTCCGGCAATCGGGCTCGACGTAAGTTATGTTAACGTTGTTTACATTGACAAATAGCGACTTGATTTGACGCATGCGCACTGGGATTCGTCCACGGATGGCGCATGCGCCTTTCATAAAGAACGCCATGAGCAAGGGGTCATGATTCATTTACATGAATCACACCCCCATCCTTAACATTTGAATTGCGTGGCCTTACGCCGGGCACTTTACGCTATGCCGCCGCAACTTATGGAGCAAGTGCTTTCTGAATAAGGCACTTGCCCATAATATATATAATATAAAGAGGAAACGCTACGCCGCCGGCAAGATACACATTTGTATTTGAATCCGGCCCACAATATTGATCAGCAGGGGTGGCTTGCAGTGCACAAGTTAATATAGTGTTCCCAGTCAGAGGCTGGGGTGGAGCCATGTCTGAAGGGAGATTCATTAAGCAGCCAGGTGAAGGATGGCTGGTCTCCTAAGCTGAACACACGTAGAGGTAAACAGACATGAACATTACTGCAGATCCATGACAGATCCATGTAGCATTTGATAATAATTCCCAGACAAAAGTATTACACACAGTCACTTACCAGCTAATCTGATTTTTTATCTTTATTTCTATGATTTTTTTGGATGTATATTTGCATATGAATGTACATATAGATACTGTAAATAAATTATATATATATAATCTATATATATTGCGATTTTTCGGCAATATAAAATGATCGCTGCAGCTACTCGGCCCAAGGTCTCTAATCATACCAGCAATGCTTTTAGACGTCGATGGGGATCTCTAGGATGTGATCTGTTCTAAAAAAAAAATTGAAAAATACGAATATTCGAAATAGCGAATATTCACCGCGAAATTAGGAATATATCGCGAATACTCGAATATGCCATATTCGAGCCGAATATTCGCAATACGAATATTCGTGAGCAACACTATTACTTACCTAAAATTTCAGTCACATGACAGACTGGGTCCCATTCCTTCTATTCCTCACTTCCTGGTAAAGTGGATGTTGCCCATTAACTGTATCAAGATTTTATAAAGGCCACACTGGAGTCTTTAAAGCGGAGGTTCACCCTAATATATGACTTCATGGCAATAACACAGCGTTGCATTCAACATAACAAATACGTATTTATTTTTATTTTTTGTTTTAGCCTTACCCCTTTTCTTCTTTGCTATCTGCCCTGTCAATCAGATTCCACCGCGGGGGAATGGGCGTGTATATAGATTTTCCCCCGACGGCGCTATGTCTCCTGGGACTCAGTCCTGATGTCCCCAGGAGACGCGTTCTGCTCAAATCCCGCGAGATCACGCGATCGCTGTGAGGAAACATATGGGTTGCGTCTTCACAACAGGGCGGGTCATTATGACGCCGGCCGTTGCGATGGCAACTGAAGTGTTGACGGCGCGGCTCGCCGTCAACACCTGCCATGCGCGGGATAGAGCGGTGAATGCTGGGACAGCATTCACCGCATCCCGGATGTATAGACAGGTGGGCTTAAGCAGTGCCCACACTAAAGATGGAAACGTCCATCGCTGGGTTTTATAAAACATCATTTTGATTCAAGTCGGGACAAATGTGGCTGCAAGAACGGGACAGGTGAGTGTAAGATTAGATATACAAACAGCGCCCGAATGTCAGAAGAAAAAAAAAATGTTTTTCCCGCAGAACCGCCGCTTTAAGGACCTTTACAAACCTTTCAGCATGACATGGGGCAGACTCAACACTGGCTGACTGAGCAATTGAGAACATGCAAATAAGCTTCGGAGCCACAGGTGCTGCTTCTGGAATAGGCTCAAAAAATTTGAATGTTTTGTGAATGATGAATGCTTCTGCTTCTTTGACAAAATACATAGAGCAAGATCAAGCCGGTGACATCATTGTGCTAGTTTATGGTACCTACGATGTGTGTGAGGATGATCCCAGAATTTAACATTAATAGAGCTCATGTTTTAATTTTTTGGTGGGACTGTAAATGTGGATATATATTTCTATACTTACATGCTGTTTATCTTAGTGATTGGTGCACTTTTGTAATATGAGCACTAAAATATGTTTTCATTTTTTTCTTTGATAAAGCAGTATTTCATTATTGGATTGTATGTGATACATACATCCTCCCCACATGAGAGATTGTATGCAGATGAAGTTGAAATAATGGAAAATGGATATTTTATGAAATGTTTGGGTATTCAATCTTGATGTTTGCTTCCAATAAGAGATCTAGTGAAAGTGAAAATCTGACCTTTATAATTTGAGGTCCATGAGCCTTTCTGAAGGTGGTAGCAGATAATACTGTTAGTGCACATCTAATAGGGAGTTTAAAACACATGCAGCATTGTTGATATTTTGCCTGGTTGTAGGCAGTGGATCCATTTCCACTGACATTTTTGTGTGGTTAATAATACACAGTTACTCAGAAAAATGTTGAACTTTGAAACATTGCATTTATTATTTGCATCACATATTTGAACTTTAGTACTGATTTTGTATGTGGATATAATAGAAAATTCAATGAATGTCACATTCACTGCTTTATAAATATACCTTCTCTATGTGTTTGGCACAAAAAAAATGTGATAATATGATAGAACAAACCTTTTAAAAGAAAATTCTCTACAATTTGTCATAGTATAAAGGTGTTTTTTTTTTTTTTGTTTTTTTAATGCTGTTTGGTGAAAGGCACACATTTTCTTGTTATTACTTTGGAAACGCTACCAGTGAGATCCACAATGTATATTTTCTCAGTTGCTTGTTTTGTCTTGAATTTGCCGTGTCATAAGACTCTAGAGCAGCAGTGACAACTAATGAACTTACAATCAAACTTGAATGAGAACGTCAAGAAGTCACCAAGGTACTTCTGAAGTCAAAGAGAGTGTCCTTGTCACCTTTTCAAAGGGAAAACAAATCATCTGTGTAACCCTCAGACATTGAATGATGTTATGCCCTTTAGCCAGTAGCCTAGCTAGGACAATACCAATAGCAAATAATGACTTGCCGTGTGAGGAGCCGAGAAAATCAAATACTCGTTTCCTTTGAAGAATAAGAGACCATCGTGAAAGGAAAGATAAAGCTATGGACTAGAATTTCCACAGAGGACCAGAACACAGAATGAAACTGTTTTCTATATTAAAGTCTAAGATCACTTACAGATGTCAATGTCATATTTTCCAGCAGGTGCCAACAGGTATACCAATAAAATAATAGAACAGACATAGAAATATTATAGAAAATTCCTATACACTTCATGGTCTCTAAAAATACTTTCTGAGGCCGCGTACACACGGAGGGACATATCCGATGGAAATGGTCCTCGGACTGTTTTCATCGGATATGTCTGCCGGACTATTTTGGTCCGATGGCGTGTACACACCATCGGATCAAAATCCCCGCCGGCAGACAGCGCGGTGACGTGGTGGTGACGTTGACGCCGCCACGTCACCGCACCAGGAAGTAAACAACTTCCACGCATGCGTCGCATCCATACGACGCTTGTGCGGGCAGATATGTCCGCTGGTTAGTGTACTAACCAGCGGACATATCTGACGGACATGTCTCTGGCGGAAAAGTTTCAAAGCATGCTTTGGAAATTTTCCGCTGGAGAAATCCGTCCGTCGGACCATTTCCAGCGGATAAATTCCATCGGCTGTACACGGCCTAAGAAAACAAATCTATAAATGTATATCTATTCTGTGGCTGTAACTACAGAATGAAAACCTGGGGAAGCTTTACTCCCCAAAATGATTCTATAAACAAATTTATTTAAAGGGTCAGTTCATTCAAATCTGATATTTCAGTTTTGGTGGATGCTGAATAGTTAAATCACCAATGATAATTTCTCTGTGCACAGAAACATTAAGAGGATCCTACTTACTCCATTAAAATATAACAAAGAGAATCGGAATACACCAAAATGGGTGGGAAGACCCACAACTCCACAATGTTATGAACTAGGCCGTTGCGGCTAAAACACGTCTACCTCTGCTGTATTTTTATCCTTATAGAGTTATAATAAATTCAGAGCATGTATGGAGTTGTGGATTGTCCTTTAGCCACAACTCCACAATGGCTGGGCATAGAGACAGGAATTATGTCAGGAGATTTTCAGTGCTATAACCCTCAAGAAAAAAAAAAACAGGTTACACTTTTAAGTGGACTGACCCTTTATTGACCCTCTTATAAACAGTTGTGTCCCTAACCCCAGTAACCCGAGTTATGAATAAATATGTCTCCCTGAGGTGTATTGCAATTGGTAAATATTGGGGAAGGGCATAAATATTTGGAGTGACCTTAAAATGCTATGTTGGCCCAAGGGCTCTGCCTGGTTAGGAGGCGTGTGTAACTGTTTCTCTTTTTCCCAAGCCTGCTGCCTAGGGAGCGTGTGCTTTGCAGTAGAGACCCAAGCCAGGGTGCCTGAAACTTCTTGCTGTCTTGATGGAATCTAAATCCAGGGGACGTGTAACAGGAAGACAATCACATAGATTGGAGCACTGGGGTGAAGCTTCTTCCACTTACAGTAAGAGAGTGCAGAAAAAATTAGTAAAATGTGTGGACATTGGGGTTGATTTACTAAAGGTAAATAGACCATGCACTTTCCAAGTGCAGTTGCTCCACAGCTTAGTAAATGAGAGGAAGCTCTGCTGACCTCCATCAGCCAATCATGTGTAAGCTAAAATTATGTTTTATTTTTATTTTCCTTGCATGTGATTGGTAAAATAAAAAATCGTTGTAAAGTAAAGCTTTACAAAGCCATTGTAGGAAGTTCTATAAGTGTATAGCCCAGGGCGCCTAATACATGTTAACTATTTATATAAAGCGTCTTAACAATCAAAAAGCTATTGAAATTATATATCAAAAATTAAAAATATAACAAACATAATCTGCAATAGGCAATTATAAGTGCAAAAAAATGTGCATATCATAAAAAAGTTCACTCTAAAACAATTATCTTCCAAGTCCATGTCCTTGGAAAAAATGAGCTTGGTGCAAAATGTGTTTCAGTAGTTTACAATTACTCTTGTGTGTCTTCCCCCAATCTCAAGAATTGCTTACCACAGCACACAACCTAAGGGATAAGTATTCACCAGCAATTCATGACATTGGGAGAGGACACAGAAGAGTAATTGGAAACCGTTGAAACATATTTTGCACCAAGGACATGGTCTTGGAAAATAAGGATTTGTTTCAGAGCGGGGTCTTTTTTATGATATGTACATTCTTATTTGCACTTATATTTGGCTATTGTAGATTATGTTTGTTATATTTTCAATTGCTGGTGTAATATTTCATTTGGTGTTTGATGGTTTAGACACCATTTATACATTGTTAGTATTGATAACACTAGGAGCACTGAGCTTTACCCTAACAGCATTAATTTATCATCATCATTACTGATAATAAGCACAGCAGCTTAGTTCACCACTTTCATGTTAGATAAGGAAGCACTGAGGTAAATAAAGTTTTGACAATATTATGGTTAAAAGTTCTCGTGGTCCATCTAAAGAATAGGCTTGCTGCCTCTTTAACCTACTCTGCAGTCAGAATAATTCAAAGTGCCATCTTTTGCACTGACTGTGAGTAGGATCTTGAATATTTTTAGTATTTTTGGGGTATCCTGTGCCCTAAACAATAACTCTGTGGGTAAAAATTCCTAAAATGACCGGTGCCCATTTTTTTTCTCACCCTGCAAAGAGTCAAAAATTCTACCCTGAGGTTAAAAATACTAACCCACCAAAAGGCTTGGGTGTCTACCACAATTAGCAAGGGGTAGGGGGAGCTACACTGAAAAGAAAAAGTATAGCACTTAAGAGGATAACAGAAGGATCACGCATAACAAGCTAACAACAATGCTGATAATTGCAATAGAGAAACTTAGTGTTGTCAGTCTTCAACGGGAATGGCTATTAATGGCAAAAAAAAAAAAGTATTAGGAAAAAAACTGTATACCGTGAGGTATGATGCCAAACATATGTAGTGCTACCCCCAAATAATCAGATGTTGCTGGCAGCAGGTGCACCAGTTTGTAATAACTCTCTCTCTGTAGCATAGGCTGCAACCCAGCGACAGCTCAGTCTACAGTCTGAGTGACTGTTTGTAGATCCAAGCAGTGATCCCAAGAAAACGACTCCTCCTCTCTCTCTCTCCTCTAATTATCTGCTCTCCCAGCATTCTGTTATCCCATGCAGCCGACTGGAAATTGTAGTCCACAATGACCGAGTTTCCATACAAACTTGACTCACCGGAATATGTATTCCATGATCCCTAGCTCTTGTTGGAGGTCTTTGTTCGCCCTACAGTCAGGAAGCCGCAACAGTCTGTGCTTGGTACTAGGGGAAACAATCCCCCAATGACAAAAATATGAATGCAAGCTACTCACTGGGGGGGAAGAACCTCTGGGGGTATCTAGGTTGGAAAACGACCTGAGGGTCCTAGTAGAGGACAGGATCTGCAATGACAGGCAATGCCAGGCTGCAAGCACAGCGAACAGAATGTTGGCAAGCATTAAAAAGGGGATTTACTCCAGCGATAAAATTATAATTCTCCCACTCTACAAGACTCTGTTCTGGCATCATCTTGAGTATGCTGTCCAGTTCTGGGCACCAATCCTCAGGGGGATGTGCTGAAGCTGGAGAGAGTCCAGAGAAGAGCAACAAAGCTAATAAAGGGACTGGAGGACCTCAGCTATGGGGAAAGGCTACAAGGATTGAATGTATTCTCTCTGGAGAGGAGACGCTTGAGAGGAGATATGATATTGATGTACAAATATCGTACTGGTGACCCTAGCATAGCAAAAAAAACTTTTTAGTGAAAGGGAATCTAAAAAGACACGTGGAATTTCGCTAATATTGGAAGACAATGGGCCAGATTCAGAAAGGTTTACGCCAGCGTGTTCCCATTAAAAATATGCAAATGAGCAAGATACGCCGATTCACGTACGTACGCCCGACGCAGTAATCTACGCCGTTTACGTAAGGCGTTTTTCCGGCGTAAAGATAAACCACCAAAAAGATGGAGCAGCCCATGTTAAGGTATGGACGTCGGAACAGCCATCTAATTTTACGTTGTTTACGTCGCTTACATAAGTCGTACGTAATTGGGGCTGTACGTAAGTTACGTTCGATGTTTATCTTAGACATTCTATTCGACATGATTCTGAGCATGCGCACTGGGATAGACCACGGGACGGCGCATGCGCCGTTCGTTCGGCCCATCATTTGCATGGAGTCACGGTTCATTACAATACAACACGCCCACTGCCTTGCTACTTTAAATTAGGCGGGCTTACGCCGCCCCATTTTCGGCTACGCCGCCCCATTTTCGGCTACGCCGCCGCAACTTAAGGAATAGAGATGAGCTTTGAGTTCGAGTAGAACTCATGTTCGACTCGAACATTGCCTGTTCGCCGAACAGCGAACTATTTGGGGTGTTCGCGGCAAGTTTGTGTGAACTTTAGAACCCTGTTAAAGTCTATGGGACTCGAACGTTTGAAATCTAAAGTGCTAATTTTAAAGGCTAATATGCAAGTTATTATAATAAAAAGTGTTTGGGGACCTGGATCCTGCCCCAGGGGACATGTATCAATGCAAAACTTTTTTTTAAAAACTGCAGCTTTTTTGGCAGCAGTGATTTTAATAATTCCTTTAAGTGAAACAATAAAAGTGAAATATTCCTTTAAATTTCGTACCTGGGGAGGGGGGGTATAGTATGCCTGTAAAGTAGCGCTTGTTTCCTTTGCTTAGAACTGTTACTGCACAAAGTGTCATTTCTGAAGGAAAAAAGTAATTTAAAATCACTCGCTGCTATAATGAATTGTCGGCAGAGAAACGTCATTCATAAAAAAAAAATGTGTGGGGGTCCACGGAATTTTTTTTTAATCTGGGGTGGAGTTCCCCTTAAAATCCATACCAGACCTGAAGGGTCTGAAATGGATATTTGGGGGGAACCCCACATCATTTTTTTTTTTATTTGACGCACAGTTCCCCTTAATATCCATACCAGACCCGAAGGTGAGTGATTTTAAATGACTTTTTTCCATCAGAAATTACATTTTGTGCAGGGACAGTTCTAAGCACAGGAAACAAGCGCTACTTTACAGGCATACTATACACACACCCCTAGGTATGAAATTTAAAGGAATATTTCAATTTTATTGTTTCACTTTAAACATTATTAAAATCACTGCTCTTGAAAAAACTGAAGTTTTTTTAAACTTTTTTTGCATTGATACATGTCCCCTGGGGCAGGACCCGGGTCCCCAACCACTTTTTAGGACAATAACTTGCATATTAGCCTTTACAATTAGTACTTTAGATTTCAAACGTTCGAGTCCCATAGACTTTAACAGGGTTCTAAAGTTCACACAAACTTTTGGTCTGTTTGCAGGTTCTGGTGCGAACCGAACCCAGGGGTGTTCGGCTCATCCCTATTTAGGAGCAAGTGCTTTGTGAATACAGCACTTGCCTCTCTAAGTTGCGGTGGTGTAGCGTGAAGAAGATACGCTACGCCCGCACAAAGATATGCTGCTGTACCTAAATTTAGCACAATCAGTTTAACTTTAACTACTTCAGCCCAGGAAAATTTGGCTGCTCAATGACCAGGCCATTTTTTGAGATACGGCACTGCGTCGCTTTAACTGACAATTCCACGGTCCTGCGACGCTGTACCCTAAATTGATGTTCTTTTTTCCCACAAATAGAGCTTTCTATTGGTGCTATTTGACCATGCTATTTGTACTTTTTGCTATAATAAATATCCCCAATTTTTTTTTTATTTATTTACTTTTTCCCTCGGTTTTAGCTGATATGTATTCTTTTACATATTTTTGGTAATAAAAATTACAATGAGCGTATATTTATTGGTTTGCGCAAAAGTTATAGGGCCAGATTCAGGTAGATGGGCGCTTCTTTACTTTGGAGTAACGTTTCTCATTTACGTTACTCCGCCGTAACTTTAGGAGCAAGTACTGTTATTCACAAAGCACTTGCTCCTAAAGTTGCGGCGGCGTAACGAAAATGAGCCGGCGGAATTCAAATTGGGCGGGTAGGGGGCGTGTATTATGTTAACTATGCGCGATCCCGCGGCGAACGTACTGCGCATGCGTCGACTGTCAGTGCGCATGCTCCAAATTCTGTCAGGGAACGTCAATGACGTAAATCCCCATTCACGGACGTTTTACGCAAACGACGTGAAAATTTGTAAACTCGACGCGATGACGACGGCCATACTTAACATAGGATACTCCACTAGGGGGCTGTTTTTTCTTTACGCCGCGTATCGCTTACGGAAACGTCGGAACGTCACTGCGTCGGGCCCGAATACGATCATGAATTTCCGATTCCCGCTGATTAACATGAATTTCTGATTCCCGCTGATTAACATATTCTCGGCGTTAATCAGCGGGAACGCCCCGAGCGCCATTTTTAAAATTGAAGTTCCGATACGACGACGAAATACAATTACGCCGCTCGTATAGGAACTCCAACCAGGCGTTTCTTGTTTTCTGGTTACAGAAAACAAAAACGCCGGCTCAAAGTGACAGTTAGGCTGGAGTATCACTGATACTCCAGCCTAACTCTACCTGAATCTGGCCCATAGAGTCTACAAAATAGGGGAAAGATTTATGGAATTTTTATTATTATTATTTTTTTACTTGTAATGGCGGTGATCGTCAATTTTTATTTGGGACTGCGACATTATGGCGGACAGATCTGACAAGTTTCACACATTTGTGGGACCATTGCCAATTATACAGCGATTTACTGTGTAAATGTCACTGGCAGGGAAGGGGTTAACACTATGGGGGCAATCAAGGGGTTAACTGTGTTCCCGCGTGTGTGTTCTAACTGTAGGGGGATGGGAGTAACTAGAGGAGATGACAGATCATTGTTTCTAGCTAGTAGGAACACACAATCTCTTTCTCCTCTCCTCGCAGAACAGGCAGCTCTCAGCCCGCAATTGTGTCTGGCCGGTGGTCGTAGCAACCGCCGGCCATGCGCATCGGCACCTCTGCGCACCTGCTATCCCTGCTTAAAGGAGCTGACATACAGCTACGACGGTTAGTGGGAACGTGCCAACCTGCCACAGTATAATGATAGCGGCTGGTCGACAAGAGCTTAAACTGCTTAGATGGTTCTTTACTGTCAGAGCATTAAGGATGTGGAATTCTCTTCCACAAGCACTGGTATCAGCAGGGAGCATCTATAATCTAAAAAAACTATTAAATGTCCAACATGTCTGACCTCATAAATGTGCTTCTGGTCAAACATTCTCATAGACACACTCCTAAAACGTGTGGACAGCTTTTCCAGAAGAGTTGAAGCTGTTATAGCTGCAAAGGGTGTGGCTGCACTTCTGCTGTTCTCCTGAGCTCCAGTGAGGCCTACTGATCCAGGGAGCTTGATTACTCCCTATACCCAGAGTGGATGCAGGAATCTGGGGTGGACCCAGGGGAAGATCCCCCGGATGGCCAGAGTACCGATCCTCCCATACCAGTGTTTGAGGACCTGGGAAATGGCCCAGCTAAAGGGAAAAGCCTGGCAACCTACAGAAATAAGGTTTGTGCCAGGATTGCGAGAATCGCCAAGGAGGGGGAAGTACTGGCAAAGTTGAAGTTTGACTTCAAGCAAAAAAAAATCGCAAGTGATCAGCTGCATTGTTCCAAGAGGAGACAGATGTGGCCTGAGTTAATGGCTTTGGAGGCCAAAGTGGAAAAGCAGAGTCTGCTGGTGGCTACATTGAAAGAAACCAGCGGTGCTTTCAAGGAGAAATATGGCAACGATGATCGCTTCCGTGCAATGTACAGAGGGGCTATAGAGGCCAGTGGAGGACAGGCATCACCAGAGTGCGAGAAGCCAAGGTCAGTGCAAAGCAAAAAAGTTTCTGTGGGCTCGGATTGTGTTTCTGGCCAGCACGCTGGAAAATCTTTGCATTCCAAGCCAAGTACCAGTATGCCTGAAGACAGTGGTGAAAGCTCTGGCACACAGGCTGCAGGTGATCAGCAGTCAGGTGTTTTGTCTGGCAGTATGTCATCGGGCCAGGAAAGTTCTGTGCCCTTACCACCGCAGCAGGAGGCTATGGAGCAAGATGATCCATCTGAGCCTGTGAAGGGAGCAGGTATGATGAACTTCATTGCAGAAATGGAATCACCTTTGCATGGTCGCAAGCTTGCAGTGTCTGGATCATCTGAGGATGAAGAGGAGGATAATGATGTCCCACCAAAACCTTTGAAACATGAGGTGAAAGTAAAAGCAGGTTTTGTTCAGAACTTGCCTATACAACACAATGGAGGTGTAGTTCCTATGGATTGTGCAGTAGAGGGTGGCGCAGAGCAAACTTATCCCATGGCTGAGACTTCCATCTGTGTACAGCCAGCCAGTGAAGGGTGTGTGGACTCTGCTGTGAAGAGTAATGATAAAGACATCACTGTTGGTAACCCTTCAGTTACTGGTAATGAAGGTAGAATTACCAAGGGCAATGTAAATGACATTTCTGTGTCAGAAGTCTCTGCTCCTGACAATAATGTTGTTGCTGCTTTATCTAAAGAGGGGTCTGTACCTAAGAGTGATGTTGCAAGGAATGTGGTTATTTCCTATGCTGCAGCAGTGGCTGCAGCTGTGCCAGGGGTGAGTAGGGCCAATTATTCTGCGGTTGCTAGGAGTGATGTGACTGAAGGTCAGGCCAATATGACACCATCTGGTAGCTCCTTTAAACGCCGCAATGTGGTCCAATTGATGTGGATTGGAGAAGGCCCCCCCCCCCCCAAATAGGAGAGATGTGGTGGACCGCATTCTGGGGATGGGTTTTAAAGCGGAGGAGATTTTTGCCCTTATCAGCCCAGTTGGGTCATATGAGTATGACCTCTCCTTTGTCAAGGCAGAAGGATTAGATGTCTTTTGGAAGAGGTATGAGCAGAAGTGCAAGAAGTCCCCAAGATGGGCAGGTTTGTCACCTAAAGTAGTCTCCTGCCAGCCTATATATAAAAACGTCACCATTCTAGTGCGTAATGAGTCCATTCCTGCTGCGGATCTGGGGGTGTGGTTGAGGAGGTATGCGGATGTCCAAGCCCCCTTGAGGAAGGTTGTAGATGACAGGAGGATGGACAGTATTAGTAAAACTGCATGTCACCGGTAATGTTGTTAAGCACATCCCTTCCTCTGCCTTTATAGGTCGTGACAGGATCATTACCTTTTATGCAGGACAACCAAAGGTATGTCACCGCTGTGGTGACAAAGGCCATTTTCAAGCTCATGTACTATGCAGAAATGTTCCCTCTGTCAGGGCTTAGACCATGTTGCAAAGGACTGCAATAATATTCGTTGTAATCTTTGTAACAAGTTAGGTCACCCCTATATTTTTTGCCCTGAAGCCCTCCATAATCAGCAGGGGGTTGGTGGAAGAACTGCTAAGAATGGAGGAGGAGGAATGTGGGGGGCAACAAGGGGTTGGTGGAGCTGTTTAAGCTAGTCCTGAGGGGTCCCCCCAGGTGTCAGTTTCCCAATCTGAAGGTGTGACCCCTCCTGTGTCTGCTTCCCAGTCTGTGCTTCCTACTGTGTCAGTGTCTACTTCTGTTGTGTGTTCATCCCCAGTGTTTCAGATACCCAGTGTTCCTGATGTATCCAAGTCATCCAGATTGGCTGAGGCTGCCAAAGGAGCGGATTCATGCCGATCTGAGGTGGCGGCTTCGTCGGGACCTTCCCTGGGGAAACGTTAGACCTCTAGTGGAGGTTCTAAGGGGAAGAAGGGGGAAGTTGCCACTGCTAATGATATAGATGAGGCCTTTAAGGGTAATGTCTTAGGGGAGGAGGGAGAGTGGACCAAGGTGAGCAGAAGGAGGAATAAAGTAGTCCTGACCGCTGCCTCCTCGGCTTCATCTTTAGAGGTAGAAGATCTACCTCTGGGAAACAAGTTTGGGTCCTTATCTGATGGGGAAGAGGAGTCTTCTAATTCCGTGTCTCAGATGGAGGAGGATGAGGGTGAAGGTTCCCTAAAGTGGCCAGGGTCTCCAGTAAAGGAGGAGGGTGCTCAGGCTAAGAAACGCCTACCTCAATCATCCTAATGGCAGTTCCCACTCCGATAAAGGTGGCAACGATTAATGTTGCCAGCATAAAATCAGTAGGGGCTCGCAATATGGCCTTATTTTTGCTCAGCGAGATGGATGCTGATGTTTTATTTTTGCAAGAGACCCGGCTAAATTGCCTTGCCAATGTCCACCTGGCAAAGAGGGAGTGGAGACGTGGGCCCTCCTTCTAGTCTCTTGCGGTCGAGCCTTACAGCGGAGTTGCAGTACTTTTTACTGGCATGGTAACGTGTCGGCGGGTTATCGAGGTAGAGATTGGAAGGTGTATGGTCCTGGACGTCTCTGTGAAGGGGCATGATCTACATCTGGTAAATATTTATGGACCACAAACTAGATGGGAGAGGAAATGCCTCTTTACAAAGATTAAGCCTTTCCTTTTTACATCTCGGCAAGTTGGTTTTTGGAGGTGATTTTAACACCGTCACTAGGCCCAAAGACAGGAAAGGCTCCACTGACAACCTGAGATATGATAGCGTCTTTCTTAATATGATAGCCAGGGAAGAATTTCTGAAAGATGCGCATATTAAGCGTTGCCCAGACAGCACGGGGTACACATTTAGGAGAGGCAGTTGCGAGAGCAGGATAGACAGGTTTTTATTTAAGGGGGACTCTGCCTTTTCGGCTCCTGAGTGTCGTATGGTGGAGTTCTCTGATCACCTTATGCTGTCTGTTATTCTTAATGCTTCAGATATGCCACCTAAAGGAAAGGGTATTTGGAGGATGAATTCGGCTCTGCTGGATGACGAGGAGGTAAGACAATCTTTTGAGGATTTTTTTCAGGCTCAGGTAACCATCCTGGATTTCTGCAGCAGTAAGTCGGAGTGGTGGGAGCTTGTCAAAAGCCGGATTAGTGGGTTTTTCAAGGCCATAGGAAAAAGGAAACAGCTTGGTAAGTACATTGCCTACCAGCAGCTGCGGAGAAAACTTGATCGCCTTGTCTCGAATGGTGGTGATTCAGGGGCAATCTCTGAGGTGAAACTTCTCCTTAGGAAGTATCAGTATGACCGGCACACTTCTTTGGTTCTGGAAAGGGACTCCGGGAAATATCACTCGCCCGACCCTTATCAGAACTGCAAACAAAGCGCAGCAGTTAAGACGGTTGTTGGGCTAAGGGATAGTACGGGCTCTTTGACGAAATCCAGGTCAGGGATGCTGGAGGTCTCGAGGTCTTTTTATGTGGAACTTCTGGGGGAGAAGTACCTCGATCGGGCAAAGATGTCAAGTTTTCTGGATTCTACACCAGAACTGGGGAAATAACATTCCGCTGGCAAGTTTGACGGGGGTAATCACAGCAGAAGAGGTAGTCAAAGCTATAGACGGTCTGGCCATCAGTGTTGTAAGTAACGGAGTTACAATAAACGCAGTTACCTAACGCAGCCCCTTTTGAGGGTAACAAGTAATCTACCTGATTACTCTTCCCCTCATGGTAACGCAGTTCCCATTACTTGGGCGGCGTTACCGCAATTACATCTACCGCCACTAGATGACAGCAGAGTAATTGCTTCTGCGGGCACTGTGAATATGAATATGGGTGGAACTCCGCTTCAGAATCATGTGACCGCTGTGATGGCCTGTCCCAATCGCAAGGAGCCCTGGATACAATGATCCCCATCCGCCTCACACTGACCTATCACCGGGGAACAACTCACATCGATCATACACACTGTGTGCGCAACCTGATCAATGATCCTGGGAAAACATGGCCGGAAACAAAATGTTCCACAGAACAAACGTTCCCTATACAACACAGTGTACACAGCGACATCTAGTTATCAACATGGTAAGTGCAGGACACCTATACAGACCAATGATCAGCAGGTTATTTTTGGTCAGTGATTTCATCTCTTCATCAGACAACAAAGAAAAATCTGACATCTCCATTCCAGATCCCTTGCATTTAATAAAGCTTATATAAGATAAATAAAATAATAAACAATAAACTATAGAAAATTCTTATAAAGCCTAATATAAGATTTTAAATTACACACTCTGTAAACGTTAAGGGAATGTATATTATAAACATACATTTTAATCCAGCTTATAATTTCGATGTAATATGTAGCAGATGGATAAGGGTTTTAAGTCCTATTAGCTGCACATACATGGTGGGACGGATGCACCTAGGCTGGGATATACACAAGATCACCATTTGTTTCCGGTTTTCTTCTCTCAAGGATCTGGCATTCTTTTGTCTTGGAGTATTAACTCACTGCTCCCTGGCAAGCGCCCGTCACCTGCATTCTAGAAAGGAAATCATCTCAACAAAGCATTGTAGAATATTTAAAAAAAAGTCAGTTACTTTGCTGAGTAACTAATTACTTTTTCAATGTAGTAACTGAGTCACTAACGCAATTACTTTTTCGGAGAAGTAATTTGTAACTGTAACTAATTACTTTTTTAAAGTAAGATGAGCAACACTGCTGGCCATTAAGAAAACACCTGGGCCAGACGGATTGACGGCTCAATTTTAAAAGACTTTCAAATCCAGCTTGGTACCTTATCTTGTGGAGGTATTTAATGGCTGTCTGCAAGAGGGTTCGCTCCCTCCCTCCATGAGACAATCTGCTGTTATTCTGTTGTCAAAAGGTAAGGATCCCTCGATGATTGAGAATTGGCGCCCCATTAGCCTTCTCAATGTCGATAGAAAGATTCTGGCAAAGATAATTTTCTGCCGCCTGTCGTCAGTAGCGGACAGATTGCTTTCTCGTCAGCAGCACTGTTCGATCCAGGGCAGGAGCACTTTTTCAGCGGTGTTAGCTGTCCGGGAGGCTCTGGAGCGTTGCAGGGCTGAGGGCTGGGGAAAGTACTTGCTGGCATTGGATCAGGTGAAGGCTTTTGATCGTGTCAATCATGAGTACCTCTGGCTTCTCCTTGACAAGTATGGCCTGGAGGGTGGGTTTATTGGATGGCTTAAGACTTTATACAGAGAGGTAGAGAGCTTCATGCTTGTTAACGGTTGGTTTGGACGGTCCTTAAGGGTTGGATCAGGGGTGCGCCAGTGGTGTCCGCTGAGCCCTTTGCTATACGTTTTCGCAATCGACCCCTTCATCAGTAGGCTAGAGAGCGGACCGTTGTGCGGAGTGCCGGTGGGCACTGCTGGTGTGCCGCCCTTGAGGGTTGTAGCCTATGCTGATGAAGTTTCTGTTTTTATCTCTGGGGCAGAGGAGGCGCAAGAGGTGGTCTCAGTTATAGAGCAGTATTCCGAGGCATCAGGCTCCAAGGTCAACCGTGATAAAAGTGAAGTTTTTTGGATGAGCGAGGGAGATGAGAGCTTTGCACTTCAGGATATCTTCCCGAGGCCTCAGCAGAAAGTCAAAGTATTAGGCATCAAGTTTGGCCCTGATGATTACAGTAAGGTAAATTGGGAAGCCAGGCTAAATGATGCTGATGTCAAGGTGAAAAGCTGGAAAGGGTGGCGGCTCTCCTTGAGGGAAAGGGTGGACTTGATCAAGACCTACCTGATTCCTACCTTTCTGTATGTCAGCTTCGTTTGCATCTTGCTGGAATCCTTCTATACCAGGATTTATAGTTGTGTCTTCCAATTACTATGGGGGAACAGGCTGAATCTTGTGAAGCGGAATGTAACTTACCTATCTAGGCAGAAGGGTGGCTTAGGGATGGTCAACCGGTTGTATTCTTCTCTCTGATGTTTTTAAAACACAATTTTGGTAACATGCTGGCAGAGAGACCGCCTGGATGGGTGGGTATTTTCCAGATCTGGTTTAGACCTTTTCTGGGCTGTTGGGAGAGTGGCGGGCCAGTGAAAAGCCTAAGGATCAAGCATGGTAAGCTCCCGGCTTATGTTGCCCCGTGCCTGAAAATTCTTAAACGGTGGCATGTGACAGCAGAGGCTATCAGGTCCCTCCCTAGGAGACTCCTGGGTGAGAGGATTGTGGGTACTGTCTTTCATGCGCCACTGGCCTTAAGAGATTGCCCAGGTCATATTATGAGGGAGGGTTTACGTTTAATAAATTCTGAGCGGATTCCCTTGAAATTTGGGGACCAGGCCTGGCTCGCTTTCCACAGTAGGCTCTATGTGAGGGGGAACGTGAAGTGCCGCTCTTTGGACAATCGTGGTTGTCCAAGAGCGGAGTGTCAGGGTGAAGTGGAAACCATGGACCACTTTTTGCTTCAGTGCCCTTTCAATATAGAAGTCTATAAAAAGGTGGGGAGGGCTCTGAATATTCCTTTCTTGTCTAGCATGTCTTATGCTAAGTGGGTGTATGGAGCATTGCAGAATCGCAGGGGATTTGATTTGCACACTCTTTTTCTAGTCAGCTTAGTAGTCCGATATTACACCTGGAATGCACGGTGTCAGGTATCCCTTCGGCAGAACGTCCTTCCTGTTCCGGTGGTGGTGTGTGAGATTCTTGGTGAGGTAGGGAAAATTCGGGGTCTCGAGAAAGACAGATGGCAGCAAAGGGTCTGGATAAAGGCGTGGAGGAATATCAGGCCTGTAGCTGCTGTTTGTTGATCTCTGGGTGTTGGGTTCTTTCCCTGGTTTCTCTCTGGACACTCCCTTAGATTTTCAAGGATACCATTTTTGAAGAAAGGCTACATACACATGATAATCTGTTTCTTGGCCTGAATGTTATTCAAGTTGAGTGTAGAGATGTGTAGAATTTTTGAAGATGTCTGCTTTGTTTAGTGATGTGTTCATGTATTATTGGTTGAAGTAAGCCTTTATTATGTTATGCATAAAAAAAAAAAAAGGGAAAAAAATATCTATAATATTTATTTTTTGTATTTTTGTATAAAAAAAGTTGGAATGTGTTTCTTGTTTGCAAGATTCTCAAAATAAAAAAATTGCCAACTGAATATTGAACCCTACAGACTAAGGCCTCGTACACACGAGGTGAATGGAAAGAAAATTGCGCGTACCTTATATGCAAAATAAAAAAGCTGCAATTCAAAAATGTTATACAACATAAAATAGACTGGAAGAAGGGGAGGAATCGCGCTAAATGTGAGACAATGCCTGGTGATGGCACAGTATGTTATCAAAACAAAGGTGGTTGAAATACAAAACCTAAATTGATATTAGTAAAGTCCACAAAATAGAATTATATATGTGCAAAAAAACCTTATAAGTCAAACGTGAAAAAGAAGGGTTAAGTTCTCTGTATTGGTCAGAGGTCCATCTGTGAAGCCAATGATGCTGAATTTTACAAGCGAAATGCAGGAAGATCAATGTCCCGTTACCAGTCACGAAAATCTTGCACTTGTAGATTTCAATGTGTAGTGTGTAGTCACAATACCGGAAAAGAGAGAAAAAAGACTTTCATAGTGTGATACCGTTGAGAATTATGAATAATATCCACCCGTGAAGAATAGCTATATGGTAGACAGGGGGCAGTGACAACCCTTCACCACGGAACACAGTACACACTGACCCTTACCAGATAATATGACCCTCTTGAGGTCGAAAACAGCCTTAAGAATGGTGTATATGAACTTCACTTTACATCGTCATGTTTTCCTCAGTGAAAAAAAACAAAGAAGACTTTTCATAGTGTAGACTGCATGGAAACAGGTCATAATCACCCGTGAAGGAAGACAACAAAAACTGTGAGGAAGAGAAGTGCTGGTACCACCACCGAATGAGCACACTGACCCTTACCAGACAATAGGATCCACTCTAGGATCAATATAGGCAGCAAAAGGGTGGATACACTGTTTTCAACACATCAGAAACCAATCCTCGATGAGTCACAGCATGGAAGCGAAAAAAAAAAACTAAAATAGTGTAAATCCATATAAAAATGTATTCTAAAAAGCCAAAGAAATGCACTTACAAACAGATGCAGATTCAAGGCGTATGGTAAAAGGTGCCGGCCGGCTTGTGGAACGCGTACGTCCCCTCGTGTAGTTGCGATGACGTGAGAACGTCTCCTCCTCCGATGGACCGTTATAGCAGACATCTCCGCTCGTGTGTATGGGCTAGCGGACAGATTTCTCCACCCGACAGATTTCAAAGCATGCTTTGAAATCTATCTGGTGGAATCTGTCCGCCCGACATGTCTGCTGGTTAGTACACTTACCAGCAGACATGTCGTCCCCCACCGCCGCCGCGCCGCCGCCGAATGGATTCGGCGCATGCGCGGAAGTGTTTAACTTCCTGGTGCGGTGACGTGGCGGTGACGTGGCGGCGTCAACGTCACCGCCACGTCACCGCGCCGTCCGGCGGCGGGGAATTTGATCCGATGGTGTGTACACGCCATCGGATCAAACTCCCGATCGGACATATCCGATGGAAATGGTCCGCGGACCGTTTTCATCGGATATGTCCGATCGTGTGTACGAGGCCTTAGACTGGAATGCCATTAAAGTTCATGTGTGTGTATAGGCATGTGTCCCAGTACTTTTGGCAATATGGTGTATGTATCATCATCATATTATAGGTGTTGAGAAAATGGTTGTCAAATCATGTGACCTAATAAATTAAATGTAAAAATTGCTTGCATATATGAGGGTTTAAAAGCTGCAATAGCTGAAGTGGAAAAGTAGATGTAAACTCAATCACTAAAATCTCATATAAGCTAAAAATAATTTATTGTACTCTCAATCTTTTTAAATCTTGTCACACCATCACAAGACCTGTTGGCAGAGGGTACAAATGACCAAGGCAACACATTGCATAGTGCATGTAGACAGAAAGTGGATGAAAAAGGGTAGAGGACATCAGAAATGCCAAGTGAAAAAAAAAAAAAGGTGAAAACAGTAGTTTATAAAGAAACAAACTGGAAATGGTTTATGCTATAAATGGCTTTAGCAAACTAAAAATTAGTATACACTCATACATGTTTATTTTTATTCAACCTGGGGGACTCAAAAATAAAACAAATTCCTCCATCCACAATGTGCATGAATTTGCTACTGAGGCTATTTTATTCTACCAGCAACAGCCAGCACTTCCCAGAATTTCCTGAACAGCAGCTGCATGTAATTAGATGCAGCAGCTGTGGGACCAGCAATGTTTTCAACTGAAGAATGTATATGCAGGAGAGGGTTCTTGTGAAACCAGCTAAAGTTCATATAGTGTATACCCTGCCTAAAGATTGTTTAGCTAGGTCCATATAAAATACTCTTAGCCCAGTTTCACATTGGGTACGATTTAGTTCGATTTGAGATGTGAAATCGCATCTCAAATCGGCGGCATTTGCCGGAAATGACACCGCCCTAATCGGTGCGACGCCGCATCTGCGGCGCTGCACCGATTTCAAAAAGTAGTTATAACAGTTTATTTTTTTTTCAAACCCCACTCACTTTGCCCACCTTACAATCAGCACAAATACAAATATTAGCAGCACAAACATAGCACTAAAGAAACATTTGAGTTTTTATTTGTGCCGATTGTAAGGGGGGGGAGTGAGTGGGGTTTGAAAAAAACAAAAACATTTTTATAACTTAAAAACCATAACAGCACAAATACATTTTTTAGCAGCACAAACCAGCACAAACGTAGCACTAACCAACGAGACCAGTTTTGTGTCATTTGGGCGTTGTAGGGGGGCTGTGTGACCTTTGGTGACCTTTAATAAATCATTAATAACGCAAAAACGATAAAAAACCGAACGGAAATATTAGCAGCACAAGACAGCACAAACATAGCACTAACCAATGAGACCAGTTTTGTGTCATTTGGGCATTGTAGGGGGGCTGTGTGACCTTTGGTGACCTTTAATAAATCATTATTAACGCAAAAACGATAAAAGATAGAACGGAAATATTAGCAGCACAAAACAGCACAAACGTAGCACTAACCAATGAGACCAGTTTTGTGTCATTTGGGCTTGTAGAGGGGCTGTGTGACCTTTGGTGACCTTTAATAAATCATTAATAACGCAAAAACAATAAAAGATAGAACGGAAATTTAAACAGCACAAAACAGCACAAACATAGCACTAAAGAAACACACTTGAGTTTTTATTTGTGCTGATTGTAAGGTGGTTAAAGTGAGTGGGGTTTTAAATAAATAAATAAACTGTTATAACTTTAAAAGCATAACAGCACAAATAAAAATATTAGCAGCACAAACCAGCACAAACGTAGCACTAACCAACAAGACCAGTTGTGTGTCATTTGGTCTTGTAGGGGGGCTGTGTGACCTTTGGTGACCTTTAATAAATCATTAATAACACAAAAACGATAAAAGATAGAACGGAAATATTAGCAGCACAAAACAGCACAAACGTAGCACTAACCAACCAGACCAGTTTTGTGTCATTTGAGCTTGTAGGGGGGCTGTGTGACCTTTGGTGACCTTTAATAAATCATTAATAACGCAAAAACGATAAAAGATAGAACGGAAATATTAGCAGCACAAAACAGCACAAACGTAGCACTAACCACAGAGACCAGTTTTGTGTCATTTGGGCTTGTAGGGGGGCTGTGTGACCTTTGGTGACCTTTAATAAATCATTAATAACGCAAAAACGATAAAAGATAGAACGGAAATATTAGCAGCACAAAACAGCACAAACGTAGCACTAACTAATGAGACCAGTTTTGTGTCATTTGGGTGTTGTAGGGGGGCTAGATGATGTCATAGTCTGGAAAAAACAATTGCTAATATCTTCAAAATAAAAGCAGCACAAACGTAATTTTTTGCGGCACAAAACAGCACAAACGTAGCACTAAAGAAACACACTTGAGTTTTTATTTGTGCTGATTGTAGGGGGATTAGCTTCGCTGAGCTGGGGAATGCCCAGGGAAAAACCAAGCCTATTTACCGACCAGCTTGCAAAACAACCAATTAACCTGTCTAACAGTATGCGTTAAAAACAGGGGTTTTGTCCACAGGCATTTGCAAACGCATGCGTGAGCCACAGAGCCGCGCCAAGGCACCCCTCAATTTGTGGTCCTAACACTAAACGATGAGCGTCCCCACAGTGGAGGCACATGCATTTTAATGGATAGAAAGGGGCAGGTGGACTGAAGGGGAGCCACCCCTCCTTAAAGGTACAGGAGCACACCAAACACCCAGCATATAGCCAAATGGCTGCAAAGGTGTTGGTGCATTGCTGGACCAATATAAACACTTTGGGCCAGATTCAGGTAGATGCGCGCATATTTTCGCCAGCGTATCGCAGCGCATATACGTTGCGCTGATGCAAACTAGTGAGAGAAGTACAGTATTCACCAAGTGCATGTCCGTTACTTTGCGCCGGAGTAACGAAAATGCGCTGGCGCAACCCGACGCAAGTGGAAGTGGGTGTGATCATATGTAAATGATGGGCGGAGCCCAGCGCAGAGGCTTACGTTCAGCGCATCATCCACGGAGCATGCGCAGTGAGTGAGGCTCCACTCGCCCCCCTGTGCGCATGCTCACAACTTCCGTCGGCACCACTTCACGGGAAACGTCAGCGCAATGTGTTCTGTTGCGCGTATAAAAGCATCAGCGGAAGCGCCATTCCAGCGCAAAAGTATATCCGGTTCCCCCCACCCCAGGGAAGTTACTTTTGCTCTGTAATGGCTGCTCCCGTTCCCCCCAAAGAGAGGAGGAACCTCAATTTTAATGCCCAGGAGGTCTATGTTGTAATTTTGGCTATGGAGACCTACAACGATGTCCTCCATGGCAGGAAAAGTAGAAAGACCAGCCGGGATAGGAAGCAGGCCATCCTGGAAAGCATTGCTGGCAGGGTCAATGCCCTGGCTACTCCACCCGGACTGCTTCCTATATTGACAAGAAGATCAATGATTTACGGCGCAAAGTCCGGGGCAAGGTGGCCACCATTAGGAGGCATGAGAGGGGCACGGGACCCCCATGTGCGGTCAGCCTGACCACGGAGGAGGAGGTGGTCGCCCGCTGCCTGGAGAGGGAGCAGTTGGAGGGGGTCCCGGGATATGATTCCGTGGAGGAAGGCTCCAGGACAGGTAAGTGATTTTTACCCCCTTTTTAGTGTGTTGCATGTGGGGGGGAGGGTACATGTGCCAAGTGTGTGGGACCACCCAACATGTGGCTGCTTTGTGTCATCCACAGATGACGGAGCTGTGCCATCATCTGTCGGGGGCCAGTCCACCCCAACCCCCCAACAGGATCCTGAGCCCGACCCCCTGGGTGGTGAAGAAACAGAGATGGAGGGGAGTGCCCACACCTCACCTGCAGAGGTGGTTGAGGAGGAGCCTGTTGCGGCAGAGCAGGACTTTATTTTATTGTTGGAGGAGTCCTCCCCTTCGGCAGGGCCCTCTCTAATCCCCTCCCCCATCCTAGTAAGCCCCTCAAGGGCGACTCCATCTCCCCGGGGACAACCATCTACTGGCCCCAGGAAGGCCACCCGGAAGACCAGGGGGGTGTCTGATCTGGTCCAGGACCAGGTGGCGAGGGACCACGCCAGGCAGACCCAGCAAAATGGGGACATAGTTGGGCACCTGGACCGACTGGCTGACAACCTGTGCTCCGTGGCCCAGATATCCAATGCAGTGCAGGATGTCAGCTGCAACTGCGCTGCAGTGGTGACCAGTCTGGGGGAGGTGCAGGCTGATATGAGGCACCTCACTGCAGCCGTCCAGGCAAACACAGTTGCCACCCGGGACCAGGGGAGGCAGAGTCAGCGGGCCCAGCATTACCAGGTCACCCGGCAGCTCAGGATGCAGGCCCAGACGAACTCATACCTCGGCCGGATAGCCATGGCCTTGGAGGGCAGGCAGGCCACACCTGCCAGGAGTGGCCCACCCGGGGATCAGCCACCTCCAGATGCTCCCCCACCCCCACCCACTCCCTCCAGGCAGCTGAGGAGCCACAGAGGGGCCACCAGAAGGAGCCCCTGTCATCCCAGGTGATGTTTTTTATTTATTTATTTTTTACATTAATGCTCAGGTTATGAGCTTTTTTCTTTGTTATTTTGCTCAGGTTATGAGCTTTTTTCTTTGTTATTTTGCTCAGGTTATGAGATTTTTTCTTTGTTATTTTGCTCAGGTTATGAGCTTTTTTCTTTGTTATTTTGCTCAGGTTATGCGCTTTTTATTTTTATTGATACTGCACACATTGCAGTGTGAATGGTGTGTGAATGTGAGGGGGTGGCACTCCTGCCAGTAAGGGGTGTCACCCTCGGCCATGGTGGAGAAGTTATCCCCACGGCTGTGTGAATGATGTGTGAATGGTGTATGAATGGACAGCGACATCATTGGGGCCTTGACGCCGGCGTTGCTGCTCCCAAGTCCTACATATTGGACTTGGGCTAATCCAATGCGATGTGGATGTGGTGTGTGTGATCTAGGGACATCAGTGGTGTGCATGGGTGCATTGTCCGTGTGATCAATCTTTTTGTTTAGTGTCCAAAGATGCCTACGGCGAGGAGCCTCCTGACTGCTCTTCCATCAGCTGACTGGGTCTCCTCTGGCAGGGGGGGGCTGTCTGGATGGGGGGTCAGGTCATCACGTATGTCAATCTGCAGGCCTTTTCTCATTGCAAAGTTGTGCAGAATGCAACATGCACCGATGATCTGACACACAAAGGTAGGGGAATACAATAGGGCCCCCCCAGACTTATCCAGGCAGCGGAAACGGGACTTCAGGAGCCCAAATGTTTGCTCCACCACTGCACGAGTTTTGATGTGTGCCGCATTGTATCTTCTCTCTCCTCTGGTTTGGGGGTTCCGGAAAGGAGTCATTAGATGGGGTCCCAGTGCATAAGGGAAAACACAGGAGGATGTTAGTCATGCATGTGCCCCTTGTGATGTCAGCATCATGGGGGGGGACAGTCATGCCTGCCACCCATGTCACTCACCAACCAGCCAGCTGTCCCCATACATGTTCTGGTCGAATTCCATTGGGTTGGGGCTCTGATTGTATATGAAGCTGTCATGGCTGGATCCGGGGTGTTTGGCACGGACGTGCCATATGAGGCGTTGGGCATCGGCTATCACCTGTACATTGATGGAATGCCAATGCTTCTGATTGCGGTATATGTGCTCTGTGGCACTGGGGGGCTGTAGGGCCACATGTGTGCAATCAATGGCCCCCACAGTGCGTGGGAATCTGGCAATGCTGTAGAAATCCTGCATTGCCTTCAGCCGCAGTTCCTCAGTGGTGGGTCTGATGAAGTGGTGGGACATGCGTCTGAGGATTGCAGGGACAACCTGGTGCACACATCTGCTCATGGTGGACTGTGACATCCCAGCCACCACTCCACTTGTACGCTGGAATGATCCACTTGCAAGGAAATGGAGTGTTGCCAGTACCTTCACCAGTGGCTGCACTGCTTGTGAGCGGTGTGTTGGGCTGGTGATGTCATCCTGCAGGGTTGTGGTTTGGTTAAGTATTGCATCAGGGCTGAATCTGAAGAGGCGATACACCTCCTCATCCCCCATGCCAAAGAGGCTCATGCGCGTGCGGTATATCCTCTCATGTGCCCACCTCCTCCGTACCGGGGGACCCATCAGTAGTTCTAGGACCGCGACTGCCCCTGGCATGTTGGCACACAGAGGTGTTGTCCTTGCAAGTGTGGTTGTTCAGCTTGCTATTTTCGTCGGTAATGCTGCTGCTGTAGCTGCTCTCCTGCTGACCTGTGGCCGTCTGGAGTAAAGATAAAGCAGCTATTTGTAGGAATAACTTTGCGCTAGCCATTCCACATACGCGCGGCGCATGTAGCCAGCGTCTGGTGCTAATCCGTTCGCGAATTGGGAAATCTCCCTCATTTGCATATTTGAATGGGAAATCAATAGGCGCGACGGATGCGACGAGCGAAAATATGCGCTTACAATACTCTGGCGAAGGAGAGTTAAGCCAGTCGGAAAAAGTCTGTTTTCTGTCGCATCTAGTTTGGTGG
Source organism: Rana kukunoris (assembly GCA_029574335.1). Taxonomy (NCBI): domain Eukaryota; kingdom Metazoa; phylum Chordata; class Amphibia; order Anura; family Ranidae; genus Rana; species Rana kukunoris. The sequence continues at coordinate 351,258,345 of CM056053.1, read as the reverse complement.
GTACGGCCGCGTAGATACAACGGCGCATCTTTACAGTTACGCGGTGCATATCGATATACTCCAGCGCAAGTCTTTCTGAATCTGGCCCTTTGAGGGAGAATCTGGCCCACAATGTTTTAAATGTGAATGGACTAGGTCAGTGATGGCGAACCTCGGCACTCCAGATGTTTTGGAACTACATTTCCCATGATGCTCATGCACTCTGCAGTGTAGTTGAGCATCATGGGAAATGTAGTTCCAAAACATCTGGGGTGCCAAGGTTCGCCATCACTGGACTAGGTTATTGTTTTTAGATTAAAGATTGAGCTTTACAATATTAAACTAGTGGAGCCTTTTTTCATGTACCCATGGATACGCATCCTTTGTACAAGGAACTGTGGAGAAGTGGATTGACTTATTAAGGAATATTTGAACAACTGATTGTTATGGATTTCTAGCCTAACAATGAGAATGGTAGGCAAATATATTTGGTGAGTTTCACCTGATGGGAGTGCATCTGGTGCAACACTTCGGTGGTGGATAGTTTACAGTGTTTTTATTTATTAGGACATTACTGGGAATAACACCAATTTTCATTTTATTTTTGGACAAAGAGGACTGCTATTGGACTGTTTTTTTTCTTTATATGACATTTTAATTTTATTAGCACATGGAATATTATATATATTTGAATATTTTTTTTTTTTATTGAACACTGAATTAATTAGGTGTTATTGTTGTGCTACTGTGAATTTTGCTATATATTCACTCTGGTATATATAGATATATATATATATATAATTTTCACTGGTTTTGAAAAGGCCCTTTATTGTTTATCATTCATCCAATCTGTGGCTCTGTGCTCTCTTGCTGCTTCTTAACTGCTTGTCGACCAGCCGCTGTCATATATACCGTGGCAGGTTGGCACGGCTGAGCAAACCGCCATAGGTGTACATCGTCTGCTTTAAGAGCTATAGGGGGCGCGCACTCCAATGCTGTGATGTGTGGCTGGAGGCCATGATGTCCACCGGCAACACGTAATCGCTCATCAGGGAGCCAGAATGGGGATCTGTCAATGTAAACAGACAGATTCCCATTCTGTCAGGGAGGTAGAGAGAGATCTGCTTTTCCAATAATCAGGAACAGCGATCTCTCTCTACTCCCTGTCATTTCACCCCCCCCCCACAGTTAGAAGCACCTCCCTAGGGAACACTTAACCCTTTGATCGCCCCCTAGTGTTAACTCCTTCCCTGCCAGTGACATTTATACAGTATTAATGTCAATGGTCCCAAAAAAGAAAAACGTTTCCGATCTGTCCGCTGCAATGTTGCAATGCAATGTTGCAGTCCCACAAAAAATTATTGATCACCGCCATTACTAGTAAAAAAATAAAAATAAAAATGCCATAAATATATCCCCTATTTTGTAGATGCTATACATTTTGCGCAAACCAATTAATATTTTAATTGCGCTAGCTGTGACTCGGCTCGGATGCCCCCATAGTAAGGTCCATGCTGTGGAGGGCACTGAATGGGAGGGAGGGTCCAGGATCACAGTAGAGGGACCAGAGAAGAGAAAAATCTGGGCTGCTCTGTGCAAATCCACAACAGAACATGTTTTTTATTTTTATAGGAAACAAATACTTTACGATCACTTTAAATATCTCCGCAAAAGTTATCAAGGGGTAGCTCTGACATAATGAAGCAATGCCTTACTTCTGTACATCAAATGGCTACCTCCATGCAGTAATGCAGAAAAGGCTTGGAAAATCACTGGGGCAATGATCAACTACAAGGAGACCAAAGACAATACAGATAACTAATTCTTTTTTCTCTGCTTGCCATTCTGGGAACAGCTCCCAGTGTTCAAGTCTTCTTTAAAGCAGGTGAATCTGCTAAAACTTTCAAATTAGTCTAAATAGTTACAATACTGTGGGAGTAACATTTTGGTAGTTATGGTAATGTGCAAAACATTGTTTACTGCACAGAACATGTTTTTTTTTGTTCTTCTTTACACTTGTCTTAGTATCTGTCAAACTATGTTTGTTACACATTTCAGAAAAACATACAAAAATACATGCATTGTTAACTGCTTAGTTTTTAAACCAAAAAAGTACAATATCATGAACTTTTTTTAAATACATTTCCTGCTCTTTCAGTTAATTGTTTATTATGGACACATTATTGGATATGGCATGAAAGGATAAACATGAACGCAAACAGTTTGACCCATCCAACTAGCATCATCACAGGTTGGTATTGGGACATTAAAAAGTAGGTGGTATTAGCAACTTCTCTTGTTTTGACTATCTCTAAGTCCCATGGCCTTGACAGTTTCTAGCACGCTAGTGAATGACAATGCTCTGTTGGCTTTTTAGTCCTAATACAGTACATTTTAAACTTTGCCATAGCCTCTTACTATTTGATTTTTTTTTTCAAATAATCCCCGGTGGTAACCAGCAGAGACTCATTCATTTGGAAACATCCATTTGTGATCCTGTTGGGAGATGTGAAACGTGCACTCAGCACTCATCCATTCCATTCTTGCTGTGGGTATTAAGAGCAGGTAGAGGAGGGAATTTCATCTGCTTCTATGAACATCACTGTGGGAAGTTGTAAATTAAAGTGGACAATATACCTTTTATTGCAGTGCTATATGTGTACACAATAAAAGCATTATTATTAGACAGCATACAAAAAGTATTTACTGTAATGTCACATAATTTACAGCTGCATGATTTTCAAAATGATGTGCATCTTAGTTTTAGATATTCTTTATTTTCTATTTTCAGAATTGTGAATGCAAATACCACCCAAGGAAATACAATCTTTTTAGCCATGCTATAAGAAATAACCGATGGGCAACATTTTATAGGCATACTCACACACTAATGATGCTTAAATCTTTTTTAGACTACCCTTCATTAGACTAATTGCATGTATTTTTACTATAACTATAGATTAATAGTCAAAAATTCATAAATCTATCCAGTTATAAATTATTTGCAGGTGAATGCTTGTGTATATATTTACCTGTTCAAATGAAAAAAACATGAAAATGCACGAGTTATAATAATTCTATAAACCCACAACTAAAAAAATATCTTGTTATGCGCATATGGTTTTACTTCGGAAACTGGTCACATTGGGGGAAATTTACTTAAACTGGTGCACACAGAATCTGGTGGAGCTGTGCATAGTAACCAATCAGCCTCAAGGTTTTATCGTCAGCGCTTAAAAGAGGAGTACGTTTTAACACTGGGCGCCCACCATCTGAATATACATGTCACAGACTCAGGTACACAGGCTTCAGCCTAGTCCGCCACAATCCTGGGAAAAGGCTGTGGACAAGGCCAAAGCCGCGGCCTCGTCTAAAAAATCCTGCCCGCAGGGGTTTTGAAAGATAGAATAAAAAGTCATCCCTAACTTTACAATAGAAGGGCTCTAGGATCAGAGTGAATAGTAATGAGGAGAGGGGGCACCCCTGCCTGGTACTGTACTACCATACTATGGGCCTGCCATGCTGTATTACTGTTTTCACCATACATGGTTTTTAACATGTGATTGCACATTTACTCATTGCATTTATGTTATGCTGTGATGCTTTTTGACAATAACATGTATCCTTTTCAAAACCAACTTATCATTTAACCACTCCCACCCACCTCATTTAAAGTCCCCAAAGTGCTTATTTATAAAAAATAAAATAAAAATTGAAACTTCATGTATGTGCTATTCTGTAAAAATAATAATAAAATAAATAAAACATAATAGCGTGTAAATATATTTTCCTATTAAATCTTTTCTATGGCATGATATCTTGAATCTATTAAAGTTCTCTATATAACTATTCTTCCTTCTGAAACTTGCTTTGATTTATATTAACAATGATTGAAAGCTAACACTCTTTTATCCTGCTTTATCCTTCCAGAGTTAACGATTGTTGAACATTTATTGTACAATTCTATATCTGCTGTGGCCCTGGCCTAAAGAAGGCCATGGAATGAAATTCTTTTGTATATGAAAAGCTATTAATGCTTTGGGCTCCCAACATTTTGGAAAGCTTCAACTTTTAGTAGAGGTATAGAAAGTTAATTCATATAAAGAGAACTTGCTTAAGAATCAAATAACCATTAATACAAAGTACAATCTCATTTATTGTAAATAGCTTTTGTATTGCATTGACAAATATAAAGTTAGTTTTATAAAAAAAAAAAAAAAACATCTTTTCAATTTTGGCAAGTGTTACTTTTTCACTTGCAGTATATGTTACAGTGGATCAGAGTTGGCATTTTTCAAATAAATAGAGCAATTTCATGTACTGTAGGAAAGCATTTATTGGGTTTCTAATGCCATGGAGCAAACCCAAACAGTGTGCTAAAGTCTGAATATTTACTTAACCTCTCTGGCGGTATGATTATGTCAGATTTTTTATTTTTAAAGCGGTACATTGTTTTATATAGAAATCTGGCATTTTATATTGTAGGCCTGTAATTCTTAGGAATAACACACTTAAATCTGTCCAAGCAAAAGTCTAGTAGACATCCCGGGTATGATAAAGTTTGAAACATGAAATAATAAATTATAATATAATAACTATAAATAATTATTACAAATAATAATGTAATAATAAAATGTATTCAATAATGTAATCAAATCAAAAACACTGAAATGTGCACAATTGTAGCTGTCATTACTTTCGGTGTCAGATGGCGAATTCTGTAAGTGATTCTTATTTACTATCTGTCTTATTTTCTAGTTGGTCTAAAACTGCTTTTGGCGTAAAGGGACACTTTTTGGTTGCTATGGACAATCTTACGTTTTCAGGCAGAAAGAACAGTATATATAGTATACAAATGCATGCAGAGCATTGGACAAAGGACTAGGGACAAAAGGGATGTGAAATAATTTGATACAGTAACGTAATCTGTAAGATTACAGTGTATTGTATGCATTATGTGTTTTTCACTTTTTGAATTTGGCACCAGGTCCCTGTGTTTTATGACGCTCGCAGGGAACGGAGCCCAGTGCTTTGATACATAGAGCAGAGTACACAGCTTGCACACACAGCAGGGAGACATTGCAGGATCCTGAGGACAAGGTAAGTATCTTTGCCTGGATCCTGCGATGCAATCCTGAATGTGGCTCAGGGTAACCGCTTTTGTTAATGAAAATTCACCCTGAGCCACACACTGGATTACCTCTAGGGAGGTTACAGTAATTTACCTTAATCTAATAACTTAAAATATGCATGCACAGATCAATATCAGACTGTATATCCTGTAACCTGTGCTGGCTGATGTCTTTTTTTTCTTCACCATTTTCCATTTGGAATAAATGGCTCTATAACAATGTTTTTTTAAAAGGGTCAGTAAACTGTTTATCAGACTATTGAGGTGCTAGACAGTGGCCATTAGGAATGAAAAAAACTGCCATTGTAGGTCAGTGGAAGTAAAAATTGCCCCTGCATTGGCGGCTATTAGGAGAAAAAAATTCCCTAGCATTATTAGGTGTAAAAATGCCCTGATGTTGGGAAGTTAGCAGAAGAAAATGCTCAGCATCAGAGGAATTTAAAAAAAAAAACCTTGGCATCAGTGGTCAGCAGGAGCAAAAAATGTACTCACATCAGTCCTTCCACGTCCTCCTCTCATCATCTCTATTACATGAGAGGCAGGGTTTATTGTAGTTTACAAAAGATAGCATGGAAGGAAAACAACACTTTTTGTGATTTCATATTTTATATTTAAATGTTAACAGAAAAATTATGGAAATATAGTCAAACTAATTTCAGGTCTAAAGTATCCTTTAACTGCATCAAAACACCACAATTGGTTAAATTAGTCTCAGCAAAGTTTTGAATTGCTTTACTTTCTTTATTGTTATGTTAGTCTCTGGATAATTTTTAATTTCCACAATAATTGTATTCTTTATATGCATGAATGTTTTATTATCATACCTAACCTGATCATAGAACACATCATTTCTATAATTATTCATAATGTTATTATTGCTAGCATTATTTAGAAACTGCTTTATTGAATTCAGCAGTGTTAAATCATTGTATTACATTATTAAACTCTTTATTACAGAAGTGTTTAACTCTTTCTCTTTTCTGAAATTCAGAGATCCAGAAATATGTTTCAGATGAGAATTTTTTTTACTAACTGCTAAAAACAGTTGCTAAAACAGATATGCCACATACACATGCCCGTTTTTTGGGTTGTAATTTTTTAAATTCTTTTAATGTCAATAAAAACGATCGTGTGTGGGCTCCAGAGCATTAAAAATTTCGAACATGCTCTAATTATTCACGTCGTTTTTAATGTTGTCCTTTTTAACGTTGTAAAAAATGGTCGTGTGTGGGCTTTAACGATGTGAAAAAAACATGCATGCTCAGAAGCAAGTTATGAGATGGGAGCGGTCATTCTGGTAAAAATACCATTTCTAATGGATTAAGCACATTCATCACGCTGTAACAGACTGAAAAGCGCGAATTGTCTTTTATTAACACAAAATCAGCAAAAGCAGCCCCAAGGATGGCGCCATCCGAATGGAACTTCCCCTTTATAGTGCCGTCGTACATGTTGTACATCACCATGCTTTGCCAGAGCATTTTTTTTTCACGATCGTGTGTAGGCAAGGCCGTTTTAACCACTTCAATACCATTTCACGTCCAAAGACGTGAACAGCGCAGACCTGAGGCGCCGGGTTGACGTCTTTGGACGTGATTTGCTTGTAATTCCCCGCGCGCGCCACAGGGTGGCGCGCGGCGGGGAAAAACAGTCCCGACGCATCACCGAGGATCCGATGCGTGTACCCGGCGGCCGCGATGTCCGTCAGGTACACGCGATCGTCGGTGAGACAGCAGGGACGTGGAGCTCTGAGTGTAAACACAGAGCTTCACGTCCTGTCAGTGAGGTGACAGATGCTGTTTCTCTTGTACATAGGGAGACAGCATCGGTCACCTCCCCCAGTCACCCCCCTCCCCCCATACAGTTAGAACACACCCAGGCAATACATTTAACCCCTTCCTCACCCCCTAGTGTTAACCCCTTCAATGCCAGTCACATTTATACAGTAATTAGTGCATTTTTATAGCACTGGTCGCTGTATAAATGTGAATGGCGCCAAAAATGTGTCAAAAGTGTCCGATGTGTCCGTCGCAATATCGCAGTCCCAATAAAAATCGCAGATCGCCGCCATTACTAGTAAAAAAAAAATATAAAAAAAAAAAATCATAATTATGTCCCCTATTTTGTAGGTGCTATAACTTTTGCGCAAAGCAGTCACTTATTGTGATTTTTTTTTTTTTTTTTTACAAAAATACGTAGAAGAATACGTATCGGCCTTAACTGAGAAAAAAAAATATAAAAAAAAAAAAAAATGGGATATTTATTATAGCAACAAGTAAAAAATATATATATATATTTTTAAATTGTCGCTCTTTTTTTCATTATAACGCAAAAAATAAAAACCGCACGGGCGATCAAATACCACCAAAAGAAAGCTCTATTTGTGGGGAAAAAAGGGACGCCAATTTTGTTTGGGTGCCACGTCGCACGACCGCGCAATTGTCAGTTAAAGCGACGCAGTGCCGTAAGCTGAAATTTCGCCTGGGCACGAAGGGGGTTTATGTGCCCAGTAAGCAAGTGGTTAATGATTGGGTTGAAAAAAATAAAAAAAATTCTAGACCATTAAAAACTTTTTTACAACCCGAAAAACGGTCGTGTGTATGCGGCAATAGATTTTTTGCACGTGATTTAAATTAAAAGTTTAGTTAAAAGACATCTGTACTGAGAAGTATAAAGTGTGCCATTGGTGACTTTACACCCTTACAAAAGTTATTTTCTTGGCTGTCAATATCATCTAATGGTTTAGTCTGAGTCACATGTCGAGAACAGTACACCAATTAAAGATTTCTAAAATCATACCAACTTTCCGAATCTTTATGCTTTCTTTGGATCAGGATCAGTAGCAGTAGCATTGATTTACTAAAGGCAAATAGGCTGTTCACTTTATAAGATACCATTCACTGTGAAAGAGAATTTCCCTTAGCTCAGTAAATAAGGTCAGGCTTTGCTGACTTCCATCATCTAATTACCATATTTATCGGCGTATAACACACACAGGCGTATAACGCGCACCCTAACTTTAAGAGGGAAGTTTCAGGAAAAAAACTTTCCATAGCCCCCTGCGTATAACACGCAGGCACAGTTTAACCTCTATTTTCAGGGTAAAAAAGTGAGTATTATACGCCAATAAGTACAGTATGTGCAAGTAAATGTACTGTTTTTTTATTGTATTTGCACATGATTGAGTACTTTCTTAAATATGTATTTCAACTAGACATGTGCACACAGAATTTTGGTTTCGTCTGAAAAATACATTTATTTAACTACTCCCGAAATTCATTTTTATTTATTTTGTTTCGTTAAAAAATGCATTCGTCCGAAAATCCAAATTAGGGTCGAATCTATCAATTAAAAGCTTCTGTCAAATGTTCTAAGAAGATTTAACGAAGCAGCTAAAAGATTTGATGCCACAATCTTACATTTCCAGTCGAATGCTCCGCCCACAAGCTAAAGTAGAATTCTAATGTTGTTTGACTAGTAATAATTATATTTATTAATACTAGTCAACCAACATTAGAATTCTTCTATAGCCTATTAGTGGAGCATTTGACCATAAATGTCCGCACGTGGTGATCGTATGTTTTTAGCTGCTTCGTCAAATCTTCATGTCTCTATAATCTTGGACTAATAGTGTTAGGTTAGGCACGTTCAACCGCAGATCGCTATTGCCACCGTCACATCAAATCTTCCATCTATATCAAACTGTTGTCGCAAAACAATGAAAATAAAGCATTTTGTATGTTGGATCTTTCGTATTTCGTATTCTGCGCGTTCGTTATCGTTTGTTAAAACAAACGCTAAAATTCCCAAAATTCAGATGAAAATGCATTCACTAAGCTAAGGGAAGACTCCTTTGCAAAGTGAAATTTCCTACCCCAGCATCTAAAATATTGCATTTTAACCACTTGTCCACCGCCCACCGTCATATGACGGCGGGCGGAGGACTCCATTGTTCTGACATCACGTCATATGACGTGATGTCCCTTTAAAGCCGCGGGCGGGCGCGCGCGCGTCGCCGGCGGCGCGCGCGCGCGCACCCGCCGCTCCGCGGGGATCCCGTGCGAGTGCCCGGCGGCAACGATCGCCGCCGGGCACACGCGATTGCTCTGTAAGTGAGCTGGGACGTGCAGCTCTGTATGTAAACACAGAGCTGCACGTCCCTGTCAGGGAGAGAGGTGACAGATTGTGTTCCTTGTACATAGGGACACAATCGGTCACCTTCCCCAGTCACCCCCCCCCCCTCCCCCTACAGTTAGAACACTCATAGGACACACATTTAACCCCTTCCCCGCCCCCTAGTGGTTAACCCCTTCACTGCCAGTCACATTTATACAGTAATCAATGCATATTTATAGCATTTTTCACTGTATAAATGTAAATGGTCCCAAAAATGTCAGAAAAGTGTCCAAAATGTCCGCCATAACGTCGCAGTCCCAATAAAAAAATCGCAGATCGCCGCCATTAATAGTAAAAAAAAAAAAAAAAAAAAATGCCATAAACTATCCCCTATTTTGTAAACGCTATAAATTTTGCGCAAACCAATCGATAAACGCTTATTGCATTTTTTTTTTACCAAAAATATGTAGAAGAATACGTATCGGCCTAAACTGAGGGAAAAAAAAATGTTTTATATATTTTTTGGGGTTATTTATTATAGCAAAAAGGAAAAAATATTGCATTTTTTTAAAAATTGACGCTCTATTTTTGTTTATAGCGCAAAAAATAAAAACCGCAGAGGTGATCAAATACCACCAAAAGAAAGCTCTATTTGTGGGAAAAAAAGGACGCCAATTTTGTTTGGGAGCCACGTCGCACGACCGCGCAATTGTCAGTTAAAGCGACGCAGTGCGGGAAGCTTATATTTTGTCTGGGCAGGAAGGGGGTCTAGGTGCACAGTAGGTAAGTGGTTAAAAAGAAAGTAAGAAATGGCAATCTGTAAAGTATATGTATACTCAGGGCTTTTTTTCCTCAGAGAATAAATGTAGGTACTCCCTTCCCCCTCCGCCTACCTTTGAGAACCACTCCTTTCTTTGAACCCCCTACCCACCTGCCAGTACTGCCCCTTTCAGAGAATACAGACTCAAATATTCGTTTGTGGTGCTAAGTAATGTGTATAAAATGTGTTAATGAGAACAAGAAAAATAGTAAAATAGATCCCCTGCAACCAGCAACAGATTCAGTAGCAACAAAAGACCCCCTTAGCAACAATAGACCCCCCACAGTTACAAAAGATCCACTCCAGTATCAATTTACCCCTTGGATCACAGGGAGGATGATCGGCTCTAAGGATAGCATCCCAAAATAAACTTCCTTTATCGAAAATGCATGTACAATCGCTATAAAACAGGGTCTGCATCTTAGGCCTCGTACACACGAGGCAATCTATTTGTTCAAATCGGTCGGACCGACCGATTTGAACAAATCTGTCTGATAGGATTTTGGTTTGCTCGCGTGTACACACGAGCAAACCAAAATCCCTGCCAGCAGACGGCGCGCTGACGTGGCGGTGACGTTGACGCCGCCACGTCACCGCACCAGGAAGTAAAACACTTCCGCGCATGCGCCGAATCCATTCGGCGGCGGTGCGGGACGACATGTCTGCTGGTAAGTGTACTAACCAGCAGACATGTCGGGCGGACGGATTCCCACCCGATAGATTTCAAAGCATGCTTTGAAATCTGTCGGGTGGCCAAATCCGTCGGCTCGGCCGTACACACGATCGAATCTGTCTGCTGGGACGGTCTAGCAGACCGTTTCCAGCAGACAGATTTGATCGTGTGTACGAGGCCTTACAGTATGTAGCTTAAACACATTACACTCCGAAAGCCTATGATACCTATCCCCCCCTCTATCTTCAGGTAAGACCCTCTCCATACCATAGAAATAGAAGACAGACATATCCCCTTTGTGTCTGTCTCTAAAATGTTTACAAATAGGATGGCAAAGCACGCATTTTCTGTGCAATTAGCAGTGCATTTGGAAATGTTCTGATGTTCTGATGTGAATGTATTTTTTAAACACACCAATTTCACTTTCAGGCCCCATTCACACATGGCAGAGTTTTTTCTACAACACGCATAGGGCAGCCCATTTCAATTGGCTGCACTACATGTGGCAAAGTAGCTCATGGGACATTTTAGAGTGTTGCGATTTGCATGTCTTTTACTACGCATTTTGCTGTGTTTGTCGCTAGTTTTTTCACATGGCAAAATATGTGTTTGGTTCTGCCTTTTGACATTGTTAATTATTGCCAATGAAAGTGTGACTAGTTCATTTTAGATATATATATAAGCGGCCATACACTATAAAATCTGGTTGTACAATCCCTGTACAATCTTAGTATTGTCCTCATATAGTTTTGATAAATCTATCTTTCCAATCAGGTAAGCCTTTGCACTACATAGTTGATGGTAGATCTAAAGGAGATTGTACAATTAGATTGTATAGTGTATGGTGAGCTTTACAAACTTCCAGGAACATACGCATTTTGTTTTCAATACTACAGCTCTGTCTCCACATAGGCTGTTATGTGATTGCTCAGCTCCTGCACACTCTGTCAAATAAATTATTTATGCTAGAAAAAGGTAAATTACAAAATAAGGAAGACTGTGGCTGTGTATTCAGTGAGAACAGTGCTGATATTCCCTGCATCGGATTAGCATGTAACTGCAGAGGTGGGTGGAAACAATCTCCTGGGGAAGGAGGGCCGGTGCAGGGTGTATGTTAATAAGGTCAGCTGGTGAAATATGTCCTTCAAACTGTTTTCATTTACTAAGGGTCGGATAGCAGGAAGTAATGGAGGAGTTTTATTTAGGATATGCTGGAGGCTGAGTTAAGACCTGTCCTAAAAGACAGAGAAATCTTTTTTTTTTTTTTTCTGCAACAGAGGTACATTAATAGTGGTACATAGATAAGCTGGAATTTATAAAAAAAAAAAGATGAACTTGGCCTTTAAGTCACCTCCAGTTATTGCAACTAAGAGGGAACAAGCTTTGGGAAATCAATTAAAGTGGATGAAAACCCACTCTCATCAATTATAAACTACTGCCATAGTGCTGAACTATAAGGCTATACATGCCTCCTGCATGTATCCTTACTTGTCAAATGTGTCCGGTTAATCAGTTAGAAGCCCCCAAAAACAGCAGATTTAGTGGGTTGGTCTGTTTTTGGCGCTTGGTGGGCAGAGTCATGATGTCAGCAGACTCCCTGCCCACCTCTAAACTCCCCTTGGCGTGCACAGAGAGACAAAGCGTGTTCTTGGTAAAAACAGAGCACGCTCACGGCCCCCTGTCATTTCTGTACACTCATCCATCTGGGATGATTGGTGCGATGGAGGGTAAGCTGTGAGCACTGATACTCCCTGCATGGCTTTTCAACATCTGCTTCTCTCCCTCCCGCGGCTTTCACCTGAAAAGCCATGCAGGGGGGGGGGTTTGGTGCTCATAGATGACCCCCCCGCACCTATCATCCCTGACTGTCCTCAGTGTCTTCCTTCAGCGCCGTGTCTTCCTCTGCCCCCCTCGTCCCTCTCAGTGTGTCCCTGCTGTGTCTTCTTGCTCCTCAGTCCACTACCCCCCTCGTCCTGATCTATATGTTTACATCCCCCACCTGTGTGTTCACATTCCCCCGTGTCTTCCTCCTCCTCCGCCCTCCTCATCCGCCGTCTTCCCTCCCCTCTCTCTCAGGATCTGTCAGGATGGAGACAGGCACTGGTATGTCAATTACCAGCCCCTTTCTTTTCTGAACGGGACACAGCGTTCGTTAATGAACGTTGTGCGTCCTGTGATAACTGAGCAGAATAACCTGTGTGTTACTATGCTCAGTTTATAAATGGAGGGGAGATGCATTCATCTTCTGTGCAAAGAAAGGGACTGGGGTATCAATGTCCTCTGTCCCTTTCTTTGTCTCAAATGGGATATGTCAGGGGACTCTGTTTAGACCCCTGGCATGTCACCACGCCCCCCACAGGGCTAAAAAAAAAAAGAAAATTGTAAAAAAAAAAAAAATCAACAACCGCCCCCCTCCATACTGACATGGTCCAGAGCCCCAAGACCACTGACACCAACCACTACCCCACTGACACCGACCACTACCCCACTGACACGACCACTACCCCACTGCCCCACTGACATCGTCCACTACCCCACTGCCCCACTGACACCGACCACTACCGGACTGACCATTACCCCACTGACACAGACCACTGACACCATCCACTGACATCGTCCACTGACACCAACCACTACCCCACCCCCTTTCCCAAAGCACTGTAAAAAAAAAAAAAAAACCCACCCTCTCATGAATAGTACAAACTGTATAGCTGAAATTGCATCTCATTTTGACCAAACACGCACAGGACCCTTTTTTTGGTCCACACCAGAATCGCAAGTGTTCACACCTATGCGATCCGATTCATGTCCTGTCAGTTCGCAGTGCGATATGTGAGCTGTAATGGGGGTGTCATTACCATTGTATGACACTCCCCAGCAGTTCGCATATGGCAGTGTGAACTGCCATGCGAGTTTGGTGCGATGTGGAAACCCGCAGTGGATTTGCAGGGTTCCCAAATCGCACCACTGTGAACCAAGCCTCAAAGCATACAGCCTACAAATGTCACCTGACTGCTCCCACCAAGGCTTGGTTCACACTGGTGCGATTCGGGAACCCTGCAAATCCACTGCAGGTTTCCACATCGCACTGCCATATGCGAACTGCTGGGGAAGTGCATTTTTATAGCACTTTTCGCTTTGAAAATGACAATGGTCTCAAAAATGTGTCAAAATTGTCCGATGTGTCCGCCATAATGTCGCAGTCACAAAAAAAAAACCTGCTGATCGCCGCCATTAGTAGTAAAAAAAAATATTAATAAAAATGCAATAAAACTATCCCCTATTTTGTAAACGCTGTAAATTTTGCGCAAACCAATCGATAAACGCTTATTGTGATTTTTTTTACCAAAAATAGGTATAAGAATACGTATCGGCCTAAACTGAGGGAAAAAAAAAAACGTTTTTTTTCACATATATTTTTGGGGGATATTTATTATAGCAAAAAGTAAAAAATATTGTTTTTTTTAAATTGTCGCTCTATTTTTGTTTATAGCGCAGAAAATAAAAACCGCAGAGGTGATCAAATACCACCAAAAGAAAGCTCTATTTGTGGGGAATAAAAGGACGCCAACTTTGTTTGGGAGCCATGTCACACAATTGTCTGTTAAAGCGACGCAGTGCCGTTTTGCAAAAAGGGGCAAGGTCCTTAATCTGCATAATGGTCCGGGTCTCAAGTGGTTAACCTTTAAAAGTAGCACTTTTGATTTCTCCCATTGACTTTTAAAGGGTGTTTCGTGGCTTTTGAATCTGCCAAGAACACCCCAAATTATTCTGTGAACAGGCGAACACCCAATGTTCGAGTTGAATTTATGTTCGACTCATCCCTATCCAGTACTTTAGTTTGCAATCACAGCTCCCAGTCGAGTATGGGTAATGCATACATTTAGCTGTAAAATTGTGTAGTTTAAATTCCCCCCTTTGCTCCTCTAAAACAAAAGAGCAGTTATGTCAGAGGAAATCTTTGCAGTGACATGAGTTCTATATGTTTCCCAAGCAGTTAAAATGTAAGTAGTATTGACATTAAAGTGATTCTTTTTTCTTAGTGTATTTTTTGTGCGTGAACTCGAGAGAGAGGAGCCGGACTGCAGGAGTTGGGAGTAGGCAGACCCTCCCCCCGGAGGCAATCGCCATCCTTCTCCATGCCCCTGGTGGCAATGGCGGGTGTGAAGGGGGGCCTCCCACTCACCCCGCCCTACCTGCTCCTCTTGGGAGCCCAACTGGGGCCCAACGGGACCCCAATGGGGCAGAGGGACTCCCCCTATGAGGGAGTGAGGGGGCCTAGCCCACCCAGCCAGCCCCGTAGGTCCTTTGCCTCTCTTTATTTTAGGAGACCGCATGGCCAAAGTGCGTGTGTTTTAAACCAATTTCGTGTGCGTGCAAGTGTGGTGGTTTTTGTGGAGGGGGGGTGGGTGTACTGAGCACAGGCGTACCTTGCATAGCACACCCACCGGGAGCCGGGCTGAGACCACCAAACTCAATTCACATGTAGCCGAGACCGGGATCCGAACCCTTGGCTGCAGAGGTGAATGGCTTGTCAGCGCAGGGCCAATCACGTTGAGCCACCACAGCTCCCTACATTAAAGTGATTCTAAATGATCACCTTGTAAAACAACCAATTCCATTTAAAATTAAGGGCAAAACATTTGTGTATAAAAAAATTATAAATACCTTTTGTTCCCCATTGTATAAGTGATCATTTTCCCTCTGTTCTCAGCTGCATTTGAGCAGGGGGAAGAGAAGCAACAGCACACTAAGCTTGCCAGTAAATGACCACGATGTGCTCTTCTACTTAGTGTGGTCAGTTTTTAATAGGATAGCAGAGGGACTGGCAGGAGCACCACATATTTCACACAAAGGAAGCAATACAAAGAGAGCAGGATCATTTCTCATACATGTAAATGCTACAGCAGGCACATATCAGAAATTTAAAGTGTTGGGGTAATAAAAATGATATTTCTCCTGTTGTAGAAAAGGGCACTGGAATGATAGAAAAAGGAGAGAGACAGTTTCTCAATCCTTTTTGCTCATGGGACTGTGAGAGGAGAGGCAGTTTGAAGTTCCAACGTGAGCCTGTAGCTCACAGGGAGGCTTCTAGAATGTCTGGTGACCTTTGCCTAGGTCCAGTGACCTCTTTATGGAATGTTCCAGAACCCCTCAAAAAAGCTATAAAAAGGAGGGTCCATCTCAGTGGGCTCAGATGCCTCAGATTGCAGAGCTGTGGTGCCCCCCTCTCTCCAGCTCCTTTACGTCATGGCCATTATTATGTGGCAATGTCACCTTTGTAACCAAAGAGGGACTGTTTAGTGCTTTTGGAATATGGTTTGAGCCTTTATGGCTAAACTATCCTTTGAAATGTGTCTGTCTTTGTAACTAAGTTTAACTTCTTGAGAAAATATAATAACATATTCAAATTATTTATTTTTATCTAATCCAATTGTATTATAACCAATAATAAACTGTCGTGACCAAAATATTTATCCAACCCATTGGGCCAGATTCAGGTAGATGAGAGCATCTTTGCTCTGGAGTAACGCTTCTCATTTACGTTACTCTGCCGAAATTTTAGGAGCAAGTGCTGTTATTCATGAAGCACTTGCTCCTAAAGTTGCGGCAACGTACTGCGCATGCGTCGAGTGTCAATGCATCCCAGTGCGCATGCTCCAAATTCTGTGAGTGAACGTCAATGACGTCACATCCCCATTCATGAAAGTTTTACGCAAACGACGCAATATTTTTTTTTTCGACGCGATGACGATGCCTATACTTAACATAGGATATTCCACTAGGGGGCTGCTTTATCTTTACGCCACGTATCGCTTCCGGAAACGTCGTAAAGTCACTGCGCCGCGCCCGAAAAAGATCGTGAATTTCCGACTCCCGCTAATTAACATATTTTTTCAGCGTTAATCAGCGGGAACGCCCCCGGCGCCATTTTTAAGTTGAAGTAACGATGCGATGGCGAAATTCAATTGCGCTGATCGCATCGGAACTCCAACCCGGCGTTTCTTGTTTTCTGGTTACAGAAAACAAAAACGCCGGCTTAAAGTGACAGTTAGGCTGGCGGATCCATTGATCCGCCAGCCTAACTCTACCTGAATCTGGCCCATATGTTTTAATTTAAGAAGTTGTTTATAGAGGTCCTGCCTGCTGTTCCATGAGTGACAGCCCAGGTTGGAGTAAGTGGTTCATATGCCTAGTGTAAATCATACAGGAGGGAGAATGGTCAAATAAAATTCAGGCGTAATATCCCACAACTATCTGGCCTCGTACACACAAGCGAGAATCTCACCGTAAAAGAAACGTTGTTTTCCTCGACGAGGTTCTTGTCAGGCTTGATGAGAATCTTGTCAAGCTTTCCTTGCATACACACTGTCAAGACAAAATCTCGTTGTTCTCAAACGTGGTGAAGTACAACACGTACGATTGCACTATAAAGGGGAAGTTTGATTCAACTGGCGCCACCCTTAGGCCTGTTTATGCTAATCTTGTGTTACCGCGTGTTAAGTAAAAGTTTGGTAAGAGGCGATTTGCGCTTTTCAGTCTGTTACAGCGTGACAAATGTGCTATCTCTATTACGAACGCTACTTTTACCGAAGGTGCGCTCCCGTCTCATACTTTATTCTGAGCATGCGCGGGTTTCTAAGCATACACATGAACGTGTTTCTCATCGTAAACCAGCCCGACGAGAAACACGATGAGGAAATTGAGACTCCCAACGAGAAAAAATTAGAACATGTCTCTTTTTTTCTCGTCGAGATCCACGACAGTTTTCTCTACGAAAAACATACACACGGCCGTTTTCCTCGGCAAAATAAGCTCTGCCACCGTTTTTCTTGATGGATTTTGTCTAGGAAAATGGTCATGTGTATGAGGCCTCAGTTTTGAAGATGACACTAATTATAATAAAGTGTAAGTTCACCTTTGGAAAAGCTTGTGGTTCTACCATTACCATTCATTATTCAGTGAGATGTACTGTATATCATTGGTTGTTTTTATTAGTTACGTCTACAATACAAATATAATAAACAAAATAATACTTAGACATGATTGTTATGTAGAACACTTGTGGAATAAGCAGATAGGATATCTTTTTAACACATGATAAGGAGAGATTAGACTAGAATAAAAGGTCAACATTGGATAGGCCAAAAAAACAAAAAAAGAAATCAACCTTTTATTAAAGTCATGTAACTGAGAGTGATACAGGCTTTAATGTTAATCTTTAGAAGTTTCATTATAAAACTAAATACAGTCTAAATGATACAGTTTTATAAAATTTTCAGATACAGAAAAAAGCATCGTTGGCTAAAGTTAGGTGATCAAAAACCTCTTTTAGAAGCTTAGGCATTCAAAATAAACTTTGCAGTTCCTATACACTTCAAAGCGGAGAACTGCAGCTATTTAATAAAATTCTACCATTTGCCAGTCTATGATTCATTTTTTTATTCTGTGTCCCTGTTAGTCTAGTTATCAGTGGGATAAGAAGTGAGGGAAATTCTCCACAGCGGAGACAGTTACAATTTGAAAGGGAGTTATTAAACCCAAAAACAAAAATGTACTATATTGCAGCTTACCGATCATCATATGTGGTGGCTTCATTTGCATTTGTTTTTTTTAGTTTTTTTTCCCTATTCCAGTGTTAACCACTTCCCGACGGCCGTACGAATATATGTGGCCATCGGGTGGTTCTGAATCTCTGACAGGACGCATATATGCGCCCTGTGCTATCCCTAGCCACTAGAGGGCGCGCGTGCGCACGCTGCATCCCTGAGATACCGATGCGCGTGCCTGGCGGCCGCGATGTCCGCCAGGCACTCGCAATCGGCGGCTACAGGGACAAGACGTAGAGCTCTGTGTGTAAACACAGAGCTCCACCTCCTGTCAGGGAGAGAGGAGAGCGATCTGTGTCCCTTGTACATAGGGACACAGCATCGGTCACCTCCCCCAGTCACCCCCCTCCCCCCACACAGTTAGAACACACCCAGGGTACACATTTAACCCCTTCCATGCCCCCCTAGTGTTAACCCCTTCACTGCCAGTCACATTCATACAGTAATCGGTGCATTTTTATAGCACTGATCGCAGTATAAATTTGAATGGCGCCAAAAATGTGTCAAGCGTGTCCGATGTGTCCGCCATAAAGTCGCAGTCCCAATAAAAATCGCAGATTGCTGCCATTACTAGTAAAAAGAAATAATAATAAAAATGAATAATAATTCTGTCCCCTATTTTGTAAGCGCTATAACTTTTGCGCAAACCAGTCGCCTTTTGCGATTTTTTTTTTTACCAAAAATATGTAGAATAAAGCATATCGGCCTAAACTGAGAAAAAAAAATGTTTTTTTTTTTTTTTTTTTAAATTGGCTATTTATTATAGTAACAAGTAAAAAATATTGATTTTTTTCAAAATTGTCGCTCTTTTTTTGTTTATAGCGCAAAAAATAAAAACCGCAGAGATGATCAAATACCACCAAAAGAAAGCTCTATTTGTGGAGAAAAAAGGACGCCAATTTTGTTTGGGAGCCACGTCGCACGACCGCGCAATTGTCAGTTAAAACGACGCAGTGCCAGAAGCTGAAATTTCACATGGTCAGGAAGGGGTATAAGTGCCCAGTAAGGAAGTGGTTAGCCTCTATTGCAGTGGTTCCTTTTTTGTTTTTGGCACCCCTTTTTAAAAAACCATACAGTTCATGTACCCCTACCCCAATTTCTTAAAAATTACAATGACCATGAACATGAACCATGTTTTAAAGTCTTTGCACCCAAAATAAACATATGTCATACTCCTGGGTCGTAGAAGGAGCTGATGACTCTGAGCGCATAGCCTGTTCTCCCCAGCTCTCTCTCCTTTTCTGTGCTTCTCCTGCTTCCTTTTCCTGTGACATCATCCCCTGTATTCCACGCTCGATCTGGCTGACTTCCTGGTGGCCACAGGATAGACTCCTCCTTACATCTGCCTATCCATGGAACCAAATGTACCTGAGACTGGATCGCACTGTTCACTGGAGACACAGATGAGCATTTTTTAAACTTCTTTCTGCAAGTGCATTACTTGTACAAATAAATTGCATCAAACATATTGCATTTAGGTGGCACTTCCTGTAGTTTTCCCTTTTCTCCCTACCTGCAGAGTCGGCTTTTCTCTGAGGACAGCTGCCGCCTACCACCACCCCCCCTCTTTAGGACTTGACCTTGTATCTTTACACCACATGGACTAATGAATTGTGACTTTCCATAGATCTCCTGTTTATATCCATATACAGTAGGTGACTGGGATATTGTGTCAATCTCGCTCCCTTTCTCGGCGAGATTGACCACCTACGAGCCCCATCGCGGGAGCCAGCGCCGAGCTGGCTTGCCGCGATGGAGACAAAGCCGTCATAGAAGCGACGGGAATCCGACGCGGATTCCCGCCAATTCTACACGTGGGCGGAGTTTGTTATGAATCCTGAAGGAGAAATCCCCGCCGGATTTTTAAAGAAAAATCCGGCATGGGTTCCCCCCTCAGGAGCATAACGGGCCCTTAGGTCGGTTATGGGTTGTAAGGAGACCCCCTACGCCGAAAAAACGGCGTGGGGGTCCCCCCACAATCCATAACAGACCCGTATCCAAAGCACGCCGGCCGGCCGGTCAGGAAGGGAGTGGGGGCGAGCGAGCGCCCCCCCCCCCTCCTGAGCCGTACCGGGCAGCATGCCCTCAACATGGGGGGGTCAGGTGCTCTGGGGCAGGGGGCGCACTGCGGCCCCCCACCCCAGAGCACCCTGTCCCCATGTTGATGAGGACAGGGCCCCTTCCCGACAACCCTGGCCGTTGGTTGTCGGGGTATGCGGGCGGGAGGCTTATCGGAATCTGGAAGCCCCCTTTAATAAGGGGGCCCCCAGATACCGGCCCCCCACCCTAAGTGAATGAGTATGGGGTACATTGTACCCCTACCCATTCACCTGCAAATACAAAGTGTAAACACAAATAAAACACACAGGGTATTGAAATATTTTATTAGTTGGCCGCCGGGGGGGGGGTGTGTATGATCGCTTTTATAAAAGCGCCCCCCTCCGGCGGGCTTCTGTGGGGGGTGGGTGCCGCCGTCTGGTTCTCTTCCGCCGCCGGGGGGCGCTTTAATAAAAGCGCCCACCACCCGGCGGGCTTCTTTCGACGTCTTCGGCGGCGGGGGGGTCTTCTCCCACTCTCCGGGGTCTTCTCCCGCTCTCCGGGGGTCTTGTCCCACTCTCCGGGGTCTTCTCCCGCTCTCCAGGGGTCTTCTCCGCTCTCCGGGGGTCTTCTTCTTCTTCAGGACTCGCCGCCGCTATCTTCGTGTGTTAGCTCAATTACTAGCGGCGGCGGCCCCCTCTTCTGCGACGTCGGCGGCGGCGTCTTCTTCTTCTTCTGCTGTCCAGATGTTGACGCGACGCATCCTTCCGCTGTTATGCCGGGCGCGCGGCTCGCAGCCAAATATATAGGCCTGTCTTGTGACGTCGCAGTCCCATCATGCTCCGGTAGGTATCACGTGGGTAGGTAGCACGTGGTACCTACCGGAGCATGATGGGACTGCGACGTCACAAGACAGGCCTATATATTTGGCTGCGAGCCGCGCGCCCGGCATAACAGCGGAAGGATGCGTCGCGTCAACATCTGGACAGCAGAAGAAGAAGAAGAAGAAGACGCCGCCGCCGACGTCGCAGAAGAGGGGGCCGCCGCCGCTAGTAATTGAGCTAACACACGAAGATAGCGGCGGCGAGTCCTGAAGAAGAAGAAGACCCCCGGAGAGCGGGAGAAGACCCCCGGAGAGCGGGAGAAGACCACGGAGAGTGGGAGAAGACCCCCGGAGAGCGGGAGAAGACCCCGGAGAGTGGGAGAAGACCCCCCCGCCGCCGAAGACGTCGAAAGAAGCCCGCCGGGTGGTGGGCGCATTTATCAAAGCGCCCCCCGGCGGCGGAAGAGAACCAGACGGCGGCACCCACCCCCCACAGAAGCCCGCCGGAGGGGGGCGCTTTTATAAAAGCGATCATACACACCCCTCCCCCCGGCGGCCAACTAATAAAATATTTCAATACCCTGTGTGTTTTATTTGTGTTTACACTTTGTATTTGCAGGTGAATGGGTAGGGGTACAATGTACCCCATACTCATTCACTTAGGGTGGGGGGCCGGTATCTGGGGGCCCCCTTATTAAAGGGGGCTTCCAGATTCCGATAAGCCTCCCGCCCGCATACCCCGACAACCAACGGCCAGGGTTGTCGGGAAGGGGCCCTGTCCTCATCAACATGGGGACAGGGTGCTCTGGGGTGGGGGGCCGCAGTGCGCCCCCTGCCCCAGAGCACCTGACCCCCCCATGTTGAGGGCATGCTGCCCGGTACGGCTCAGGAGGGGGGGGCGCTCGCTCGCCCCCACTCCCTTCCTGACCGGCCGGCCGGCGTGCTTTGGATACGGGTCTGTTATGGATTGTGGGGGGACCCCCACGCCGTTTTTTCGGCGTAGGGGGTCTCCTTACAACCCATAACCGACCTAAGGGCCCGTTATGCTCCCGAGGGGGGAACCCATGCCGGATTTTTCTTTAAAAATCCGGCGGGGTTTTCTCGTTCAGGATTCATAACAAACTCCGCCCACGTGTAGAATTGGCGGGAATCCGCGTCGGATCCCCGTCGCTTCTATGACGCGCTCGCTGGAATGTGCTTTTACTATTCCAGCGAGTGCGAGATATCGGCAGCCTGTCGCCGAGATTCAGCGTGATGCTGGCGTGCTGAAAACACATTCTCGGCGGCAGGCACTGTAGGTACACTAGTGTCTGCGCTAACAGTTTCCTTTTTTTCTGTATATCTCATACTCCCAGCTAAGAACCCTGGCCACTGAGGCTATTGTATTGAATTTAAGAATTTAAAAATGCTGGAAGCAGGAGTAAGTTCTGAATCAGGTAAGAGGTCAAGATCTACATTCAAGATGCCTTTGGGATTGAAGAGCTCCCCAGGCACACAGAACAATGTAAGGATTACCAGAAATTTCTTTAGGCACTGTGAGGTGCCTTTCTTATGAGTATAGTTATTTTTGTTCACTTTAATAACAAGAAAGGTTCCCTTTAAAGTTTACATGTAGTTTTGAAGAAAATTATCTTTTTGCAGTTTGGAGTCACATGTCCCAATAAATATTTCACCAATTTGCACCTTAAAATGCACCTTAAATATGTAAAGATTACAGGGTATTTTATGATATTAAGCACCATTTTCCAGGCCAGTTAGGACTCAATTGCCATGCCAGCTTTGTTCTTTCCAAACATAAAATAAAAGTGCTATAACAAGGTTAAGTTGTGGAAGAGTTTTGGTGTCAAAGTAATGTTCCAAGGTGCTGAATGATATTTGAACCTGTCACACCTAATTATATCAAATGTTAATTTGCTATTGTAGCCATGGTAGCACGCAAGCAGCATTTGGGGACACGGGGCTGGATTATTCATCACAAAGATCTAACGGCTTCCACCTTTACAGCATTATGTGTATTATTAAGATATTTGTCAGTCAAAAATGTAAATCTTGAAATGCATACAGGGAAACATCTTGCCAGGTCAATACTTCAGTTTTCATCCATGTATAGCTTTTGTGTATCTTAACCCAGTTCCTTTTCTCAGTAATATGAAAATCCCTTCTTGTCATGCGGGGAAGATATCCCATTAAACACACATAAACACACACACGCACTGCATGTTGTTGGAAGTTTGAATAGGAGTAAGTTGAATTTCTGATGTTGGCGTGCTTGCAGTGTTTGTTGAATAGTATTATTAGCTCACCAGTGGCATAGCTAAAGCCATAACAGCCCACATTGTTTCAATAGGGCTAGGGTTAAGAAAGGTACCCCATTTAGAGGCTGTTGGGTGCAAATAAACATATCCAGTACTGTATCATTAAAGTGTTTGTTGCCCTAAAAAAAAAAGAAAAGACCCTGTTCCCTTTAAGCATATTATACAGCTCAGTGTTTGTGCTGTGTAATTTGGCCCCCTGTATCACTTTAAAAACCTGGCCGCTCCTGCCTGGCTATGACCTTCCCTCTGTAAACTGACCATAGAATATCATAGCTGCTAAAACTTGACACTGTGGTCAGTTTATGTGCCTCCAGCATACGCAACCCTGCTCTCTGCTCTCCTGTGTCCTCCTCCCCCTCCCCTTCCTGGTCAGCTCTGTCCACTCCATGATCCTCTCCTCCTGGTGCAATCAAATCTATAATATAAGCATGCCATACCCTCTATGTTATGTGTCCCTCTGCATGTGCTGTATAAAAAAATATGCTGAATATACCGTATATCAGAGCGTCTCCCAGCACTCACATGACTCCTTGGATTTCTATCCTGTCTCCTCCCTTCTTCCACAGCTGATGATATTGGCAGCGCTTGGCCAGCCCGCTATAGCAGTTAGCCAGGCAAAGGAGAAGGCAGAGTAGTCACGTGAGTGCCAGGAGACGCTATAATATATAGCAGGGGTCTCCAAACTATGTCCCTCCAGTTGTTCAGGAACTACAATTACCATCATGCCTAGTCATGTCTATGAATGTCAGAGTATTACAATGCCTCATGGGACGTGTAGTTTCACAACAACTGGTGGGCCATAGTTTGGAGATCCCTGATATATAGTATAATGTGCATTTTTTTTATACAGCACAGGCACAGGGGCACATAGCATTATATAACAGAGAGGGTGGCATGATCATCATATAGTAGGTTAACAACCACTTTAAAGGCTGGAGAGTGTTGTTGAACAGTGAACAAGCAGATGTATGGGCTTGTCATATGTTGATTTGCCCATCATATATTCAGCATTAGTATCATTATATTGGGGAGAGGGGGCATTTTATATATGCACATTATATATATATATATATATATATATATATATATATGTATATATATGTGTGTGTGTGTAACAGTCACCACCATTTACGACCTTCCATCCACCCACGACAGCTCATATGACACTCCACAATCCAGCAGACACGATCCATATCAATTCCCCAGAAAATGAGATTGACAGCTCTATCTTCTGGTTTCAAAATGAATGAATGCTTTAATGGTTTCTTCTCAGCTTTTTATGCAGTTACAAGCATGTGACAGTAATCAAAGGGACAATGAAATCTCCACCCCCCTTCACACCATGGGGGCTTCAATCACATACTTTTATCAATAGAATTCACACTAAATACCATCACACAATGAGTTCCCTTCAATCCACATCTTTAGACAGACGGACTGTCTCTGACAGACAGGTAGTCACACCTGGGCATCAATAGGCTTTAAACCGTGTTATCACACAATGGAAAGGTCTAGGAGCAGACCTGAATTAACACCTTTACACAATGAACAATGAAATGTCTAGGAGTAGATGCAATTAACACCTTTCAAAAGAATGTGTCCCCACATTGAATAAGCCAACAACTTGTGATATCTCAAGACATCCTGCAAACATGAATTATTATTAATGTCCCATCTCATGTAATACATGAATTATGATTCACTAGCCACCCCATGCCCAAAGGGGCACAGGGTGAACTTAGACCCAAGAGTTATCAGTGACACTGACACAGGAGCATCCTTCCAAAGTCTCTGGTTGTCACGGGTCATTTCATTACAATATATTATATACTTTATTGTGCAAAAGTTTTAGGCAGGTGTAAAGATATGCTGTAAAGCAAGAATGCATACAATCATGCAGGACAATGATCCCATACATACAACGGTTGCCATTAAGAACTATCTACAATATAAAGAAGAACAAAGTCCTGGAAGTGATAGTTTGGCCCCCACAGAGCCCTGATCTTAACATAATCAAGTTTGTCTAGGATTACATGAAGACACAGAAGAATTTCAGGCAGCCTACATCCACAGAAGATCTGTGATTGAAGTGACATTAAAGGATCCGTGTTTTTTTTTTTAAATAACAAACATGTTGTACTTACCTGCTCTGTGCAAGCCCCAATCCTTCTCTTCTCAGGTCCCCCGTCGGTTCTTCAGGCCCCTCCCTCTTGCCTAATGCGCAGCTTGCTATGGGAGAACCCAAGCAGGCTCACTCCCGATCTGCTGCTCTGTGTGACCAGTTACACATGGAGTGTAACTCAGCCCCACCCCCGCACTCTCCTAATTGGATCACTAGCTGTGATTACCAGTAGCAGGAGCCAATGGCCAATGACAGAGGAGGGAGAGACCCGGGTGAGACGAGGCTCTCTTGCACATCGCTGGATCAAGATGGGGTTTAGGTAATTTTTTAGGGGGAAACTGCTGCTCACAGAAAGTTTTTTACCTTCATGCAGAGAATACATGAAGGTAAAGAACCTTAAGCCTTTATAACCACTTTATATCTGCAATAAGTTTGGAATAACCTACCTGCCTAAGTTCTTTCAAAAAGTGCATGCAGGTTTACCTAGAAGAATTGATGTTGTTTTATAGGCAAAGGGTGGTCATACCAAATACTGATTTGATTTCTCTTCCGTTAATTAACTTTCAATTTTTTAATTGATAAAAATAAACTATTAACACTTCTATTTCTGATAGGATAGGATAGGATAGGATAGGATAGGATAGATAGATAGATAGATAGATAGATAGATAGATAGATAGATAGATAGATAGATAGATAGATAGATAGAAGCTCTGTGGCCCGTTAAAGCATATAATGCACAGGTGTCTTGCGTGTATCCCTGAGCCAGGTGCAGGTCCCCGAATGCACACAGGTTAAGTCCAGGGATTCGCACCTGCATGCACTTGCATGTCATATAGGCACACAGAGGCTGTGTCTTTTCAGAGACCAGCACCCACAAGCACCCACAAATCTTACAGAGATACAGCAGCTGTGTCTGTTCAGCCATATGTTCCAATAGACCAGTGGTTCTCAACCTTTCTAGTGCCGTGACCCCTTGATAAAATTTCTCAAATTGCGGGGACCCCTAACAGTAAAATTATTTTCGTAGCGTGGGTTGTCAGCATCCAAGGCAAGTCATTTGTGCCCCTAACCCACGGACATTTAGCGCTCCCTGAGTCCCTTCCATTAGTACAGTATTAAAACCCCTTATGGTACTTTTGAGGATGTACCCCTCTTTCTCTTTGTTCTCCTTTCTTTCCTTTTTCCCCCCCATCCCTCTCTCTAGCCGTCTTTCGCTCCCCTTTTCTTAGTTCCTTTCCCTTCTTTTTATCTCCCTTCCATGTAGTCTCTATTTTTTTTCTTCTTATTTCTTGGTGGGGGGTTAATAGTATCAGTGGCAGTGCTGGTGGGGAGTTGGGATCAGTGAACTTAGGTGCTTTTAATCAAGGTCATCTGCTGATCTGAGAATTCTAGTGGGGACTTTTAATGGCAACTATAATCACAGGTAGTGTTACTCCGCATTCACTGTGTCTCAGACTTTGTGATGTCTCGCAGCCCCTCCCACTTCACATTCCTCACGTCAGCTGACTTCTAGTCACTGCCCCCCAGCCATGCTGTGAACTGAATGGGTGGCTGCGGGCTCCTGGAACAGCCCAGGATTTGGTGACCCCTGGCAAATCCTCATTTGACCCCCAAGTTGAGAACCACTGCAATAGACTAAAATGGAATGCCGACACAGGGATGCATGCAGCACCTGTGCATCCTCGTATAGGCAAAAGACAGACCTGCACGGGACACAGAGCTAATCACCCAATGTGAACTGGACCTAATACTGGCTGTTCATACCTTTTGGCTCAGTCGTTAATTGGAGCAGTCTCATTCATTTTCTGTCCCATAGATGTCAATAGAACTGCCTGGAAACGCACAATGCAAACTGTTTCACATGTTTTTGAGTTTTTGCAGAAAAATGTATTTTGATTTTGAGAACAACTTTTACCTTAGCCCTTGCTGTATTTCTTAGAAAGATTCAGATACTTTCTGGTTTAGATCTGAAACAGAGAAACCATAAGACACAGGAAGACACCAATTGACCTCATTAGCACACACTCTTCACCCATCAACTATGTTTTTACAGCGTCCCTTCAGATGGGTTCAGGCTGCATGCTAAACTCCTTGGAGCTGCATGCAACCCATGGAACACCCCTGATGTAGTGCAAGGGTCTGCCAGATTGGATAGATGGTGTCCATCTATTATCTAGTTTTGGTAAATTTAAAGCGGAGTTCCACCCAAAAATGGAACTTCTTCTTTTCGTAACCCCCCCCCCCACACACACACACTGTGTCACATTTTTCAGCTTTCAGGCATACTGTAGGCTCCCGTGTGAGAGTCACGCCACTCCCCCCCCCCCCCGCTGTCTCCTGGAAACACACTGGTTCCAGAAGAGGGCGGGGGTTAATTACAACTAAGATTAGAACCAAAAACAGATGATCATGTGACAAGCATGCTCAAAATAGTTGCATTTCAATAGTCCATAGTAATTCTCCACAGCCTTTAAGAACAATCACTCTAATCACTAATCAATCATTAATAATATTGAAAACTCATGGATCAACTTAGGTTTTTTTTGCATTGTTTTGAAAACGATTTGCATTACTATACAGTTTTCGTGAGGTTTAAATGCTACTTTTCTCTTGTGTTTAACATTGATTGTTCTAATGTATCATCTGCTCATTACAATGCTTAGATTTATAATGAATATTTCATTTTCTAAAACACTTAGGAAATTATATTCATAAAAAGCAAACGTAAAATATAAAGTGCAAGAAGGGGCAATGTCAATTAAGACAGCAATATTAGAACAATAATTTACAATTGTTAAATTAGTATCATTCATTTAAGCAAGTAGCAGGGATTTCTAATCTAATAAAGTTATAAAAAAATTAAATCCCATAGTTTGCCACCTTAACCAAATGACTCAGGAATT
The DNA here is from genome assembly GCA_029574335.1 of Rana kukunoris. Classification (NCBI taxonomy): domain Eukaryota; kingdom Metazoa; phylum Chordata; class Amphibia; order Anura; family Ranidae; genus Rana; species Rana kukunoris. The sequence continues at coordinate 351,229,813 of CM056053.1, read as the reverse complement.
AATGACACAGCTGATTACAATAACTGCCTAACATTCAAAGTCATTGCAGGCTACATGGTGATATACAGTAATAATGTATTTCTATGTGACACATACTACTCAGATGGTGCAAGGTTTTTAAAGAGTCAAATGAGACTTTTTTTGTTTCTTTCTTTGGACAATGTGGACATTCGTATCACTGCTAAATCCGGAATGTTCAGATACATTTTCCTGAGGGTAAAATTAAATGCTAGAAGCCTTTATGATTGCACTAGGACAGATAATTAGGCAATTAGAACTATTAAAAGGGGACAAAGTATCAAGTCTGGATGAATTACACCCTCAAATCTCTAAAACTCCAACAAGAAAGGAAGAAATCCCTTTAGGCAAAGGATTAATAGATCACTAAAAATAAGCACTTGAAGCAAATGTACTATGGTTACAGTATTTAAATAAAGTGGCAGTTCTTGTACAGCTCTTCCATTTAAAATGCAAAAAAAGAAATAAAGAAGTAGAACACACTTGATAAGAATGAAATATGTACTGTATGTACTCTAACCTTCATTTAGCAAATTTAATTTTACGTTTAATGTTTTCTTGCTTTTGGTGTTTGTGGTTCAGGTATGTCATTTAAATATAATGGAGTATTTTTTGTAATGAAGGTAAACAATGAATGAAGTAGTTTAACAGAAAAGGCAATTGATTGAATGATCAAACATGTAGTAACTAGAACTTGAAGTTTACTATATACTGTATTTGCTGGCGTATAAGACTAGCTTTTATGCGCCAGGAAGGGAAGGGATAGGGAAGGGGGGTCGTCTGTACAGTAAGTACAGGCAAAAAATCTTAAAAAAAAAAATGTAAAATTAGGTTGTCGTCTTATACGCCCAGTCACCTTATACACCGGCAAATACGGTAGGTAAACATTTTGAAATATGTAATAATGCAAAAAGGCTTTAGGATGGCAAAGGACATGTATACGCTGCAGGTTAAAGCCTTGTTCACAGGAGCTTAATACAATGTACACATACCTCCCAACTGAAATGAGAATGAGGGACACCTATAAGCAAAAAGCCATAGGACACATCCCCTTTCGCGTCCTCTTAATGGAGAATTATATAACAAAAATGATTAGTGAAACCCACAAGTGATTTTTTTTAACCACTACTATTCCTTTATATTGGCTTTTGAAATTTACAAAGGCAGCAATTTCGACATTGTATTAAAGGTTTAGCAATAGGAAACACTTTTTGATAGATAAATAGTGCATTTTATATACAACTACATAGATCAGACCAAAATGAGGGACAAATGTGGAGGAAAGGGGACAGATGGACTTTTGTTTGAGAATGAGGGATAGTCCCTCAAAATCAGGGACAGTTGGGAGCTATGTGTACATCTGTGCAGGGGCCGTGTTTACCTACATGGAGATCCACAGGTGTTCTGCGCATCCCCATTTATGCAAATTGGGATGCCGCAGCTGCAGAGACAAAGCCACCCCTAAAGGCTGCACAAATATAGACTCTTCACAGCAATGTCTCCGTAACTCTGTCAGGTTAACATGTGACTGGGTAGCATATGCTCTATAGGACTCTATAACAGCATTGAATCTAGCTGAGAATTGCTACTTAAACACTTCAATACAGGACATTTATACACCCTTCCTGCCCAGACCAATTTTCAGCTTTTTATCACTCTTGCACTTTCAGTGCCAATGACTAAAGCCTCGTACACACGCTCAGTTTACTAAGCAAGAACCAGCAAGAAAACTGCTGGCAGAGATTTCTTGCCGAGTAAAACGAGCGTGTGTATGAGGCTTTCAGGTTTCTCGACAAGAAAACTGCCCAGAATCTAGACGAAAAAAATATGTTCTCTATTTTCTCGTTGTGAGATTGTCGGCAGTTTTCTTGCAGAGATACCCGACAGTGTGTATACTTACCTGGTTGCCGTGAAAACCTGTGCATGCTTAAAATTACTTTAATGCATGCGCGGTAGCTTCCTAAGCATAGGTAGGGTGCAGCAAGATGGCGGCGACTGCATCGAATGGCGTCACTGCATTTTTTCCTTTCAAGAGAACTGCGGTTCTTTTGAAACAAGAGTCTGTACACTCAGGCGGCAAGAAATTCTTGCCAAGAATCTCGTCAGGGAAAACAACGTTTTTTTCCCGACGAGATTTTTGCCCGTGTGTATAGGGCTTCAGTTATGCAACACTGTGCCCAAACAACATTTTTATAATTTTTTTCACACAAATAGAGCTTTCTTTTAGTGGTATTTAATCACCACTGGGTTTTTCATTTTTTTGCGACATACGTAAAAAAAAGTGTAAATTGTGTTATTATGATAAAATTTAGCAAATAAGTCATTTGTGTTCATAAATTTGGGCCAACATTTATGCCGCTACATATCTTTGTTAAAAATAACCCAAATAAGTGTATATTATTTGGTCTGTGTGAAAGTTAGAGTCTACAAGCTATGGTGCAAACCATTGAAAAATAACCTCCCTGGCGATATGATTCTTTCTGGAAAGCGGTACAATTATTTTGCATGAAAATTTGGCGTTTTACATTGTAGCCCTGTAATTCTTAGGAATAACTCACTTAAATATGTCCAAACAAGTGTCTAGTAGACATCCCGGGTATGATAAAGTTTGAAAAACAAAATCATAAATTATAATATAATAAATAATTATAACAAATAATAATGTAATTATAATAAAAAATATTCAATAATGTAATCAAATCAAAAACTGAAATTTGCTCAGTTGCAGAATTGTCGCTGTCATTACTTTTATTTTTTTATGACGAATTTCCCCACAAATCGCTATCGCTCAATTCTGCAAGTGATTCTAATTTATTATCGCTGTTTTCTAGCTACTCTAAAATCACTTTTGACATAAAGGGACACTTTTGGTTGCTATGGACAATCTGCAGTTTGCAGGCAGTTGTTATGATACAAAAGTACATGCAGAACACTGGGCAGACCACTAGGGACAAAGGGGATGTGTATTTTTTTACATACAGTACTGTAATCTGTAAGATTACAGTATACTGTATGTAATGTGTTTATTTACTTTTTTGAATTTTGAGCCGTTCTTCGCCCCCGTGCGTTGTAACATCGCAGGGAACGGAGAGCAACGGCACACGGGCACTGTGTGATTCGAGCGAGGACGCCGCTCGCTCACACAGCGGGGAGGCATCATAGGATCTGGCTCAGGGATACCGCTTTTGGTATTAAAATCTTACACCGAGCCAGACTTGGGAATACCGCCAATGGGGTTTATCACACATGATGCACTGATGGCCTATGCCATCTCTTGAGGCCCTGAAATGTCAGAAGAGTATACATACGCTACAAATGACCCATCATTTGAAAGTAGACAGTCCGAGCTATTTAGTAAGAGGCATAGTGAGTTTTTTGAAGTTGTAATTTGTTCCCACAATTCTTGGGAAATGTAAGAAATTATTATTATTATTTTTATTTTTTTTACACAAAATTGTCATAACTTATTTCTCACACACAGCATATGCATACTTCAAATTACACCCCAAAATACATTCTGCTACTCCTCCCAAGTATAGTGATATCAATTGTGTGAGACTTTTTCACAGCCTGGCAACATAGAGAGGTCCAACATGCAGGGAGCACCATCAGGCATTGCACAATTTTAAAAGGCCCTGGAGCACCAAGACAATTGAATTACACACAAAATTACCTAATTTTGGAAATAAAACACCCTAAGGTATATTCTAAGGCCTTATGAGTCTTTTGAAAGGTTCATTTTTTTTTCTAAAGTCTTCGAAAATCATGGAGAGAAAATTAAAACGTATTATTTTTAATTATTTTTACACAAAGTGGTCAATTCATAAGATATTTCTAACACACAGCATGTACATAACAAAAATTACACCGCAAAATAGATTCTGCTAATCACCTCGAGTATGGCAGTACCACATGTATGAGACTTTTACACTGCCTGGCCACATAGAGCTGTCAAACATGCAGGGAGCACCGTCAGGTGTTCTGGAACATAAATTACACATTTCCTAAATTACATTTTTGAAGGCCCTGGAGCACCAGGACAATGGAATTACACACACAAAATGACCCTATTTTGGAAATCAAGCCCCCCAATGTATATTCTTTGAGGCATAGTGAGTCTTTTGAACTTAATTTTTTTCCACAAGTCTTCAAAAAACGTGGAAAAAAAATAAAACGTATTTTATTTATTTTTTACACAAAGTTGTCAATTTATATGATATTTCTAACACAGAGCATGCACATAGCAAAAATTACACCCCAAAATACATTCTGCTACTCTTCCCAAGTATGGCGATACCACATCTGTGAGACTTTTACACAGCGTGGCCACCTACAGAGGTCCAACGTTGAAGTAGTACCCAATTTCATTGATTCTTTACTGCGATCGGGGATGGGCTGTGTCAGGATGATAAGCCTCGTCCCCGATCGCCGCTCTGCGTGTCTCTAGGGACGCGCACAAATGCTGTGCATGAGGACAGTGCATGTGACTATAGACCAGTAGGAAAGTGGTTAAAGTGGTATTAAACACAACACAACAAATCCACAGCAACAAGAATGCCACATTATAATGCAGTTAAAACATAAAGAGATAAGCTAAATCATCATATCTGTAATCTTAATATTTGTAGTTTATTATAGTAGTCTGTTCCGGATGAAGCTGGCGCTATCTTTGCAGAAATTGTCCGATGCCTTTCCCGCAAACACTTTTTCAATGTTTTTGTATGTGAGTTAAATGTTTTAATAAGAAAAGCAGTGTAATGAATGGACACCTTTCTTATTGCTAAATTACTTATTTTAAAGCAGTTAAGCGGCAAACCCAAAAAAATAAAATGTAATAAATTGTAGCTAATTAATCCTTAGATGTGGTGGCTGCATTCATTTTCTGTTTTTTTGGTTTATTTTTTATTTTTTCCTTTATTTCCCCAGCCAGTAACACACTTCCTGTCTTAGGGCATCTGCATTCTGGATGAAGTAGTAAATTAAACACCTTTGCATAGCAGCTTTGTCAGTCTGGGTGAAGGGTGGACTATCAGATTTAAATTGACTTGACTAACAAATTGAAGATTTCCAGCTGACATAATCAGTTAGGCCGCGTACACACGATGAGATATGTCCGCTCAAACTTGTCCGACGGACAGTTTAGAGCGGACATGTCTCATCGGATTTTGGTCCGATGGCGTGTACACACGATCAAACCAAAATCCCCCCCGGCAGACAGCACGCTGACGTGGCGGTGACGATGACGCCGCCACGTCGCCGCACCCGGAAGTAAAACACTTCCGCGCATGCGTCGAATCCATTCGACGCATGTGCGAGCAGATATGTCTGCTGGTTAGCATACTAACCAGCAGACATGTCGGGCGGCTGGGTTCCCAGCCGACAGATTTCAAAGCATGCTTTGAAATCTGTCGGCTGGCCAAATCCGTCTGTTTGCCCGTACACACGATCGAATCTGTCTGCTGAAACGGTCTGGCAGACCGTTTCCAGCAGACAGATTTGATCGTGTGTACGCGGCCTTACAGCAACAGCTTTGTTTTTCCTTTTGGGATAAAGGTTTTACATACATTAAATGAAAAAAAAAAAAGAAAAGCTGACCATTTTAAGCACTCCTTTCAGTGGTAAATTGTTTGTCTCAACCCTTTAACTGTCAGGACCGTCTTAATAGCATCACAGGCCCCTGGGCAAAGTAATGCTCTAGGGCCCATACAATGGAGGCAGTGCAGGTAAACGGACATCAAGTAGGCAGGAGGCAGACAAGTGGAGCTTCCCCTTTTAGGGGGAACCCCACATTAACTACTAGATATCCTCCCAGCACTCTGACCCATCTACACCCCAGATATCCCCCAGCACTCTGACCCCTCTATACTCTAGATATTCCCCCCCAGCACTGTAACCATATATCATAAGATACCCCTTGTATTGGGACCCCACTACATCCCTGATACCCCCTACACTGTGGCCTCTCTACATTCCTTCCTTCGAGTCATTCAAGCTGCATGGTGCGGGGTCAGAGCATCACTGGTGCTCCAGCCCTGCCCCTCCCTGCTGGGTGTGAAATAATAGGTATCATTCTGCACAGCACAGTGCACTGTTGCTAGCCTGCCTCTCCTGTGTATCCATCACTCTCAGTGCCATCATGGGGCCCCCAATTTCGGGGCAGTGTGGGCTCAAGGACCAGCTGCTTTGGGGAAAGTGCAGGCCCCCCCCATGCAGCTGGGGCCCCTGGGCAGTGCCCATGTGTGCCCTTTAATTAAGACAGCCCTGCTAACTGTTACTTTATCTGGGCAGTTTGGTCTGTTAAAGTAAGCTTACAAATAACAGACTTACTGGCTGGATCACCTAGTAAAAAAATAAAGGAAAAAAGCCTACATAAAAACAAATGCAGCCACAACATTTAAGAATTGGTAAGCTGCAATTTAAAAAAATGTTGTGTTTGGGTTTAATACTGCTTTTTATTTTCTCTTAAATTAAGCTGAAACAAAAAACGTATATTTTTTTTAATGAAAAATATAGACAAAATGACCACACATGGAGTAAAAACTATTATACATCCATCTCTAAGAAAGCACAACATATGTGTATTTTAATTAAGCATACTAAAAATAACATTGTTATATAGTCTTAACAGCTTTAAAGAACCGTATATCTGTTTGCTTCCATTACAGCAAGTATGATGTATTCCAATATTCTTCTCAGTTGGAATCCTTTAATAAGTATATTTTCTGTTTCTTTACTCAAACCCAAAGTTATTCCATCTTTATAATTTTGTTAACATGATTTTTTGGACTCTTCAGGAAAACATAACATACAAACATGTGATAGTAATTCACAATAACAGTTATTCATCATTATCAATCATTATTACATATATCTGAGTTAGCATAATATGTAGCGCAAAAATGCAATGTGGGTACTTCTATACAACAGCTTTTCCACAGGTTCTTGAACTGTCCTTAAAATGTATGGGCTAGATTCTCGTACGGCGGCCTAAGTACGAGCGGGGTGTAGCGTATCCTATTTACGCTACGCCGTCACAACTCTGGACGCAAGTGCCGTATTCTCAAAGCACTTGCGTCCTAAGTAACGGCGGCGTAGCGTAAATGGCCCGGCGTAAGCCCGGGTAATTCAAATGTGGATGAGGTGGGCGTGTTTTATGTAAAAGAATCGTGACCCCACGTTTTTGACATTTTTTTTTAACTGCGCATGCGCCGTCTGTGGACGTATCCCAGTGCGCATGCTCCAAATTACGCCGCAAATACATTGGTTTCGACATGAACGTAACTTACGCGAAGCCCTATTCGCAAACTATTTACACAAACGACGTAAACATTGATGCTGTCCCGAAGTCCATACTTAACATTGCGTACGCCTCACCTACACAAAGTTAACCCTCATATAGCAGGGGTAACTTTACACTTACGCAAACGACGTAAAATACGACAACCGGGCGCAATTACGTTCGGAAATCGGCGTATCTAGCTAATTTGCATATTCAACGCGGCTAATCGACAGGAGCGCCCCTATCGGCCAGCGTATAATTGCACACAATTATATGCCGGCCTAGGCAAGTTACGTCAGCGGAGGAAGCCTATTTTTGTAACGTATCTGCCTTTGAGAATCGGCGTAGGCAGATTTGAAATTACGGCAGCGTATCTGGAGATACGCCGCCGTAACACTTTTGAGAATCTGGCCCTATATGTTCCTCAAATAAAACAATTGTTGTTAGTACCAGCATAGAAAACAACAGTGAGCATGGAAGGGCAAGAGAAAACAAATAAAGAACAGCTACCCGCTATGTCAATTGTTTTCTGTATGTGATTTATGTGAAGGGGAGAAAGAAAAATCTGCCTGGTAAAGCAAATGGAAAACAGTGCATATGTCACAAATGTCACGTCTAACCCAAACACATGTGGTCAGACACTATAGCTGGCTACTGTGCGCTTCACCTTAAGCAGCCCCCTTTCCTTGAAGGCAAGCAGGTCTACCGGTACTTAGTTTCCCGCAGGACTTAAACACAATGCTATAGAGTCTGGCCACAACGCCAGGGTAGATGCAAACTGAACAAAGCAAAAAGGTACTTGCAGTTTAACAGATAGCTTGGTTCAAAGAAAGTTTAGATAGCGGCAGGCTGAGTTTAGGGGATAAGCCAGTATCAATTCCAGGTAAAAGGCAGGCTGAGTTCAGAGGATAATCCAGTCCAATCCGGGTCATACACAGGGAATCCAACAGCAAGCAAGGCAGAGTAACAGGAGGCTTGGTCTGGGACAATGCAGGTAAGTCTGTCTCTATCACAAGCAAGCAGGGCCGCCATCAGGAATTTTGGGGCCCCTTACACAGCTTCAGGCATGGGCCCCCTGGAGCAGAGAACCAGGGGGGGTGCTGCCACCTGAAATTGAAAAGGGGGGGTTTCCAAGAATTGAAAAGAAGCGGGGGGGGGGGCCCTTTACAAAGAAGAAATAAAGAAAAATATATATAAAAAACGATATATTATTATTTTTGAAAAGGGTGGTTGCCATCTGGGGCCCTGGGGACCTCTTTGCCCTTTAATCATTTTTATTATATATAAAAACAAATTTCCAAAAAAGGGGGCTTTCCATCTGGGACCTCTGGGCCCTTTAATAAAAAGAAACCTCTGGGCCCTTTAATAAAAAATGAATAAAAACGACATATAAAAAAAAAAACAAGGGGGTTGCCTTCCAGGGCCCTGGGGACCTCTGGGCCCATAAAATATATACAGGGAGTGCAGAATTATTAGGCAAATTAGTATTTTGACCACATCATCCTCTTTATGCATGTTGTCTTACTCCAAGCTGTATAGGCTCGAAAGCCTACTACCAATTAAGCATATTAGGTGATGTACATCTCTGTAATGAGAAGGTATGTGGTCTAATGACATCAACACCCTATATCAGGTGTGCATAATTATTAGGCAACTTCCTTTCCTTTGGCAAAATGGGTCAAAAGAAGGACTTGACAGGCTCAGAAAAGTCAAAAATAGTGAGATATCTTGCAGAGGGATGCATCACTCTTAAAATTGCAAAGCTTCTGAAGCGTGATCATCGAACAATCAAGCGTTTCATTCAAAATAGTCAACAGGGTCGCAAGAAGCGTGTGGAAAAACCAAGGTGCAAAATAACTGCCCATGAACTGAGAAAAGTCAAGCGTGCAGCTGCCAAGATGCCACTTGCCACCAGTTTGGCCATATTTCAGAGCTGCAACATCACTGGAGTGCCCAAAAGCACAAGGTGTGCAATACTCAGAGACATGGCCAAGGTAAGAAAGGCTGAAAGACGACCACCACTGAACAAGACACACAAGCTGAAACATCAAGACTGGGCCAAGAAATATCTCAAGACTGATTTTTCTAAGGTTTTATGGACTGATGAAATGAGAGTGAGTGTTGATGGGCCAGATGGATGGGCCGTGGCTGGATTGGTAAAGGGCAGAGAGCTCCAGTCCGACTCAGATGCCAGCAAGGTGGAGGTGGAGTACTGGTTTGTGCTGGTATCATCAAAGATGAGCTTGTGGGGCCTTTTCGGGTTGAGGATGGAGTCAAGCTCAACTCCCAGTCCTACTGCCAGTTTCTGGAAGACACCTTCTTTAAGCAGTGGTACAGGAAGGAGTCTGCATCCTTCAAGAAAAACATGATTTTCATGCAGGACAATGCTCCATCACACGCGTCCAAGTACTCCACAGCGTGGCTGGCAAGAAAGGGTATAAAAGAAGAAAAACTAATGACATGGCCTCCTTGTTCACCTGATCTGAACCCCATTGAGAACCTGTGGTCTATCATCAAATGTGAGATTTACAAGGAGGGAATACAGTACACCTCTCTGAACAGTGTCTGGGAGGCTGTGGTTGCTGCTGCACGCAATGTTGATGGTGAACAGATCAAAACACTGACAGAATCCATAGATGGCAGGCTTTTGAGTGTCCTTGCAAAGAAAGGTGGCTCTATTGGTCACTGATTTGTTTTTGTTTTGTTTTTGAATGTCAGAAATGTATATTTGTGAATGTTGAGATGTTATATTGGTTTCACTGGTAAAAATAAATAATTGAAATGGGTATATATTTGTTTTTTTGTTAAGTTGCCTAATAATTATGCACAGTAATAGTCACCTGCACACACAGATATCCCCCTAAAATAGCTAAAACTAAAAACAAACTAAAAACTACTTCCAAAAATATTCAGCTTTGATATTAATGAGTTTTTTGGGTTCATTGAGAACATGGTTGTTGTTCAATAATAAAATTAATCCTCAAAAATACAACTTGCCTAATAATTCTGCACTCCCTGTATACATATATAGAAAAAAAAACATTTATAAAAAAAGGGGGTTTGACACATGGCGCCCTGGGGACCTCTGAGCCCTTTAATAAAAATATATCTATATATAAAAATAAAAAAAATAATAATATAAAAAAATGTAAAACATTTTTATATAAAAAAAGGAAGGTTGTTATCCGGGGGCCCTGGGGACCTCTGGGCCCTTTAATAATGATACTAATAATAATATGTATATATATATATATATATATATATATACAAATAAAAAAATATATATAAAAAAAATTTTGTTTATAAAAAAAAGGGGGGGTTGTCATCTGGGGATCTCCGGGCCTAAAAAAAATGGCCCTTTAATAAAAAAATAAATAAAAATATATTAAAAAATATATTTTTTATAAAAAAGAAATAAAAAAAGAGGGGGTTGCCATCTGGGGCCCTGGTGGCCTCCGGGCCCCTGGGGACCTCCGGACCTCTAAAAAAAAAAAAAAATTGGCCCTTTAATAAAAAATAAAATAAAAATATATTAAATAAATATTTTTTTTTTATAAAAAAAAAAGAAATAAAAAAAGAGGGGGTTTCCATCTGGGGCCCTGGTGGCCTCCGGGCCCCTTACAGGTGTACTGCCTGTACCCCCCTGATGGCGGCCCTGCAAGAAAGGGATAGAGTGTCAAGTTTGCTTATATCAGGTGACTGAGCAGATCAATCACCTAACAGGTGAACACAGACATGGAGGAAAAGCAACAGCCAACACCCGGGTGCTGGAATGAGGAACAGGGGCACTAAATGATCATGACACCATATGAACTAAAGTCATCTGGATACAATAGTTTGTTTGCAAGTAGTATTTTGTTCACTTTTTTAAAATAGGTTTGTTTAAGCAAAGTTAAATATAATTCTAAGGGAGCCATAACAGTGGGACAGCACCACCACCTACTTTTTCACACCTGTGACCTAGAATCAGCAGACAGTAGGCTAAAGACCACTGTAAGCTCACATCATAGAGCTGCTCCAAGTTCTGGAAGAATCCAGACCATATTGTCAGGTTCCACTCAGCTGCGTAATTGATAACTGGCTCCAGCTTTTAAAAGTGTGGCTAGAGAAGGGTGAGTATGTATATTTGTGTTTTTTATAACTCCAAACATCTCCTTTAATAGAAAATGAGCTGGGAAAGATTTATGTTTGGTATACCAAATATGTTAAATAGAAATGCCATAACACTTGACCAGAAGGGTATAAGTCTAAGGCTCCTTTCACACTAGGCGGACTCCGTCGCGGGGAGGGGCGGGAAGGGGCTTGTCGGCAATGCTGTCTCCTATGGAGCAATCTGATGATGAAAAATCTGATGAAAATTGAACAGCATGTCCGTTTTCATCAGATCTTACCCGATCCGCATGGATGGATGGGAACGTATCCCTATACATCTGTTTTTAGCGGATCGGGTCAGATGTCAGCAGACATGTGTCTGCTGACATCCGACGCTCCATAGAGATACAGGCGGTCCTGAATGGTCCGTCCGTGTGAAAGGGGCCTAAGACAGCGCCAGGTCACATGCAAAAAGTCACCCACATCTTGATAATATCTAAAAACAAGTGTTATTATTCATCGTCCCCATTCCATACTTCCTGGTTGCCTTAAAGTCAGTTTAGAGAAATAACAGATCTGTAATAATTTGTCTCTAAATGAACTCACTAGGGGTAGGAAATCCTGTACAGATCCAGTCCATCCTCAATTGCGATGAAGGGGAAATGCACAAGCCATTTAGATTTTATTTAATGCAGTGTGGCATCCCTGACTTATAGAAAAAGAGAATAATAAGTAAAAACACTTTATGGCTGTTTGGGGAAAGCAAACAGACTCCATGGTGGTGCTGGAGTGAGTAACATCTCGAAAGTCATTTTGGGCCATAGTCGCATGGTGTTGAGGTCATGAGGTTAGAATGAAGTAATGTTCCTTTAATTGGCCAAAACTTTTGAAAACCACCATCAACACACATTAGCCCTTGCTGTGACCATAAAGGACCATTAGCCATGTGGCAAAACTATCAGCTGAGTGTTCTAGATCGAACTAGATGAACTAGATCGGCGCATTAGGCAACTGAGATAAGGTTGCATATATAAGTCAATATTGATTTTGTATTAAGATGTGCAAGGAAAAATCTAGTGAAAAGGTATATTAGAAAGAGATAGAGTCTGTCTATAAATGTAATTAACCAACACTTCACATAAGATCATAACAGCTGCCTCAAGGACTGTATGTGTCAAATTTGGGTAAACCCACCCATTGATGTATTAGTTGGGAGGCAAAGATTTGGTAGTGAAAGCCTGTTTATTCAACACATCCCCATTGTTCATATTTTTCAAAAAAATTGTATTATATTGTGTTTACACAGTGAGGGAAAAAAGATTTTGATCCCCCTGCTGATTTTGTACGTTTGTCCACTGACAAAGAAATGATCAGTCAAGGATTTTAATGGTAGGTTTATTTTAGGAGACAGAATAACAACAAAGATATTCAGAAAAACGCATCTTAGAAAAATTATAATATGATTTGCATTTTAATGAGTGAAATAAGAATTTCATTCCCTATCAATCAGCAAGATGTCTGGCTCCCAGACACCCTCTTAAAGGGAGTGCTCCTAATCTCAGCTTGTTACCTGTATAAAAGACACTTTTCCACAAAAGCAATCAATCAGATTCCAATAACTCCACCATGGCCAAGACCAAAGAGCTGCCCAAGGATGTCAGGGACAAGATTATAGACCTACACAAGGCTGGGATGGGCTACAAGTTCAGGTGACAACAGTTGGTGCGATTATTCGCAAATGGAAGAAACACAAAATAACTGTAAATTTCCCTCGGCCTGGGGCTCCATGCAAGATCTCACCTCGTGGAGTTTCAATAATCATGAGAACGGTGAGGAATCAGAAGAATCTTGTCAATGATCTCAAGGCATCTGGGACCATAGTCACCAAGAAAACAATTGCTAACACATTATGCTGGCAAGGACTGAAATCCTGCAGTGCCCGCAAGGTCCCATTGCTCAAGAAAGAACATATACAGGCCCATCTGAAGGTTGGTAATGAACATCTGAATGATTCAGAGAAGAACTGGGTTAAAATGTTGTGGTCAGATGACACCAAAATCAAGCTCTTTGGCATCAACTCAACTCGCTGTGTTTGGAGGAGGAATAATGCTGTTTATGACCCCAAGAATACCATCCCCACCATCAAACATGGAGGTGGAAACATTATGCTTTAGTGATGTATTTCTGCTAAGGGGACAGGACAACTTCACTACATCATAGGGACGATGGATGGGGCCATGTACTGTCTAATCTTGGGTGAGAACCTCCTTCCCTCAGCCAGTGCATTGAAAATGGGTCGTGGATGGGTATTCCAGCATGACAATGACCCAAAACAGATAACCAAGGCAACAAAGGATTGGCTTAAGAAGAAACACATTAAGGTCCTGGAGTGGCCTAGCCAGTCTCCAGACCTTAATCCTATAGAAAATTTGTAGAGGGAGCTGGAGGTTCGAGTTATCAAACATCAGCCTCAAAACCTTAATGACTTGGAGAGGATCTACAAAGAGGAATGGGACAAAATCCCTTCTGAGATGAGTGCAAACCTGGTGGCTAACTACAAGAAATGTCTGATCTCTGTGATTGCCAACAAGGGTTTTGCCACCAAGTACTAAGTCATGTTTTGCAAAGGGGTCAAATATTTATTTCACACATTAAAATGCAAATCAGTTTATAACTTTTTTGAAATGCGTTTTTTCTGGATTTTTTGTTGTTATTCTGTCTTTCACTGTTAAACTAAACCTACCATTAAAATTATGGACTGAGTTTTTATTTGTCAGTGGGCGTGTACAAAATCAGCAGGGTATCAAATACCTTTTTTACCTTAATGAATGCACTAGAATTCAATTGAGTGTTTTTTTTTTCCTGAAAATATGCATTTTATAAACAGTTGAGCAAATATTGTGCAACAGAAAACATTGCAGCCACAATTGACAGCACTTTATTTTATAGAGCATTAGCTTTCAGAAAACATATAATTGTTAGGTGATTCTAGCAAAAATTTAGATTTTATTATGTGTGTGAAAAATTTGAAGTGGTTGAAATATCAAATACAAAACCAGAAACATCACATGAACATGCAATAAATAAAATAAAAAAAACGGGAGGGGGGCCAACCGGGCCTGTAAATGGCCCTGGGGATCATTGGGTGTAATGCAAAAAAAAATGCAGAAAAAAAAATGAGAGGGGCCAGCCGGGCCCCTGGGGACCATCGGGCCCCTTACAGGTGTAATGCCTGTACCCCCTGATGGCAGCCCTGCATATGATTCTATCATCCTTTACCTCCCAAAACTAGAATTCTGGGTCTGCCTCTGGGAACATGTCTGTGAGGCCATGGTTGCATCACCAGTGCCTCAAGAAACCAGGAAGTGGAAAAACAATAATTTTAAGTAAAAGCAAAAAATATTTGTTTAACCACTTGCAGACCACTGACCGTACAAATACTGCAACTGTGCGCCCCCTCTGTACCAGATCATAACCTAGTATGACACTTCCAGGTCTGGGGAGCACGCGTGTGCCGCTGGCGACCCATTTCCGCTGTGTTTACACACAGCAGGAGCCCACCAGCGGGTACTGTGGACTCGATGTCTGCCAGCACCCTCTGATTAGATAGTACACAGGCAGAATGGCAATCTGCCTATGTAAACAAGGCAGATTGCAGTTCTGTCAGAAGGGAAGGTATTAATCATGTGTTTCTGAAAAGCAGGAACACATGGATCAATGCCCTCCCCAAATCAAAGCACCTCTCACACAATGAGAAAGCACAGGCTAGGCACACAGTTAACCCTTTGATCGCCCCTAATGGTAACCCCTTCCCAGACAGTGTCATTAGTGCAGGGACAGTGCATATTTTTTAGCACTGATCACTGTATTAGTGTCACTGGTCCCCAAAAAGTGTGAAAAGTGTCAATTAGTGTCCTGCCATTAATAGTAAAAAATATAAATAAAGCAGAAAGTAAAAAATATTGGGCCAGATTCAGGTAGAGTTAGGCTGGCGGATCAATGGATCCGCCAGCCTAACTGTCACTTTAAGCCGGCGTTTTTGTTTTCTGTAACCAGAAAACAAGAAACGCCGGGTTGGAGTTGCGATGCGATCGGCACAATTGAATTTCGCCATCGCATCGTTACTTCAACTTAAAAATGGCGCCGGGGGCGTTCCCGCTGATTAACGCTGAAAAAATATGTTAATCAGCGGGAGTCGGAAATTCACGATCTTTTTCGGGCGCGACGCAGTGACTTTACGACGTTTCCGGAAGCGATACGCGGCGTAAAGATAAAGCAGCCCCCTAGTGGAATATCCTATGTTAAGTATAGGCGTCGTCATCGCGTCGGAAAAAAAAAATATCGCGTCGTTTGCGCAAAACTTTCATGAATGGGGATGTGACGTCATTGACGTTCACTCACAGAATTTGGAGCATGCGCACTGGGATGCATTGACACTCGACGCATGCGCAGTACGTTCGCCGCGGGATCGCGCTTAGTTTTAATAATACACGCCCCGTACCCGCCCAATTTGAATTCTGCCGGCTCATTTGCGATGCGCTGCCGCAACTTTAGGAGCAAGTGCTTCATGAATAACAGCACTTGCTCCTAAAATTTCGGCAGAGTAACGTAAATGAGAAGCGTTACTCCAGAGCAAAGATGCTCTCATCTACCTGAATCTGGCCCATTGGGTTTTTCTTTTTTCAAAATTATCGGCTTTTGTTTTGCTTTTAGCGCAAAAAATAAAAGCCACAGAGGTGATCAAATACCACCAAAAGAAAGCTTTATGTGTGGGAAAATGGGACAAAATTAAGTCCTGCTGACTCACTTCATGCATGTAGCATTTGCAGGTATAGCTCAAAACATTAAAAATAAGAGCCTATACTGTTTCTGTCCCCGATGGTCTCCAGGAACTCCCCCTCCCCTGCTTATTATGTCGTGTCAGGAGAGAAGAGGTTACACTTTTTTTTTCATCAGCACCCCCCCCTGGTTTTCTGCTCCAGGCTGGGCCTGCCTAAAGCTGTGTAAGGGGCCCCAATATTTGTGAAAACCGTCACTATGAGAAGTGTGGTGAGGAATAAAAATGTATGCGAAGAATAAAAAGCCTGCAATTATCTATAAGTATCTTGTTTGTAGATTGCTATTACTAAAAAAAATTAAAAGGTGCCCTTGCAATATTTTTTAAAGATGAAGTTTATTTTTAAGGTATATTATTATTATTATTTAAGACATATATATGTACTATGCACAGATGACTAGGGAGATAATATCCAATCAGCTAATGATCTTTGGTAAAGTGTTGATGAAACAAAAGAACATCTCATGTTAATTGGTAACTGTTTGGTCATCATACTATTTAATTCCACACTTAAACGAAGAAAAGGTAAATCCACTAAAATTGCTTCTTTAAATTGTGTGCTTTAGTAGCATACTTTTTAAATCCCTTGACTTGATAGTAGGTGAATTGAAAAGGTAATCTTCCATTCCACTAATGAAATCCACTACACTTAACTTGGCATTTGTATGCGCATAATTAAACAGTCTCTATAAAGCATGTTTTCTGTTGCGGGATCTGGAGTTGGTGAGTTCTCCATGTGAGTTCATTAATTTTTAATAGGATTTATTATAATCGGTATAGAATTGTGTAGGGCTTAGTAAATATTAACATATATGTTTCTCTTTAAGAACATTTTCTAAGGTTTTCCTAATTTCAGTATGAAGTTTCTATATCAGGTAAAAATATTTATCAGTTGTTTTTTCAATAAATGGGAAGAGCTGGGCCTGTTCTAGCTAATGGAAGCCTAGTCACACTTATTTTCTCTGTACTGCATTTTAAAATATGCCTAATATTTACATATTGTTTCTGCTATATAGTATACCCTCAATGTAGCCACCGAAAAAATTATTTATATCAAGGCAGTAAATTTGACATAAACCAAATGTTCACTATAGGTGAATCTTCTGTAGTTTTAAATTATAGATAATGATGATGAATGTTGGATGAATGTCAAACCCCATGCTTTATAAATAAGCCCCTTAGAAACAGTATGGAGAGGGGATTTATTGAAAGTGGACCAGACAGAATCTGGAGCAGCTCTGCATAGTTTATTCTTTCAAGCTTTGAAAAGGGGGAACAACGAGGGGCAAAAGAAGAGTGAACACAGCCGGAAACCCTATGCAGTGGGCAAAGTGAGAACCAGAAGGATGGGGGGGATCACCAATGTGGATATAGTGCAGCACCATACAAAACAGTGACTTAGTGACCACTAATATAAAAATATATTACCTATGTGCCCCAATGGGCATAAAAAGGTAGGGAAAATAGTGGGATAAAGGTGTATTTTAGGCTAGCAAGACGGGCAAGAAAGGCCCTCCTCGGGACTCTGTATCTGAAAGCTGGTTAATATGCTGCTCTGAGAGTGTGCTGGTGAATGGTGAGTGAATGGACACACCTTGCCTGTACTGCACCCCTTCATGAAGATGTCAGAAAGAAGAAGATCCAGAATGGTGACATGGAAGCCGCCACAGAATAATAAAGTTGGTGTGTCACCCAGTACCAAAGTGGCACGTAATGGGAAACACAGCCCGTTGAGACCGTTATGGACTGTTCTATAGGAGCTGGTTCTGAAGCCTATATTAAGTGGCGCGACACGATAAAACCATTATGGACTTTTCCATAGGAGCCGGTTCTGAAGCCTATGTTGAGAGGCACAACACGGTAAAACCATTATGGGCTTTTCCACAGGAGCTGTTTCTGAAACACATGTTGGAAGACAGTTATGAACTGTTCCATAGGAGCTGTTTCTGAGACACATGTGGAAAACGCAATACGTTAAGACTGTTAAAGACTGTTCCAGAGGTACAACACATGTTGGGTGTTAAGACCATATGGACTGTTCAATGGGAGCCATTTTTGAAGAAGGGTGATATGCACTCTTCAGGCGCAAAGTGGCATATGTTGGGGGCAAACTGATATATTGCTAATATTTGTTTTTACAACAAGGTTAACCATGCTGACACCTGTAGTAAAGCTACAGAGGAATTTGGCCCCAGGCAGTTTGCATAGAAAAAGGGCTTGTTTCCAGCTGTGCTAAAAGCTTCAAAGAGTTTTGTGACAATGGACTGCAATACCGGCCCCCATTGAGAGAGACTGTCTTGGAAGTGCAACTATTGGCACAGAAGGCATAAGGGGGTTGGCAATGAGGGAAGTTTGAATAAGTAATGAGTGAGTTTTTGTAAAAAGGGTTTTGGAACACAGAACTCAGCCTATTCTCTTGGGAGCAAGCTTGCAGTGAGGTTGTGGCTCTGTTTCTGAAGGTGGCCATCATTGAGCCTAAGACATGTGGTCAAGGCCTAGCTTTACTCTTTGCACATCTGAGCACAGCCAGTGAGGATATACCCAAAAGGAAGTGTTAAGTATCTTTCATTATTATTACCAGTATTGTCATAGGCTGTATGGATATCTGTTGTTAGAATGTGATATTCCTACTTTGAAGGAAATAAATATAAGGGGCCAGATCCACAAAGAATTACGGCGGCGTATCTCCAGATACGCCGCCGTAATTTAAAATTCCCGCCGACATATCTTTTTTTTGTATTTACAAAAAAAGATATGCCGGAATTACATTAAGATACGACTGGTGTAACGTTATTACACCGTCGTATCTTAGTTGCATACTTACGCTGGACGCTAGAGGCGCTTCCGTTGTGTGTCCACGTAAAATATGCAAATGAGCTAGATACGCCGATTCACGAACGTAGGTATGGCCGGCGCAGTGTTTTTACGTCGCTTGCGTAAGCGTAGGTCCGGTGTAAAGTTACCCCTGCTGTATAGAGGCGTACGTAATGTTAAGTATGGGCGTCGGGCCAGCGTCGATTTTTCCGTTGTTCACGTTGTTTGCGTAAACCGTTTGCGAATAGGGATTTGCATAAGTTACGCTCACGTCGTTTTCATTGATGTTTTGCAACGTGATTTTGCGCATGCGCACTGGGATACGTCCACGGCCGGCGCATGCGCAGTTAAAAAAAAAAGCGTTGTTTTGCGTCGGGTCATTCATAATTATAATAAAACACGCCCCCACTAGTTAATTTGAATTACACCCGCGTACTCCGGCCCATTTATGCTACAGCTGCATTTCTTTGTGGATAAGGATATGCCGCTGTAACTTACAGCGGCGTAGAGTAAATGGGACATGCCGCGCCGGCGGGGCAGCTTTGTGGATCTGGCCCAATGTGTGTACCTACCAATTGTATCAGTCTTTATAACTAGCATTAGACTCTGGTCATATACATTAGCTAATTACAGGGACATAGAAATACAGTGAATATACCAATGCAATAGTTATATATTATAGGTTATATATAGATATATATGTATATTATTGCATGCTTTACTTCAGTGAGGATAGAGATGTCAGAGAATTCTGTGAAGTTGGTAGGTGGAATGCCACCAGAGAATGTTGTCTAGATGGTGTGGAGAGAGCTTCCAGAAAAGACAGTGTGGATGGAGGAGTATTCTCAAAGAACATATTTTAGAAAGGGCGGGATGTTGCTAGAGAATGTAGTGCAGGTGGTGGAGCTGATAGAGAAGCTATTGCAAACTAAATTGTAGCACTAGCCAGGGGCGGACTGACCATTCGGCCCCTCAGGCATTGCCTGAGGACCCCATGCCACTAGGGAGCACCATCAGGGTTGCCAGGCTCAGTAAAATCAGGGACAGTATGTAAAAATCTGTGTTTTTTTACATCTATCCCTGAAATGTCCATTATCCCAAGATTCTAGCTGCCCCACCTCTCCAGTACCTTTTCAGTGTATGTGTATTCTGTGTGTTTGTGTACTGTGTGGCCCCATAATCTCCTATTGCCCGGGGGCCCCATAATCTCCTATTGCCCGGGGGCCCCATAATCTCCTATTGCCCCTGGCACTAGCTATGTATATCCTGGAAACAATCAGTATAGATTGCAATGTAAAGTAGGTCTGCTACTTTGGAAGAAGATGTCAAATTAATTTCAAACATGGTAAAATAGGTATGTTGCAATGAAAAAGAATCTGTTCTTCACCTAAGTTGGACACTGATATCATAGGATCAGAAGCAAATAAATGATATATATCATTTAATATGGCCATCAGAGATGAGTTAATAATTTAGATTAACATCATACTGTGAATTAATTTTCAGACAGTGAAAGGTATTCATTTTTTTTCTTAAGTCCTTTAACTTGCAAATTGTAGGTAATACCAGTGTGGATATGTTGGATGTAATAGTCTTTGGAATCTCTTTATTCTCCTAGCCTTTAATGTCATTTTAGAATTACATACAGTCAAAATATAGCTTTATGAGAAAAATAGAGAGTCACAACCATGAGAAAAGTACCATTTAGATTAGGCACTTCAAACTGAAATGAAACAAAGTGAATGCCACATTCAGTTTTCTGAGGGCTGTCTTATACCACTGTGAAACTTTTATCACTCTATATCAGTGGTTCTCAACCTGGGGGTCGGGACCCCCTTTGGGGGTCAAATAATGATTTGCCAGGGGTTGCCGAATCCTGGGCTGTTCCTGAAGTCTGCACCGCTCTCCCAGCCTTTTTGTGGCTGCCCATTCAGTTTACAGGATGGCTGGGGGCCAGAGACTAGAGGTCAGCTGACTGGTGAGTAATGTAAAGTGGTAGGGGCTGGAGGAGACCCTATCTCCTGATTTCGGCATAGGTGTCATTGCTGTGAGACACCACAAAGTCGGAGACATAGTGAAACCAGAGACACAGTGAGTACCTGTGATTATAGTTGCCATTAAAAGCCCCCACTACAGTTCTCAGATCAGCAGATGACCTTGATCAAGAGCACCTAAGTTGGCTGATCAGAACTCCCATCAGCACTACCACTGATCCCACCCCCACCAGCACTGCTACTCATCCCAACTCTGTTCCAGCACTGCCATTCATCCCACCCCCCCCCCACTCCACCACCAAGGAATAAGGGAAGAAATAAAAATAGAGAATAGATCGAAGAGAGAGGAAAAGAGGGGGAGGAACAAAGAAAAAAGGGAGAGAAAGAATAGGAGAAATAACAAGAAAGACAGCTAGAGAGAAGAATGGGGAAAAAAAGAAATTAGGATAGAGAGAGAAAGAAGGAAGAGAAAGGAAAACAAAGAAAAAGAGCAGAACATCCTAAAATGTACCATATGGGGGTTTTATTATTGTACGAGTGGAAGGGACTCAGGGAGCACTAAATGTCCGTTGGTTAGGGGCACAAATTACTTGTCTTGCCTTGGGTACTGACAACCCACGCTACAAAAATAATTTTACTGTTAGAGGTTCCCACAACTTGGGAAATGTTATCAAGGGGTCACGGCACTGCTCTATATGCTGCAAAATAGTACTTGCTGTTTGGTGACCTCTAGCTTTTGACTGCAGGTGCAATGACACCATTGATGTATCACAAAGAGCAAGGGTCCAACTCTGCAGCATGCTGGCTGGGGACAGACTTCTCTACTTTGCACAGCTTTTGTTTTGATACATTTTACCTCAAAGTATTATAGTGATTTCAATAAAAATGTAATTGGATTTTAAAGTAAAGAATCTCACAATATAATTTTGCTTACATTTTTATTTTATAACCATGTGGAGCTGGACATCAAGCGTTTTAACATGGTTCCTGCAAATGAAAATGCTAATTATTTAAATTAAATGTTTGAGCTAGAGTCATCCCCTGTTTGAGAAATCGTTGCCCCATGAAGTGTGCTTGCATCTGACAATTCTTTTCACCAATTTGCGGTTAATTTACTAAAATTGGACTGCAAAATCGAATGCAGCTCCGCAAACAAACAAATCAGCTTCCATTTTTTTTGTCAAAGCATAATTAATTAAGCTGAAGTTAAAAGCCAATTGGCTACCATGCAGAGCTCCACCAGATGTTGTACTCTTCAGTTTTAGTGAATCAATCTGTTTGATAGGGAGTGTTGTGCTATAAGATTTTTAATAAAATACATATTTTAATTGATTTTCCTGACAAAGAAAACCTGTCATTAATGCCAAAATGTTGCCCTTCTCTTGAACTAGCTTGGATATGGAGGAATGTGTCAGTTGATGGGATCTCTATTTGGAGATCCCTGATAGAAGTGTCGCTGGGTAAGGGAAGGATGTTTTTTCATGTTTTTTTAGTCCATTTCCTCTGGTTTAATACCAGAGTAAGTGGTGCCATCTTCTCAGCCTAGTCAACCCAAGATGGCCGCGGAAAAACTTCCGGTGATCGGTAATCATGGGGGGTGACGTGACATAGTCCTGCAATCGTTTTGACGTAACGTGATGTGGATATCGTCAAGACTGCGGCGCGTCGGTGCGTGCCATCGCTTTGACGACATTCGCGTCCACCCCTTTCCGATGATGCGACACAGCATTCTAGTATGTGCCGCGTATTCTAATACAATCAGAAGGAGGCCGCGCCATCGCCTGGAACGAGGATTGGTGAGTATATAAGAACGCCAAGGTGGGTTCTTGGCGTCATTTCCCCTACACCATTAGAAACTTAGGAGGCACTTTCCTTGCTCTACCAGAAGCAAGGGGAACTTGCTGGGGTGAACTTGTGGATGATAATAGGGCGGTTTTTCCAGCCATATTTGGGCTTTTAGGACCCTTTCCTGGTTACATCTTGGGGATCTTTCCTTCCACTCATTGGTAAGCGATTTTTCATGTGTATCCAATCTTTGGAAAAAATGTTGAGAGTTATTACTCCTTTTTGAAACTTTGTTCTTTATGCCCTCTTTTTCCCTTTTGCCCTGATTTAGCGGGTGTCATCTTTTTAAGCACCATTAATTGGACATTATTAATCTGGCCCACCTATGGGACTTCAGGGATGAGGAATGCATTGAAAGTTTAATATAAATTATTTTTGATTCATCATAGATTTGATACTTTAAAATTCCTGAAGAATAATGTTTTACATTTGAAACGCGTCGTATCATCCACCTAACGTGTCATCAGTCGGTCTGGTGACATATACTCTGTGACGAACAGTATCATTGTTATATTTCTATTTGTACATCATGACATTTTGAATTGTATTGTATTTATACTTTGTAATAAACTATAATTTTTATACATTTTTGAGTTTAATTTTGTTGCCTTAAAAATCCCCCCTTTAAAGGTTTTTTTTCATGTTTCATTAAAATTGTGGTGGATGGCAACCACATGCTCCCTTACATGAGTTGATTCTTTTAAGGGAAGGATGCGGGTGTCCATATCATCAGCATGGAAAGCTGTTATAATGGACAGAATTGTATTCAACTTTTGAGTTTTCCAAAAGTTTAATTTTTTTTTTTAATTATTTGCAGGGGAGCTAATAAAGCACACAGAAAGCACATAAAGTAAGCTCTCTCACCACTCTAAAAAGTTGAATATCTAATTTAATTGAACTGAGCACTAAAACAGCCACTATGATCCATAAAGAATTCAATGTACCAGCTGAGTTATCTGATCCCATATTTACATTTAACTATTTAAATACCTTTAAATATTATGAACAGTTGCAGTAAGTTTATTGTGTTTTTTATTATGCTGAGGCTCTCAACCATGTATTCATTGAAAAAGTTAGGTTTTAATGTTTGGACATTACTTCCCAAATTTCTCTTCCATCCAATCTAGTTCTGTTGACTGGTAATGGAGATTTGTGCCAACAGGATGCATTTGTTATGGTGTCCTGGAAACAATTATGCCCTGTACACACGATCAGTTCATCCGATGAAAACGGTCTGATGGATTTTTTCATCAGATATCCGATGAAGCTGACTTTCATCAGTCTTGCCTACACACCATCAGTTAAAAAATCGATCTTGTCAGAATGCGGTGACGTAAAGCAAGACGACGTGCTGAGAAAAATGAAGTTCAATGCTTCTGAGAATGCGTCGACTTGATTCTGAGCATGCGTTGATTTTTAACCGATGGATTTCCCCACAGACAATCATTTTGTTCTATTGGTTTTTTAACCATCAGATAATTTTAAAACAGGTTCTACGTTTTTCGCCGATGGGAAAAAGACCGATGGGGCCCACACACAATCGGTTCGTCTGATGAAAACGGTCCATTAGACTTCTGCTTAGGTGCATTGTTCATTGACAACATTTGACATTCCATTATACAATGTACATTTATCAGAATTGTATTCACAATATGCAATACAGGGTGATAGAAACTGTTATCATATCTAAAGAGTATGAAGAACTGTAACAATTTAAAAGGAGAAGTAGGACCAAAGCTCTGTTGGCCCTACTTCTTCTGTGGGTCATAGGAGTTCACTTAATTCTGCATTCTTTGGACCTGTACATCACTCAGCTAGTTCAGACTCCAGATTCCTGTGTGGAAGCCGACTCAGCCTCTCAGAGCACTGCTGAAAGCCTGGGACAGCCAATTCTGCCCTTATACAACCCACCGCTCCAGTAAGCATTGGAGGGGCAGAGCACAGAATGGTGACTGACAGTCACCAGCTGTCTGCTCACTAAAGACTGAGCACTAAGTGATCAGTGGTCTTTGATCACTCAGTTCTTGGTCTATGAGCCAGTGGGGAACAGATGAAGCATCACAACGATGCTGCAATCACCTAGATTTGTATGTATGTTTGTCAGTTATTTTAAAATCCCATACTTCTCTTTTATTAAGTGAAAATCAAAATTGTATTGTGGTTGTTACACCACTATATTATATTTATACCATCCCATATATTATATAACGATACTCCTCGGCTCTCTCCTCTCCCCGTCTGACAGCTATAGTGGGAGGTGCCAAGAACTCCCGCTGATGATCAATTGGGAGGAGGATAGGAGAGGAGCAGAGAGATGATCAATCTGTGAGTGCCAGGGGATGCTCTGAGATAAGGTAGAAATTGGCATAGTTTTTATACAGCACAGGCACTGGGACACATAGCGTTATTTAACATATGGGATGGTATCAATATAATATATGGCAGTGTCTCAAGCTGACAGACATGGAGGGAAGGGGGAGAGGAGGACAGAGGAGAGGACAGAGGAAATCTGCAGATGACGGAGGCATGTAAACTGACAGATGGCATGATAAACTCAGGTTTGTCAGTTTAAAGTAAGGAGGGCAGAACCAGGCAGGATCAGCCAGGTATGGTAATGCTTTAAGGCAGTGGTTCTCAACATTTTTAGTGCCGTGACCCCCTGATAAAATTTCCCAAGTCGTGGGGACCCCTAATAGTAAAATTATTTTCGTAGAGTGGGTTGTCAGCACCCAAGGCAAGACAAGTAATTTGTGCCCCTAACCCACGGACATTTAGCGCTCCCTGAGTCCCTTCTACTCGTACAGTATTAAAACCCCTTGTGGTACATTTTAGGATGTTCCATTCTTTCTCTTTGTTCTCCTTTCTTTCCCCTTTATCTCTTTCTATGATAATTTCTTGTTTTATTTCCCCATTCCTCTCTTTAGCTGTCTTGTTCTTTCTCTATTCTTTCCCTCACTTTTTCTTTGTTCCTCCCTCTCTTTTTGTCTCCCTTCCTTCTTATACTCCTTCTTATACTCCCACTTCACATTCCTCACCAGTCAGCTGACCTCTAGACTCTGTTCCCCAGCCATGGCGTGAACTGAATGGGCGGCTCCAGGAACGGCTCTGCTGGGCAACCGCAAAAAGACTGGGAGAGCAGTGCAGGCTTCAGGAACAGCCTAGGATTTGGTGACCCCTGGCAAATCCTCATTTGACCCCTAAGGGGGTCCCGAACCCCAGGTTGAGAACCACTGCTATAGATGGACTTTCTGCAGACCAGGACCCTGAGCATCAGAGATCACAGAAACAAGTGAACAACAATTTAAAGAATACTTTAACTACTGTATGTTTTTATTCTGAAATTTAGAAACAGCAATTATTACAAATGAATATACAAAGGTATTGTAACAATATTTAAGCTATGCCACCTTTGGGAATCAAAACAATAACGTATTAGAGGATATCCATGTACTGTACCTAAAAAGGAAGGCAGTGACTATATACTGTATGAAAGCAGCATGTTGTTAGTCACATTGAAATCAGGCTGGTGTCATTCCACATTTCATGGATCATATTCTTTTCGACTG